>JAWQEG010000051.1:45000-115000 GCA_033782935.1 Petrolisthes cinctipes | reverse complement strand
TAAAGTTATTGTATGTGTGTGTGTGTATATGTGTGTTTTAAGGTTATTGTGTGTGTGTGTGTGTGTGTGTGTGTGTGTGTATATATATGTGTGTTTTAAAGTTATTGTATGTATGTGTGTGTGTGTATATATGTGTGTTTTAAGGTTATTGTATGTATGTGTGTATATATGTGTGTTTTAAGGTTATTGTATGTATGTGTGTGTGTATCTATGTGTGTTTTAAAGTTATTGTATGTATGTGTGTATATATGTGTGTTTTAAAGTTATTGTACGTATGTGTGTATATGTGTGTTTTAAGGTTATTGTATGTATGTGTGTATATATGTGTGTTTTAAAGTTATTGTACGTATGTGTGTGTGTATATGTGTGTTTTAAGGTAAATGTATGTGTGTGTGTATATATGTGTGTTTAAGGTTAATGTATGTATGTGTGTATAGCCTATATGTGTGTTTTAAAGTTATTGTACGTATGTGTGTGTGTATTATTGTGTGTGTGTGTGTGTGTGTATATATGTGTGTTTTAAGGTTATTGTACGTATGTGTGTGTGTATTATTGTGTGTGTGTGTGTATATATGTGTGTTTTAAGGTTATTGTATGTATGTGTGTGTATGTGTATGTGTGTGTGTGTATATATGTGTGTGTGTGTGTATATATGTGTGTTTTAAGGTTATTGTATATATGTGTGTGTATGTGTATGTGTGTGTGTGTATATATGTGTGTGTGTGTGTATATATGTGTGTTTTAAGGTTATTGTATGTATGTGTATGTGTGTGTGTTTGTACTATATTATTGTGTATGTGTGTGTGTGTACTGTATTATTCTATATGTATGTGTGTGTGTGTGTGTTTTTAAATTAAATAATAATGTTTTTTATTTACTTTTCAGGCAGTAATTAATGTCTGTGTGTGTGTGTGTATTATAGTATATGTATGTATGTGTGTGTGTATGTGTGTGTTTTTTGGAATAATGTTATTGTTTTTTTTTTTATTAATGTCTGCGTGTGTGTGTATGTGTGTGTGTGTGTTTGTATTATTGTGTGTGTGTGTGTGTGTGTACTATATTATTGTGTGTGTGTGTTTGTACTGTATTATTCTATATATGTGTGTGTGTGTTTTTTTAAATTAAATAATAATGGGTTTTTTTATTTTCAAGCAGTAATTAATGTCTGCGCGTGTGTCTGTGTGTGTGTGTGTGTGTGTGTGTGTTTGTACTGTATTATTCTATATGTATGTGTGTGTGTGTGTGTTTTTAAATTAAATAATAATGTTTTTTTATTTACTTTTCAGGCAGTAATTAATGTCTGCGCGTGTGTGTGTATTATAGTGTATGTATGTGTGTGTGTGTGTGTTTTTTGGAATAATGTTATTGTTTTTTATGTTTTTTTAGGCAGTAATTAATGTATGTGTGTATGTGTTTTTGTTTTAAATTAAATAATAATGTTTTTTTTAACTTTTCAGGCAGTAATTAATGTCTGCGCCAGCCACTGGTGCCCTGGGGTCCGACACAGTGCCCTCAACACCCCCCGCACCCCCCGGAACACAGACCACCCCCCACAACAACACCCCCCGGAACAACACAGCCCCCACCACCACCGTCGCTCCCCCTCCTCCGACAACAACTGTCCCCCCCCCATCTTCAGGACACCAACAACACCCCCCGCACCCCCCTCCGCCCCCCCCCGCCCCCCCGAAGCAGCAGCACCAACAACACGTCGTCCTCGGCTCCAAGTGTGTCGTCGAGGACCAACCCGAGTGGTGGAGGAGGAGGAGGAGGTGGTGGAGGTGGTGGATCGGTAGTTGGTGAGACAACAACAACAACAACAACATCAACAACAACAACAACAAGACCTCCTCACCCAAAGATGTCTAAAGCTCTTAGTACCAGTGCTAAAAGGTTAGTAATAGTATTATTATTATTATTAGCTGAGGTACCCAGTGTTGCCCAGGAAAGAAATAGTTAATATTAACTTTATAATATGTTAAAGTATTTTATTCTTGTTGTGTTAGTTATCTCAGACCACTTGTTAGTTGACATACATACATACATACATACAGCCATGATGATGTGTACAGTTATGTGTAATAATACTGGACCACCACCAGGGTACATACAGCCATGATGATGTGTACAGTTATGTGTAATAATACTGGACCACCACCAGGGTACATACAGCCATGATGATGTGTACAGTTATGTGTAATAGTACTGGACCATCACCAGGGTACATACAGCCATGATGATGTGTACAGTTATGTGTAATAGTACTGGACCATCACCAGGGTACAAGGAGTGTTGGAGAGCAAGTGAACAGAATTTGAAAAAGTGAGTGTTGCAAACCTCTCTCAACATTAACTATGGTTTGTAATATTTACTTGTTGTTACTGTGTTAAGTTGTTGTTTAACACTCCTTGTACCCTGGTGGTGGTCCAGTATTATTACACATAACTGTACACATCATTATGGCTGTATGTACCCTGGTGGTGGTCCAGTATTATTACACATAACTGTACACATCATTATGGCTGTATGTACCCTGGTGGTGGTCCAGTATTATTACACATAACTGTACACATCATCATGGCTGTATGTACCCTGGTGGTGGTCCAGTATTATTACACATAACTGTACACATCATTATGGCTGTATGTACCCTGGTGGTGGTCCAGTATTATTACACATAACTGTACACATCATCATGGCTGTATGTACCCTGGTGGTGGTCCAGTATTATTACACATAACTGTACACATCATCATGGCTGTATGTACCCTGGTGGTGGTCCAGTATTATTACACATAACTGTACACATCATTATGGCTGTATGTACCCTGGTGGTGGTCCAGTATTATTACACATAACTGTACACATCATTATGGCTGTATGTACCCTGGTGGTGGTCCAGTATTATTACACATAACTGTACACATCATCATGGCTGTATGTACCCTGGTGGTGGTCCAGTATTATTACACATAACTGTACACATCATCATGGCTGTATGTACCCTGGTGGTGGTCCAGTATTATTACACATAACTGTACACATCATCATGGCTGTATGTACCCTGGTGGTGGTCCAGTATTATTACACATAACTGTACACATCATCATGGCTGTATGTACCCTGGTGATGGTCCAGTATTATTACACATAACTGTACACATCATCATGGCTGTATGTACCCTGGTGATGGTCCAGTACTATTACACATGACTGTACAGCTCCAACAGAAAGTTTCCATTACATCTGAAGAAGGCAAAAAGGCAATTTGGAAATTCATTCAGTCTCTGACCTTCAAGTTGAAAAGACATATGTACTATCTTGTCTTTATGTACAGTTACAATCAAATATCCACCAACACTTTCCTTCCATCATGTAAATATCTTGGTAATAAAGAACAACACGTGTATAATTTTGCACCACCTCTTAATAATAATAATGATAATAATAATAATAATGATAATAATAATAATAATAATAATAATAATAATATCCACCAACACTTTCCTTACATTGTAGTAAATATCTTGGTAATAAAGAACAACACGTGTATAATTTTGCACCACCTCTTAATAATAATAATGATAATAATAATAATAATGATAATAATAATAATAATAATAATAATAATAATATCCACCAACACTTTCCTTACATTGTAGTAAATATCTTGGTAATAAAGAACAACACGTGTATAATTTTGCACCACCTCTTAATAATAATAATGATAATAATAATAATAATGATAATAATAATAATAATAATAATAATAATAATATCCACCAACACTTTCCTTACATTGTAGTAAATATCTTGGTAATAAAGAACAACACGTGTATAATTTTGCACCACCTCTTAATAATAATAATGATAATAATAATAATAATGATAATAATAATAATAATAATATCCACCAACACTTTCCTTACATTGTAGTAAATATCTTGGTAATAAAGAACAACACGTGTATAATTTTGCACCACCTCATAATAATAATAATAATAATAATAATAATAATAATAATAATAATAATAATAATATCCACCCACACTTTCCTTCCATCGTAGTAAATATCTTGGTAATAAAGAACAACACATGTATGATTTTGCACCACCTAATAATAATAATAATAATAATAATAATAATAATATCCACCAACACTTTCCTTGCATCATAGTAAATATCTTGGTAATAAAGAACAACACGTGTATAATTTTGCACCACCTCTTAATAATAATTGAGGGGGTTGAGTTGACATAAGGTGTTGTTGTATGATTATATTTTGATATGATACTGATTTATTTACACGATGGAAGGAAAGTGTTGGTGAATATTATTATTATTATTATTATTATTATTATTATTATTATTATTATTATTATTATTAAATGGTGCAAAATTATACATGTGTTGTTCTTTATTACCAAAATATTTACTACGATGGAAGGAAAGTGTTGGTGGATATTTGATGGTCCATTATCACCCATCACTGTACATTTGGCAGCACTTATAACTGGTACATTCAGCGTTGTCAGTCCTCTAAGTCCTGTACCAGTTATAAGTGCAGGCAATTGTTCATTCGGCGCGCGATTTTAGCAGCTCAAACAGAAAAAAATCCATTTAATTAAGCTTGTGTTCGAGTTGTATATTCGGCCTGCGATTTTAACAGCTCAAACAGAAAATTTCCGTTTGAGCTGTTCTTTATGGTTTTAACCGATAAATAGAATATCTGACATTTTAACATAATTATTACATCACATTACATCATAATAACCTTTGCCGGTGGTACTGATTCACAATATATAGTTTTGGGAGTGTAACTGGGTTTTTTTTTAGCCGGATTTATAGTAGGTGAGGTAATTATTACATTGAGTTAGGTCATGTTAGGTCATACCCAAACCTTGGCCTGGTGATGGTGATTCAGAATATATATGAGTTTTGGAGTTATAAGACAACAAACACAGACTATTTGACATTTATAGTATAGATTATTATTAGTATTAGTATTAGTATTTTTATTGTTGTTATTATTATTTATATTTTTATTTTATTATCATATGTTGTTATTATTATTATTATTATTATATTATTGTTGTTATTATTATTATTATTGTTATTATTATCATATGTTATTATTATTAATCATATTTTTATTTTATTATCATATTGTTATTATTATTATTATTATTATTATTATTATTGTTGTTATTATTATTATTATTGTTATTGTTGTTGTATTGTTATTATTATTATTGTTATTATTATATATTATTAATATGGGATGAATTAAAATATTATTCACACCCTAACACACACACACACACACACACACACACACACACACACACACACACACACACACACACACACACACACACACCTAACACACACACACACACACCCTAACACACACACACACACACACACACCGTAACACACACACACACACCCTAACACACACCCTAACACACACACACACACACACACACACACACACACACACCCTAACACACACACACACACCCTAACACACACACACACACCCTAACACACACACACACACACACACACACCCTAACACACACACACACACACACCCTAACACACACACACACACACCCTAACACACACACACACACACACCCTAACACACACACACACACCCTAACACACACACACACACACCCTAACACACACACACACACACCCTAACACACACACACACACCCTAACACACACACACACACCCTAACACACACACACACACACACACCCTAACACACACACACCCTAACACACACACACACACACCCTAACACACACACACACACCCTAACACACACACACACACACCCTAACACACACACACACACACCCTAACACACACACACACACACCCTAACACACACACACACACCCTAACACACACACACACACACCCTAACACACACACACACACACACACCCTAACACACACACACACACACCCTAACACACACAACACACACACACACCCTAACACACACACACACACACACACCCTAACACACACACACACACACACCCTAACACACACACACACACACACACCCTAACACACACACACACACACACCCTAACACACACACACACACACCCTAACGCACACACACACACACACCCTAACACACACACACACCCTAACACACACACACACACACCCTAACACACACACACACACACACCCTAACACACACACACACACACACCCTAACACACACACACACACACACCCTAACACACACACACACACACACACCCTAACACACACACACACACACCCTAACACACACACACACACACACACACCCTAACACACACACACACACACCCTAACACACACACACACACACCCTAACACACACACACACACCCTAACACACACACACACACACACACACCCTAACACACACACACACACACACCCTAACACACACACACACACACCCTAACGCACACACACACACACACCCTAACACACACACACACACACACCCTAACACACACACACACACACCCTAACACACACACACACACACACCCTAACACACACACACACACACACACCCTAACACACACCCACACACCCACACACACCCTAACACACACACACACACACACCCTAACACACACACACACCCACCTGTGATATAATATAAAGCTGGTGCGCCACCACTGCTTTGTACAGTGGCAATATGGTAACCAATGGGGTTCAGAGGTGCGGCCATTGCGTACTGGCTACTGTTGAACATTGGGAAGTTTTTAAAAGCACCTCGGTGACCTACCTTTCCTCAGGAGGGGTAGGTAAGTCTCACCCCGCCTCCACGTGGTAACCTCGGGGGACACCTCCCTGTTTTTAGTCGATTTTATTTTAAAAGGCTGGAGGTGAAGCCAAAGGGGGAGGCGGTGTGGGGGCACATTAGGTTCCCCCACATATAGGTTTTAAATTTCTGTAATGTATATATTTTAATGACGTATATTTTTTTTAAGTGTTTTTATGTAATTCTCTTTTTTTTATTATTGTGGTGTTTTTAAGTTCTTGACAATGTTGATGGCCCGTGTCCCTCCGGGAATGAGGGCTGCGTTGGCCTTGGCAGCCACCAGCGGCCTCCCAATGGGGGGACGGACGGCTGCGGCTAGTGGCGGGGAGGGGTCTCCAGTCTGCCCTGTGGGGGGCAGGAAAGGGGATGAATACTTGAGGGTGGTTGGGATCAATGTGAATGGAATGGTGAATGAGGTGAAAAGGAGAGAGATAGTGGAGTGTTGCAGAAGAAGTAGAATAGATGTGTGTGGGATAACAGAGACGCATGTGAAAGGATGGGGGTGGAAGAGTGGGGATGGAGGGAAGAGTGTGTTGTGGGAAGGAATAGAAGGAGGCGTGGTATGGACTGGTATGGATGAAAAAAGTAAAGGGAGAGGAAAGGAAGGGTGTGCATTGTTGGTGTCTGGGAGAGTGTGGAAAGGAATAGATGGGTATGGAAGGAAGGGAACAAGAATAGTATGGTTGACTGGCAAGATTGGTATTGTGAAATATGCATGGGTCTGCGCGTATGCTCCGGTAAACACGCAGACCAAAGTGGGAAAGGAAAAAATGAAAGAGTTCTGGGATGAAATGAATGAATGTCTAAGAAAGTTTGAGAGTGGGAGGAGGATAGTGTTGATAGGAGACATGAATGGGAAGGTAGGGAATGAGAGAAGAGGAAATGTAGTTGGCAAGTGGGGTGTGAATGGGATAAATGAGAATGGTGAGTGCCTGGTGGATGTGTGTACCGAGGCAGGGTTGTTCCTCGCCAACACCTGCTTCGAGCACAGACTGATCCACAGGTACACGTGGAAGAGGAGGGATGAGAGGGGTGAGCAAATGAGTTTGATAGATTACATAGCTGTGGATGAAAGGTTAAGGAAAGATGTGATGGATGCTAGAGTGGTGAGAGGAATGTTTCAGTGCTCTGACCACTATGCGGTGTTGGCAAGGATTAGAGTCAGGGCAAAATGGGAGTATGGTAGGAAGGATAGAGGGGGGAACAAGAGGGAGGTGGCAAGTGGAAGATTGAATGACAGTGAGTACAGAGAGGTATATAAGAGGAAGGTGGGTGAGGTGCTGGAGGATGCTAGGCTGAGTTGAGGGAGGGAGTGGGAGTGAATGAGGTATATGAAGTGTTTAAGGCAATAGTAATGAGAACAGCAGCAGAGGTAGTCGGATATAAGACACAGAAGAGGGGCAAGAAAGGGAGTGCTTGGTGGTCAGATGAAGTGAAAGATGTTGTAGAGAAGAAAAGGAAGGCGTATAGGAGAACATTACAGAGGAATGTGTCAGAGGAAGTGAAAGAGAGGTGGAAGAGAGAATACAATGTATGTAAGAGACATGTGAAGAGGATGGTGAGTGAGAGTAAAAGGAGAGTGGATGAGGAGTTTGGCATGAAACTGAGTGAAAAGTTTAAAGAAAACAAGAAATTATTCTGGAAGGAGGTTAAAAGAAAAAGAGGAGAAGGAAAGTCTGGTAGCGTGAGAATGAAGAGAGAAGATGGAATTACTGTGAGTGGAAGGGAGGAAGTGAAAGAAGTGTGGAAGAGGCATTTTGATGGTCTGATGAATGGGGAGACGGGAGGGGAGGTGGTGGTGACATGCATGGGGATGGAGGCAGGTGGTAGACGACAGGGTGTACAGGGAGATTTAGGAAGAGAAGAGGTTAGGAAAGCAATAGGAAAGTTGAAGATGGGAAAGGCACCGGGGGTGGATGGGATAACTGCTGAAATGTTAAAGTGTGGGGGGGAGGTAGTGGTGGAGTGGATGTTGCTTATATGTACATTGGCCTGGAGGCAGGGAGAGGTGCCAGAGGATTGGAGGAGAGCCATAATTGTACCGTTGTATAAGGGGAAGGAAAGTAAGGAGGAGTGTGGTAGCTATAGGAGAATAAGCCTTCTTAGTGTACCGGGGAAGGTGTATGGGAAGGTTCTGACTGAGAGACTGGTTGATGTAACAGGGAATAAAGTTAGTAAGGAGCAGGGAGGGTTCAGAAAGGGTAGAGGATGTGTGAACCAGATATTTGCATTAAAATCAATAGTAGAGAAATATATTGGGAAGGGTAGGAAGTTGTATGCTGCCTTCATGGACTTGGAGAAGGCATACGATAGGGTTGATAGGAAAGCTATGTCAGAGGTGTGTAAACGAAGGAAACTGAAGGTGAATGTTGGTAAAAGCAAAGTGATGGTATTTGAGAGAGCAGAAACTGAAGTGATTGACTTTGCTACACCTTACAGAGTGGGAGTACCAACTGGGACGAAGTGTGAGATAACTCTGAGGGGTGAGACCCTATCTTGGAAATGGGGCATTTGCAGAAGAAATGCCATAGAAGAAAATAGTCTTAGAATAGTCTAAATTAGTGGGTTATGAAGGTAGAAAAACCATATGCAATAACGGTAATTCTTTCAATATTTACCCTCCATTGTTCAAGGTTTGATGTTAACTCCCGGGATATTCGAGAGAACCACAAATTCCTTCTCTTGGTCAGCAGTTTCTTATGTGCTTCTCCTTGGTTTTTTATCACCTTTGGGATCTGAAAGAAGGACTAACCAGGAAGTTTGTCTGTATTTGAACCACCCACCATGAAACAAAGCCGTGGCATCCTTAAATATCCCCTTAAAGGAAGTCAAAAACTCGTCTAAATGAATCAACCGTGATAGAGGAAACCACTTCCTTCTGTTTGTTTACAAAGAGCAAGTTGAAGCAACTACCAACATGGTAGTGCCGTGACGTCATGTGAGAACATCTAATAATGGGAAAGAAAACATGTGTGTGTCATACTTGAAGGTAGTACATATATTGTTTGTTATTTATTATTATTATTAAATTGATTGTTATTATTGTTATTATTATTATTATTATTGTTATTATTATTATTATTATTATTATTATTATTATTATTATTATTGTTATTATTATTATTATTATTGTTATTATTATTATTGTTATTATTATTATTATTATTATTATTATTATTATTATTGTTATTATTATTATTATTGTTATTGTTATTGTTATTATTATTGTTATTATTATTATTATTATTGTTATTATTATTATTATTGTTATTATTATTATTATTATTATTATTATTATTATTATTATTTATTTTTTGTTAGGGGATATATACAATCCATCTTATTTAAAGGAAGTCGTAAATCTTTTGAGTAAATTGAAGGGTGGGTTAGAAGCTGATTCCTCCACACCAACCCATGAAATAAATCACCTCAATAAGTTATTAATAAAGGATCTGATGTTTTGTGATCTATTTTGTAGGATCAGTAGACTCGAAATGAATGTCTCAAACTTTTTTTATTTCTGTCTCACCTTATGTTTCTTTCTTATCAAATCATCGACCTGACCCCATTACTATTACACAGAAAATTGGAGATAAACGAGTCCTTCAAATATTGCCACGAAACACACACACACACACACCTATATGGAAGGATCTTGTTTCATGGTATGGTCAGGAGGAATCAGAAGACTCCAATTTTCATACACGATCACAAGGTCCTTCAGGGGAGATTTTTTTTTGTCTGTGATTCCTCCAAACTATGCCACGAAACAACTGATTCACCATTAGTACCATTGAGGGCATCTGTTTTCTGACATAGTTAGGAGGAACCAGTAGCCTTCCAATTTGCCAACTAGACAGTCTCCTTAATTAAGGGGGTAGTACACTGTGGGTAAATCTGGAACAATTGATTCCTCCAAAGTATTCCAAACGAGAGGCCACCATTAATTTTGTTAATATGGCCATGTTTCCTAATATATTTTAAAGGAATCACTGTGTTCTAATGTACATACCAAACGTATACTACCCTGTTAAGAGACCCTGTGATGTAGTCAGATAATTTGGAGGTAAATGGGTCCTTTAAATATTGTCACGAAACACCACCTATATGGAAGGAGCTTGTTTCGTGGCATAGTCAGGAGGAATCAGAAGCCTCCAATTCTCATACACAATCACAGGGTCCTTAAGAGGGTATAATCTCTCTTGGGTGCATTGGGGTCGAGTCGTGAAGAAAAAGTGGGTCGATTCCAGAGTAGGGTAACATGCTCATATTTATTTATTTGCTTGGGAATGTGTCTGATGGTTGGGACTTTATGATGTTAAAGTTATCGGTGGTCACAACTTGCTCACAGCTAACTGAGGCCATTTTCTTTTTACTGTATCCCTTGTGCAGTTCGTGTTAAAATCAATTTCCTCTCTTCAACTGTCCTTCCATTCCTCACTTTAACTGTCTCTCCTTTCCTTTTATTATTTATTAATTTCCTTTCGTGTTCTCCCTTTTGTTATTCATTAAGATGTGCTTTGATTATGTTCATCATCCTTTAATTCTGTTCTTCAATCCGTTGCAGTTGCCTTGGTGTTGTGGACGCGGGCTGGGTCGGTGGTGGGCGTGAGTGGATGGGGCAACATTGACGTGGGCAGTGATGGGCATACTCTGCAAGTGGTGAGGGCGGGCACCCACAACGCAGACGATTACACATGCACAGCCAACAACCAAGCAGGAGTCATTGATATCCCCGTCACTCTCAATGTTCTCGGTAAAGTATTAGAAGGATGCCAATTCCCAAAAACTATACTATGCCAGAAAACTGGAAGAATCAATAGCCTATACTAATAATATTCTCCAACATGAACTTATCCCCTTACTACACTATGAGTTTTCTTTATGTACAGCCATGCTCAGTAGTAGTGCAACACATTACCATACAACAGCCTCAAAATATAATGTCTCTGCTTCCCTTACCCCTACCTCCAGTACCACCAGTGATTGCCTGGAAGAAAAGTGGAGTGATGGGCGGTGTGGGCGTGGGTGAGGGAGGGAGGACATGCTGCTCTCGAGTGTCACTGACCCCCTCCAGACACTGGGAAAACAAGTGTGGTTGGTTGGGAAGCTAACAAACCAATACCACTGTGGAATCAACCCATAGTGTTGACAGTGATGTGGTACTGGTACAATAACTCCATCATACCGGTACCATGCCATCGTATACACCATGGATATATTCTTGCATACAACCCCAAGAACTACTGCACACACTCAATGGTTTGCTTTCAATCACCCGAGAAAGGATTTTTATTGTGATTGTACATTTTCCTGCAAAGCATGACTACACACACACACACACACACACGCACACAATCTTAGAAAGTTTCCTGTCTCTATTAATATAACATTTTTATCAATTATCCATCAACATTCTTGACCAATAACTTCATAACTAGTGTAGGTCATGTTTTTAATAATGTTTCACTTTCATATTATATTCTCGGTGCAACTTCTCTTCCTCTCGCACCAATATTTTTGTACCTCCTCTCTTTCCATTTATTCTCTACCTTCTCTTTCTTTATTTTGTTTCCTTTTTCATTCTTGACTATGTGTTAACCCCATTCCTTTCCATTCCCCCGCTCCCTCTCGCATTTTCTGTGTAGCTCCTCCTTCTCCTCCTCCATTATCATCATCATCATCATCTTTTCCCCTCCTTCATACATTAGGATATTTTTATCTCCATGTCAGGTGGTAGGAGGTGGAGAGTGTCTGGTGATTGCTGGGACTGGTGTATGGGACTCTGGTGTGGGTAGAGGTCATGGCACCACCCAGGATTAACACCACTATCTTCAACCCTGGTTAGTCTCTCATCATTTTGGTATTGCACACCTGTCTTTATATACTGTATATAGTTATGAATTCAAACATATTGAGTACATTCCGTCACTATATGTGTAGTACTGTATGTTTAAAGTGTTAATAAAATGACATGTAGGAGAACACAAACAAACCATATTCTATACAGTAACTAAAATTGTCTAAACTTTGATTGATATGTCAGGTGGAGTTGAATTTGGAGGTTGTGGTGTTTCACAAGTCAGCCCCACAGACACCACAACTCTTGGCACCACTATCATACTCCCCTGCCCTGTTACAGGTATAATAAGCTTTACATACAAACACACTACATTCCCTGTTACAGGTATAATACACTTTACATACAAACACACAACATTTTATCCTCTAGGGAAATATGCATTAATTGTAAATATTTGCCATGTGAAATGTGGAAATCATGAAATATATATGTGTAGCATTCCTGACACAGCCTAAAGGATAGGCAACCTTGTCTGCATTGTTGCTTTGTCAAAATAAATTACACTGTAAAGCTTAAGGACAGTTGTTGTTGTTGTTGAAGTTCCTCAAGCTGTCTGGCCGAGCAGCCCTGAGCTCCTGAGGAAGGTCATGGCCTGAACCGGGCTTTCCCACAGTGCCCTCAGAGAGTGTATGTTGTGTTGTTGGCGAGTGTGGTTGTGTGTGTTGCAGTCTTCAATAATCTGTTTAATAGAATGGGGTGCTTAAGGACAGTACAATATAACAGTACACATTGTTATACAGGTTCTCCACCACCTCAGTGGCTGTGGTACTGTGGCACACAGGCTCTGGTGTCAACAGCTTGACAAGTGGTGGGTGGAGGGGGACGTGATCTGACACTAGTGGGTATCAGTGGTCGTGACACTGGGACATATGTGTGTCTGGCCGTCAATCCAGCAGGAGAACCACAACTCACTACAACCCTTATTATTATTGGTTAGTTAAGACAGTAGACAGTTACCAGATGTTATATTTCCCACGGGTCTACCGTTCAGAAAGACTGGATTATTGTTGTCATCATCTGGATTGAATTTTCCTACTGACATTCCTGTTGACTTTAACAAGGTCGTCCAGAGATTGAGGGTGACAGTAATGGAAGGAGGAAGGGCAGAACTTGAGTGTTGTGTGAAGCGGCCTCCCTCTACACTCAGTACCTGAACATCCACTGTGTCACCACACCGCTACAACATCACCTGGACCAAGGTATGAGTCTGTCTCACCAAGCTTAAAATCAGTTCAGCAGTGAATTTTTGTCAATGAATTCCTGGTTCTGTTTAGGTGGTTTTCTTTGTTTTTGTTATATATATTTTGTTTTATTCTATTTCTAAATTTTCCAATAGTTGACTCACATAGGAACAAAGCTCTTCATTTTGTTTCCATTTTATTTCTAAATGGGCCTTGCAATAAATGTTCATTGTTGTAACAAATAAAAGTATATTTGTACTAATTGTAAGGTGCAGTCTTTTATATTAGCTTTATGTAACATTAAAAACTATATTGTATCACCAATTTTCTCTTCACAGTCTGGCCAAGAACTGCTGAGACACCCTCAGTCTGTACCCATTCTTTCCAAGCAAACATTGCAAGGTAGTCGATGGGAGGAAGAAGATTTTCCCACACTCTCTGACAGCCCAACAGTTCATGACGTTACACACTCTGAAAACAGAACCTCCCTGGAGAACAGATATGAAGACATCAATTCCTTTGATAACTACAACAAAGTTTATGACTACACTTATGAGTACCCAGTGTCTGCATTAACCCCACCAGACCGGGAAGGAGAACAGAGGAGAAGCAATACAGGATGGTACAGTATCTCCAAGGACAGAACACAATTGACTCTACCTCGTGTCACCAGAACAGAAGAGGGACTATACAGCTGTGAGATCACCAAACAGGCTGGGTCTACTAGGAGAATCTTCAGGGTGGATGCTCTCGCTTAATAACAGTGAACTCGGTTTGTCTTATAAATCTAGATATATATATAATTAAATGCATTCCTTTTGCGTATCTGAATTTTTTCACTTAAATAAATCTTGGTTATGTCTAGACTGCTGGGTTTTAAGCCTATGAACTACAACATTGATCTATAGACATTTCAAAGTTATAAAGTGAAATAATAATGTTTGCATGTAGTGTAATGATTTTTCTTTAATCTTTTCCTTAGTGAGCCAACCAACAGGCCCATTTCACACTTATTCAGTATAGATGCTGTTTTGTGGTATAGTTTAGGAGTTATAGTAAATGAGTATCATCCTTACAGGTGTGTGACCTACAGTAGTCTTCAACCTACACATGATTCTCTCCAACACAATAAAAATGAAAGAGTATCAAGAGGACCCAGAGATGCTGCCTTACCTCATGTACACAATAGGTAAGAAGGATTGATTGATTGATTGATATTAGGCGTCACAACAGCGAGGTCATATAACGCCAGAAAAAGGTGATAGAGAGGTGAGACAGCAAGCAGGAAGGAAATAGAAAGAAAAGAGGGACAGTTGAAGAACTAAAAGCAAGTGGCTGGGACCGAAGGGGTGCCCAAACCCTTAAAGTATTGCCCACATCACTAATTCAGGCAATACCCACCTACGGGGATAGGTTAGAAGGGACTTAATTATATAGATGAAGAGAAAAATTACTGTGGAAGAAATTTAGAAAGTACAGTAAACCCTTGATGTAACAAACCTCACTTTAACAAAATTTGGATATAACGACCTTGGCCAACAACAAATCCTAAATATTCTACTTGTGCATGGCAAAATTAACTCTTTAACAAATTTATAGTTAAATTTGCAGTGTTTAACCTTTGAAATATTTGTATATGATGCTCCCATGTCAATATAGACTTCACAATGTTTTATATCACCTAGAACTTCAATTACTACTCTTTGTAAAATACTTCCACTGTTTTTCATTGCAAACTGCATGACTTTAGTATTGGTATAAATTGTTGGGTGTTACAAAAGCTGTAATTTCCCTTGATCACTCTATCAAACCAACCTGCCAGTAACCTTTCAGTAAGTCCAACTTACTTACATAATTAGCCTTCACTATGTTATCTATACAATCATCTACTCTCGGTATGGAATAAGATTCTGCTTTAGTTATTGCATTTACTTTTCTGAAATGTGTACAAAATCTATAAATACTATTAGGTTTGTGAATCAGTATACAGGGAGAACTCCAAGGACTATTACTTCTCTTAATCAAATCATTCTATAACCTATACATACCATTAGGTTTGTGAATCAGTATACAGAGAGAACTTCAAGGACTATTACTTCTCTTCATCAAATCATTCTATAACATATATTTAATCTCTTCTTGCATTATCTTTTGCTTACTTGGGTTTAACCTATATGGATGTTATTTAATGGGAAAGTTGTTTTCCAACTCTACGTCATGAAGAGTAACAGTGGATCTTTTAGGTACGTCAGAGAATGTTTCTATTATTATATTATATATTAGACACTTCTTCCTGTTTCTGTTTATCTAGGTGTGATAGTTTAATTTCTATCATTATATAATATATTAGACACTTCTTCCTGTTTCTGTTTATCTAGGTGTGATAGTTTAATTTCTATATTGGCCAATATCTCAGAATTTTTAAGGTATTTTATGTCACCCTTACTCAGCTTGTCTTTACCACCATCACTCATATCTGTATTTACAAAACAACACAAGCCCTGTCCAGAAGTGTTTACCTTTAGTATGTCATGCCCTTCATCCATACTTTCATACTTCTTAATCATGTTAACATGACACAACTGTTTCTTTTTCCTCCTACCAGGAATTTCTACAACATAATTTACTTCTCCAACTTTCTTCACTACTGTACATGGACCTACATATCGAGTTTTAAAGGATTAAAACTAGCACTTTATCCCCCTTCTGTAATGTTCTTACCCTTGCCTTTTTGTCATACCAAGTCTGCATAACACACTGTGCATCCTTCAAGTTGCCAGCTGTTAATTCTCTAGTTTGCAATAATCTATTCTGGAAGGTGGTCATGTGTGAGATTAATCCTATATCTTTTTTAATCTTTTATCCACATCTCCTTTAACATTCTCACAGGTCCTCTAACTGTATGGCAATAAACCAACTCAAAGAGGCTAAAACCTAAACTTCCCTTAAAGCAAATAATGTCCCATTCACGACTAGTTTCCTTACAAAATATCCTGAGGTTATTTTTCATTGACTGGTGCCATCACTCTAGCACCCCTTAATTAAGACTGAGGATGATATGCACTAGAGAGCTGATACAAAATACCTAATTCATTTGCTAAGTGTTTAAATTTCAGTGATGTGAAATTACTTCCTTGATCTGATTGTATGATCTCTACAAAAAAAATAGATTAATTCCCTGACAACATTGTTGGTGTTAATGCTTCTCAATGGTATTGCTTGTGGAAATGTCATTGAAGCTCAGTGACATCATAGTCAGTAAATAATTGTGACCTGCCTTTGTCCTAGATAGAGATCCTAATACAGTCAATCAACACCTTACTAAAAGGATCAATATAATACAGTGGAACTATTTCCTCCCCACAAATTCCTACAACTGTTGTATCACAACCTGTATAAGAGTGTACAGTTGGAGAACAAAGTATCTGGACACTGTTGACGGCTTCTGGTAACAATGTCAGTGATAAACAAGATAGTAATAGACAAAATTTATTCATTATTACAGAATGATAACTAATATTGGGTGATGTCGACCAACCACAGACAGTGAAATAAAAGTTATCCTTCAATTCATAAATACTTTCTCTCATTGATGTGTTTACTTTTGGGATGTTGCCAGAAGCTGCCAACAGTGTTCACATACATTATTCCCCAACTGTACATTATCACCTAACACTTTCCTCTTTATCAATCTTTGACAGCATCGTCTGTCTCTCAATATAATTATATTTGTCTCGTTTCCATCTACAGACACCTTTCCCTCTGTAATGAATGAAGTAATACCTGGAATTTTCTCTTCTAACAAGGATTTCTGTAGTACAACCCCAAGATTACCTTTATCCTCATGCTTAGTAGTTATTCCTATAAAGTTCCTATTTTAACAATTGAAAGCTCTGTACCCAAAACCACCAACCACACTTAAAGCATTTTACACTGTCCCCATGTCTTATATTACTAACATTTCCTGTATTATACTGACCTTGCTGTTGCTGTGAATTATACCTTTGGGTTTGTTCAGGCACTTTTGTCCTATCTATCAGTAAGTAAGTATATTAACTTACCCTCCACAGGATAGAAAGGAGTTTAGGCTAACCCTCCTTTTATGAGCTCAACACTTCCCAAAATGGTGGTTGGCTGATGGATCCGAGAGGAAAATTAAAACAAAACTTAACAACAACACTCATATTAATTAATAACCTTAACACTTAGTATCTGCCCTTCACCAAATCACTTCACTTCCAGTATTAATATGAGTTTACTTTATCTCACTCCCTATGATGAGAAGTAAATTAATCAGCTATCTCCTCTTGGTAGGGTTAACACACTCATCAAGGTTTGTCCATCAGTCCTCAATACTGGATGGCTGACACAGGGTTAAGTTTACCATTATTACACACACCATCCTGGGACCCATAGGTGGGTATTGCCTACATCAGTGATGAGGGCAATACTTTAAGAGTTTTGGCACCCCTTCGGCTCCAGCCACTAGCTTTTAGTTTTTCAACTGTCCCTCTTTTCATTTTATTTCTTTCCTGCTTGCTGTCTCACCTCTCTATCACCGTTTTCTGGCGCTATATGACCTCGCTGTTGCGGTACCTAATAACAATCAATCAATCAATACACCGTCCTGGATTACACTTCACCGAACCAGCTCAAATTCTGCCAATATTCCGCTAAATTCTCTAACCAAATACCGCTTATAAACCGCCAAACTCAAAATCAATTTAATTTCCCCTAACCAATGACAGAATTTTATAGTTTTTAACTCTCTGTCACAAGAATTACCAAATATTCTATCTTTCACTCACATACACCCCTTCACTACTCACACACATACACCTTCTCACTCACACACATACACCTTCTCACTCACACACATACACCTCCTCACTCACACACACATACACCTTCTCACTCACACATACATCTCCTCATACACACACACATACACCTTCTCACTCACAAACATACACCTCACTCACACACATACACCTCCTCACTCACACACATACACCTCCTCACTCACACACATACACCTCCTCACTCACACACACATACACCTTCTCACTCACACATACATCTCCTCACACACACACACATACACCTTCTCACTCACAAACATACACCTCACTTACAAACATACACCTCACTCACACACATACACCTTCTCACTCACACACATACACCTCCACACTCACACACATACACCTCTACTGTCTTCAATGCAATGTGTTAAGGAAACTTAATGAAACAACTCAAATTTCTCGCACAGGAGTTAAACTATAATAGGTTGAAAATATTATAGGCCCACAGCATAACTGAATTATTAAATTCCTTATTATAAAGTGATAAATCAGTGAAGAGAGAGAGAGAGAGAGAGAGAGAGAGAGAGAGAGAGAGAGAAGGTGGGGGCTGCTGGCACACTGTTGTGATTTTGAGGGCAACATATTCGTCAAAAACTGTCATACAACAGTACAGATATCTCACTTTTATACTGAGTTAATATATTTCCTGGCATAGTTTTGAGGAATCAAATTACTAGCCCTCCAATTTACCAAATATTAATGTTCAGCAGATTATTAAGGTGAGGTGAAATGAGGTATTTCCGGAGTATGGAAGGGCAATGAGTGGTGTGGTAGGTATGGCAGGCGAACCCTCCAAATTTCCTGCTAAACCGCCATTGGTAAACTATTCCGCGGAGTAGAGAGAGAGATGCCAAATCTAGTGGGAAAACCACCAACCTGGGAACCCTGTGATTAATACCATTAATTATCACCTTACCTTACGACAATACTGGACGGCAGGTCTTTTCAGTCCTCTAAGTCCAGGTCTTCAATATCCATAATTATGTTGTGGTCAGGGGTGGTCATTAATGCCTCTTCAAATTCATACTTCACTGGCTGATTTTTCCAAAATTTATCCAATCTTTTTTCAAAAGCCAGTACACTCTCTGCTTCTATAACTTGATTTGGGAGACTATTTCACACATCCATCACCCTCAAAATAAAGAACATCTGTCATTGCTTGGTCCTACTACATCCCTTAGCCAGTTTCATACAATTTCCACGGGTTGGTCCCATGTTCCTCTCCAGGCGTAAATTTACATCTTTATCATATTCTCCTTTCAAGATTTTAAAAACTTCTACCATGTCACCTCTCAATCATCGATAGCTCATTGACGGAACGCCAAGAGCTTTTAGCCTTACAGGATAGCTGAGCTGATTTAAATCTGGTACCATTTTCGATGATCATTGAAGGACATTTTCTGTTGCCTTGATATCCTTCTTTTTAGAAGGTAACCATACAGACTGTATATTCTGTATATTTTGGAAGTTGTTTAGGTCACCTTGCAATATTTCTCTATACCTCTGTGTCCTGATACATCTGCATATTTTTGTGTCATCGGTGAACAAATATACACTGGATTCCACTTGTTCAGTGAGATCATTAATAAATACAACAAAAAGTAGCGGTCCCAATACACTTCCTTGTGGAATTCTGCTTACAACATCAGTCCAACTTGAATAATGCCCATTTATGAGGACACGTTGCTTTCTTCCAGTTAAAAATGATTCAATTCACTTGTGAACCTTTCCTCTAATACCATAATTGGCCAACCTGTTCATAAGTCACTGATGAGGCACTTTATCATATGCATTTTGAAAATCCATATATATCATATCCACCTCTCCTCTAGAGTCAAGAATTTCTATAATCTCGTCCACCACTTGTAGCATCTGGAGTACAGTTGTTCTACCTGATATAAATCAGTACATGCTTTGTTGATAAGAGTCCTTTTTCCATTATATGCTTTAACCCCTCCGGGACGGGCCAAGAATGAAATTACGTGCTGTGAGTACGGGTCCAATACTTACTTTTATCCTGCCTGTCCGGGTATTTCCCGGAAAATCACTCTACTTCTCTTACTCCCTACGTCTAAACTACAATACTGAACAACTTAAATTTGATTGTGTACTCACCATCAACTCCTCCTCTTTCCATTAAAACCAACCCTAGCTCTCTAGGACACTCCATTGCCGAGAAATCAAGTGAGGAATGGAGGTCACTTTTCCCGTGAGAGCGAGGCTGCGTTCGCTTTGTGAGCGTGGCTCTGACAAGGACTGGCGTGGGTGGAGAAAAGATGGCCGCCGGCAGAATGACGCAACACTTGCCTCCCCCAGGGGACACGTCGTACGGTTCGTGTGCATCCTACCATTACAGCCCCTGTATTATTTGTGTGGTTAGCTGACCATTCCAGAGTGGTTTTATGCCCTGGAGAGAAGCGTGGGAGTTATGTACAGTATTTACGCGAAACATTTTCAGTGTCATTCGCACCATTTGTTCATGTTCAACGTAAATATAAATGTGTCACTATCACTGTTATCCTTATTTTCTATATATTTTTGTATTTTGTTGTTTTAAATTTTTTATTATCATTTTTTCTATGCGTAAATGTGTCACTCTCACTTTTCTTATAGCCTAATATGTACAAATGTGTCACTATCACGTCACTACAGCCTAAAATATATGTACAAATGTGTCACTATCACGTCACTACAGCCTAAAATATATGTACAAATGTGTCACTCTCACTTTTCTTATAGCCTAATAAGTACAAATGTGTCACTATCACGTCACTACAGCCTAAAATATATGTACAAATGTGTCACTCTCACTTTTCTTATAGCCTAAATAGTGTCACTGTCACCAAGTGTCACTGTCACTTTATTCGCATACTCCCATCACTTCCTGCTTCTATATATATTCCAATATATGGTAGTCTGAGAAGCAGTTTCCAGGGCATAACGGCACACAACATTCCTTGCACCAGAAGCGAGTTTCCTTGGACTTCTGGGGGTGACGTGTTGTGTGCCTGCAAACATAGCAGCGACGAGAGCCTGGACGTCCTGACGGCAACGGTGGCAGATTAGTGAGGTAGTGGCGAGCCATATAGCCACTCTGCTGCAACCTGTCAGGCCGTTGTGCCGCTGCCTGTCTGCCTTGCTGTGGTTGCACAGTGCTGAACCTCTCCAGGAGCTGAGATATCAACTCTAGCTCGAATTCCCGGAGTGCCAACTTGGAGTCAGGGTGATGCTGGAGGTAGAGTATATAACAGTTCAGCACTGTGACATCAAGAAGGTGGAAGAAAGCCTTCTTGTACCACTTACAAGTTTTTCTCAGACAATCGATGGAACTCACCATCATGTCTGACTTATCAACGAGTCTCATATTGATGTTATAATCGAGCACAGCATCAGGCTTGTAGATGGTATCACCTGTGCCGCGCTCAGTCTTCCCAGAATCCTGCATCACGCCCCTGTTCACGGTGGTGAGCATATTGACGGGGCGTTTATCGTGCCATTTGATGGCCAGCATGTTCCCACATTTCTTTTTGATGCAGTCGCCCCTCCGGGTGAGAGGGAATGCTGGCCACCCCTTCCTGTTGACACGAATAGTTCCGCAGGATCCTGTTTGGTGCTGCAGGAGAAACTGGCTAAGTGCTGGAGAGGTGTAATAGTTATCAGTGTACAGGATGTGGTTGTTGTCAAGGTAATCCCCCATGAGTGCCTTGACAACACTCCCGCTGAAGCCAAGAGGGTCGTCGGCCGGGACATCCACATCCGTACCTGAATAGAGTATAAAATCCAACACATAGCCAGTCTTACAGTCGCAGATGACATAGAATTTGATGCCAAATCTATGCCTCTTTGACGGGATGTACTGGATGAAGGACAGTCTTCCCCTGAACAGCACCAGAGACTCGTCGATAACCACTTTCTGGAATGGTCGAAAAAATGCTCGTATTTTCTCCTGGAGGATAGACATTACTGGCCTAATTTTCCACAGCCTGTCGTTCGGGTGTGGACCCATGTTGGGGGCGAAGTGCAGGTAGGACAAAATGTCCCTATACCTGTCCCTGGACATGCATTTCCCGAACGCAGGTGTGGATATCAGGGCGTGTGTGCTCCAGAAGTCCTTGAGGCGATGTTTCTTGACATGAGGCATCATCATGGTCAAAGCTAACCACACATACAACTCAGCAATATCGACGTCAGCCCATTGCAACATCTTACTATGTTCCCTGCCTGGTCTATTGCTGAGTTGCACAGAGAGTTGTTTGAAGGTGTTTATCTCCTGCATCATGTAAGTCATCAATATTATATCAAAAAAGGCAGTGAAATAATCTAATATTGATGACCTCTGACGACAGGGAAATGCGGCCTGTATACCTGAATGACTGTCGTCAAAGGCAGGTATATCAGGCGCAAATTCATCGCAATCCGTCCACACATAGGGATCAGCGGGTCTATGACGAGGTGCGCCGCGTTGCTGTCGTTGTTGGCGTTGTTGTTGTGGTGGTGGTGGTGCAGCGGTACCAGGGGCAGGCGAGAGTGAGTCGTCAGGCACGAGAGGAGAGGGAGAGTGTGGTGGTGGGGGAGGTGGCGTCAGGTCACGGGGGGGCGGGCTATCAGGGTCAACTGTAGGGGAGAGATAAGCTGCCTTTGTCCTCTTCCCCCTTCCTTTACCCTTCCTTCTTACTCCTACTCTCCTCCCTCTTACCACCACTGGTTGCGACGCATCCTCGTCCGACGAGGAAGAGGAAGACGAAAAATCTAACCTCCTCCTCGGCCTCTTGCCCATGGGAGTGGAGACGTAGCGAGGTTTGGAGGTTGAAGCAGGAGTAGACCTCTTCCTGCCTCCCACGCCAGATGTTGTAGGAATGGGAGACAAGAGAGTGTCTCCCAAACTACCTCCCACCCCACTGGTGGACGGAATTGCAACAGGGGCTGTAACCTCTGACACATCATGCAAGGCTGAAGTTGAGGGAAGAGCTGTGATGGAAGTCACCGCTACACAGACATCTTCCTCAGTTGATTCGTCAGCTTGCCATTCAGTATCAGAGTAGCTGTCCAGGTCGTCACTCCCATATGAAAGGTCTGCCAGATTCTCCAATTCCCGCCCTATTGCAGAATCTGACAACCTTGCAGGTGCATGACGCAATCTAGCTGGTTGCACCCGCGGAGTGGAGGTTACAGGAGCGGGTGCGCCTGGCAGCGCGGTAGGATGCACCGAATCGAACGAGCCCGTATTTTCTTCACTACGCCCAGCCATTGTCACGGTCAAGCACACACTGATTGAATGTGGGGATGAAAAGGTCTGGTGGTGAAGTATAGCCAGATCAAAAAAAATCCCGACAAATTTGGCGTTTTTCCCCATAAATTACCAAAAGCGGGATTTCCCGCTGCCCGGACTCTGTCGACAGAGCGGGATTTCCCGCTGCCCGGCCTCTGTCGACCGAGCGGGAAATCCCGCTGCCCGGACTCTGGGGGTTAATACATGTTCATGCAGTACTGATTCACACAGTTTACATACTACACTTGTTAAGCTCACATGGCGATAATTGTTTACTTCTGTTTTATCCCCCTTCTTAAATATCACACTGACATTCGCTAGCTTCCAATCAATAGGTAGTATTCCTTCACTTAGAGATGTATTAAATAGGTCAGTCAGGACCTCACACAATTCCTCCTTCAACTCTTTTAACACTCTTGGATGAATATTATCTGGTCCTGGGAACTTATCTATTCTCAATCTTTGAAGATATCTTTTGACTTTATCAATTGTTACCAGGAAATTGGCCATTGAGTCTGACATTATCATTCATTGGTTCAGGTAAATTTTCCCCGCCAGGTTCATTGGTAAATACAGAGGAGAATTTTTTGTTTAATACCTGGGCTTTTTCTCTATCTGATTTTACAATTTTTACTTCGCCGTTTACTTCTGTCTTAATATCACCAATGCCTATAAAAGTCTTAATCCTGCTCTTGACATCTCCAGAACTTTTTCGGATTACACTTCAGTTGCTTAGTTATATCCTGTTCTTCTGGATTCTTCGCGTCAAGTTTCTGACCTTGTTACGCTGTCTTGTAAACTTTCTGTATTTCTCAGAATCCTTCGTTTCAATCTATCTTTGCCAACATTGATTTTTCTTTCTTATCTCTTCTCTTGTTTTATGATCCAATGGTGCGTTACACTTTACAGCTTGACCCTCAGCTTCACATTATTTAATTGGGACACGTTTACCAATTATTTCATTAATTTTCCCCTTGAATAAGTTCCACTTTTCCTCTATGCCCTGTATACTTTTAAAATGGTCCCTCCATTCCTGAAAGATCTCTTTCATGGCTTCATAATCAGCTCTATCGTATAAGAATATCTCCCTCCTTGTAGCACTCTTTTTAACATTTATATTGTACTTAAAATCTATCACACTATGATCACTCCTACCCAGTGGAGATGACAGTTTCAAGCTATCAACCATTCCCATCTCACTGGACAAGACCAAATCTAGTAATGTTGGGCTAGTGCTTCCTCTCGCTCTAGTTGGAACAAGTACATGCTGGTACATAAATACAACTCTCAGTGCTTCAATAAATTTGAATTGCTCACTACCCACACTGCCAGTAGTGGTCCAATTACTCCAATTAATATTTGAATAATTAAAATCTCCTGTGATCAGGATATGACTAGTGTTACTCTCATAGGCTACAAGTAGCAATGCTCTCAATTTATCACTATTCTCAGGTACACTATTTGGACTGTGATAGATGCATCCTATAAGTAATTTATCCCCTTTATCTAATACTATTTCAACCCAAACAGATTTCAGTTTTATATCCCTAGCTTTAAATTGTACTCTGGTATATATTATTATTTCTTTACCATCCCCTTCTGTATTTGAATGTATGTCATAATCATTAACTTTAAATTCCGTTTCCATTACTTGAAATCTTGAGTTTTTAGGTTTTATTTCATTAATCATAATTATATCTGGGGCTTTATATGCATGATTTATTCTAAAAACTAACTCTGACATCTTATTTAATAGTGCATCCACATTTGTATACCAATATGACAAATAACTTCTACTTCCCCTATTACCTAACTTAGTATTAGAGACATATGTTACACCATTACAAATACTTACATTACATTACATGCTTACTTAGGCCTCTGTAGGTTTGTATATTTTTCTTATTACCATATTCTCTGGTGGACCTCTGACACGGTACAACAAATTACTTCACCTGTCATTGGATTCCATTTCTTTCGCCTCCATGACTATAACTTTTTTGCATGTTCCCCCTGATGATGAGTGAGATCATGTTGATATTCCACCCTAACTGTGTGTGTTATTTCTGTTGTAGTCTTACCTTGTTATATGTTGTTAACCCTTGAGAACCACAGGTGTGTGTGTGTGTTTGGAGGCTTCTGATTCCTCCTAACCATGCCACAAAATAAACTCCTTCCATATAGGTGTGTGTGTGTGTGTTAGAGAGAGTGGGAGGGAGAATGTGTTTGGAGGCTTCTGATTCCTCCTGACTCAACTACACATTTAATTCAGTATTGAGTAAATGTTTTTCAAGAAACTCTTCATATCAATATATTTTGCACTTCTCTGTAGGTATGTATTGGTTACTCTCTGGGTGTTGTGTGAAGCAATTTAACACACACATTCTTTTAATACCTGCTCAGTAAATCACCTTTTATATATAGTAAACCGTTGATATAAGATGAAGGAATTTAACACATATTCTTTTAATACCTGCTCAGTAAATCACCTTTTATATATAGTAAACCGTTGATATAAGATGAAGGAATTGAACACATAATTATATTCTCTAACACCTGCTTAGTAAAACACAAATACACACACACATTCTTTTAACACCTTAGTAAATCACCTTTTATATACAGTTAACCATTGATATTAAGAAAAATGAATTTAACACACACATTCTTTTAACACCTGCTTAGTAAATCACCTTTTATATACAGTAAACCATTGATATTTAATTTAACACACACATTCATTTAACACCTGCTTAGTAAATCACCTTCTATATACAGTAAACCAATGATGTTAAGATGAAGGAATTTAAAACATAATTATATTCTTGTAACACCTGTGTTCTGGGGGCAAGAAAGACTTTACTTACTCCAGACATGTGACAGTAGATGAACGTGGTGGCTGGTGACTGGTTGTGGTTGTGGTTGTAGTCTTTGTCTTTGTTGTCTTTTTAGTCTCTTCGGAGTTTGATTTTAATTATATGGTTTTTCTATAACTATATGGTGTAGGAGATGTAGCAAGCTTCTGTAGTTTACACACTTTATTGATAACCCGAGTGAGTACAGTTTCACAAATATGTTTGGGTTTAGTTAAACTTGAGGGCTAACTTTACAGAGAGATTATATGCTAAAGTAACCTGTTAAGGATATGTTTATCATTAGCTAACTGAGGCTGGAGGAGCGAGAAAAGGGCGTCGCTTGGTAGGTCACATGACCTATGTCGTCACTATCTGCTAACGTGTTAATGGTTCTCACAGTGAGCTAGGGTCTTGTACCCAACGTGTTTAAGCTTATGTTAGCAGTTTCAAGGCATCATGCGATGTGTGACTCACTCTTGTAAGTGAGTATAAGTGATTATAAGTAGCCTCTTAAATGTAGGTTTAACCGGAACAATGCTCGGCCACTACCATCCTTCGCCCTCGAAGGAATATTACATATATACATAATATATATATTCTTATTTTAATACATGCAATCTGTAGATAGTTTTATTTTATTATGTCTACAGATAATAATGATTATAACATGTACAATATATATTATTGTAAAATACATCCTATCTAAATGTGTAGGAGTGTGTAACTAACCTATACATTTGTATCCTCATTACCTTCTGACACTAAGCCTTGTCTCTGTCGTTCGCGAGCCGATAATTGTCGGTACCGAGTGTACACCTTCCCTATACACCAGCTAAACACAATAGTACAAACAATCAACGTTAGTGCAGGTATGATGTGTAGAGGGAATACAACTTCTCTTGAGAGATGTACAGGTAACAAATCATCCAATGTTGAGGTAAACTCTGAGTCATTTAAATACTGAAGGAATTTGATTTTGTCTGAAACAATAGTGATTTTATCTAAAGAGATGTTTGCTACAAGGTTAAGTGATTGTAACTCTGTAGAAAGTGTAGACACAAATGCTTTATGGTGATGAGTAGGTAAGTTAAGGAAATGTTCATTCCTAATCTCACAATGGTCCGGTTCCATATAATAACCATCCACCCAAATGTGTTGGACTTTACCATTGCAAATTAATGTCACACTTGTTCTTTTTTGGAAATAGTAGTAGTGGTTAGTACCGAAGTGCTCATGGTAGGAAGTATTATTACTTACAGTTTTGAAAGTACAGTAAGATGTTGGGAGAGTTGATTCAGGAATTATGAATGAAAGTTCACACTGTGCCTTGTTTGCTAAACTGAAGGTAAACATATACGCAGGACATACATACAAGTGTAAGTATGAAGTGAGACAGTCATCCAATGAATGTTTTTCTAAGGTGTCTATGGCAGTATAATCCTCAGATGCGACTATGTACTGACGTGACTTATCAACAACCAGCAGGGTATTCTTTACTCTAATTGGAAAAGGTCGTAATTCCCGAATATTAAATGACGTTTTTTACTTAAAAGGAATATTTACTAAGATACTTGACTCAGTTATAATTGATCCAATGATGGAGTAATAATATTCCACGTCAGATATGGTAAGTATAGGGGTTAGCTTATAAGTATTTATAGCGATTTCCACTGCTGCCTGCAACTGCAGGTCACTTATTACTAATTCATTTAAATCATTTAGTTCCTTAACAGCTATCTCAATGGCTGCTATGTACTCACTAATTAATTGGATTTGTTCAAGGTTGGGTATTATTCCAATTAATTGGTTTACCACAAAAGTCAATTGGTTAGTTGTTTCTATTATTTCATGAGTTTTCTGTTTTAAGTGTTGGAGAGCCTCGTAGGTTTGAATAACTATTCTATTCTGTTGTCCCAGGGCAATGGTTACTTCTCCTAATTTCTTTCCTAATGCAGTTACATCGTTGGCCATTGCTGTGCCAAACAATTGTTTACTTAACAGTCCCATGAAATTGAAAAGGTCACGTCTCTGATGACGAGCATGGGCAGATTGCCTCACCTTATGTGGTTCTTCAGGAAATGATAACTTCATATTATGTATTATTGTTACTAGCCTATCTACCCTGTTAGTTTGTAACTGTAGAGTCATTTTTACAGGTCTAGTATTATTATAGAAGTAGGCTAGAAGTGGTTTAGTTTTAACATCAGAGCTAGCATTCATATCCTGGTTGTTATGAAAATTATTTACTTGTGTTGTGACAGCTTCTACATGTCTGTGTAATTCTGATACATGCTGTCCAAGGTTATAGATTATCTCTGGCATATCAAATAATCCGTGAACTTCCAGTTGTACAGTAACTAAATCTTCCACTATCAAGACTTTTCCTCTATGTTCAACCAAAGCACCTGTCTTCAGTACTTGGGCTGGAACTGCTGTTTGTTGGGCAAGTGTAACAAGCGCTGTGCCCAGCAAAAACAGTGATAGAGTCTTGTTCCCCATCTGAAATAAATGCCATTATTTAGTTTGTTTTGCAGACCTAAGTTTTTGTCTGTATGTATTTTTTTTACTTGATGTGGGAGTGGAGTTTATTATTTCTTGTGATTGTGTTGTGTGTGTTATAGGTGGTTCATTTAAGTTTATCTTTTTACACCTATCCACATGTACTATTTCTACCTTCCCCGTTTTTATATCCTTTATTTTTATTTTATTTCCATGGGCCATGTCAATTATTTCATATGGACCAACAAACTTTGGAGTTAACTTTGATACTCTTTCTGGGGATTTTACCATGACATTCTCCCCTACAGCAACATCTATCTTCACAGCTTGAGTATGTTGTTTGATCATCATCTCCTGCCTGCTACCTTCTAGGTGTTTCCTGACTTCCTTATGGATGTTATTAAACACTTGTAGTTGTCTAATGGAATAGTCATCCATATTATATGCTGGAGGAGAATTTCCAGTTATTATGTCATATGGAAGTCTTTTGTCTGTTCCATATATGATATAATACGGGGACTTGCCCACTGATGAATTTATGGAACCGTTAATGGAGGCAGCTGTAAAGGATATCCAGTCTTCCCATGAGCCTTGCATAGGATTAGCCACATGTCGCAAAACTTCAAGTATCTTACGATTTGCTCTTTCTGTGAGACCGTTGCTGGCTGGATGATATGCTGTAATAAAAGTTTGTTTTATATGATATTGATCACATATGTTATGTAACAAATTATTAGTAAATTCTTTACCATTGTCTGTTAGTATCAACTTAGGAGTGGTGTACTGGCAAAGTAAATTTGTTACAAGTTTGTGTGCAACCTCTTCTGCTGTTTTTGTCTGCAAAGGAGTAATGACCACATAACGTGAGAAATGGTCTACACATACAAGGCAATATTTGGAGCCTTGATGACTCATTGGTAAGCTTAGAATATCTATACCAACAACATCCCATGGTTGTTCAGGTATTGGGTAATTTAAAATAGGGGCTGGGCCCATTGTATTACCTTTATGAGCATGACATGATTCACAATTCTTGATATGTTTCTCCACGTCTGCGCGGAGAGTGAACCAATAATATTTTTGTCTAGTTTCTGCTATACAGCGATCTCTTCCCGGATGTCCGGCTTGTGGATGATTATGCATAAGTGTTAGTACAGTCTTAATTAATGTATCAGGGACTACCACTTGTGAAGAAATGTTAGTTTGTTTCTCAAGCTGCCTGAACAAAGTGTCATCTATTACCTCAAACTGTGTTAGTGGGATTGGTAACTCTGGTAGGTTAGTCTCGTCACCTGAACCCAAAGCATAAATGACCCGGGACCAAAATTTGTCTTTCTTTTGTTCAGTTTTAACAAGTTCCACATTGAAGTCTACATCACTATAAGTGGGAATAACAGCAGCAGCTGATACATTGCGAGATAAAGCATCTGCAACTCTATTAAAATGCCCAGGAAGATATTTAATTGTAGGTTGAAATTCTGAGATTGTTAGATACCATCTGGCTAACTGACCTATCAACTTTTTACCATGGAAGAGACCACAAACAGGTTGATGATCTGTATATATGGTGATAGGATACCCCAGAATTATTTCCCTGAAGGTCTTTAAGCCCAAACTACCGCCATAGCCTCTAGGTTCATGATGCTATATTTCTTCTCTGCATCGTTCACCACACGACTGGCATATGTGCAAACTTTGCAACTACCGTCAGTTGTATGCTGCATAAGCACTGCACCTAGGCCATCATTTGATGCATCCGTACAGAGAGAAAACGGAAGGTTATAGTTTGGGTAACTTAGGATAGGAGCAGTTGTAAGCTTAAGTTTTAACTGATCAAAACTGTCTTACTCTGCTTGTGACCACTTAAATTCGATATTTTTCTTTAGGAGTCTAGTTAGTGGGCTGGCTATTTTAGCAAAATTCATTATGAATGACCTGTAGTATGAACATAATCCAAGGAAACTCCTTATTTGCTTTACTGTAGTAGGTTGAGGGAATTCCTTTACTACTTTAATCTTGGAATCCAAAGTGTGAATTCCTTTACTATTTACTTTATGACCCAAAAATTCTATTTCAGCCATAAGGAATGTACATTTTGACAGTTTAACCTTTAATCCAACATCCTGCAGTCGTTGTAAGACTCTGTCTAGTTTTTGTAGGTGTGAATTGACATCAGGGCTGACAATAATTAAGTCATCTAAGTATGCAACAACATCTTGAGTCATGTCGCTGAAAATAGTATTTATCATCCTTTGGAATGTTAAGGGGGCATTGGATAATCCAAAGGGCATTCTTATAAATTGCCAATGACCATTAGGGGTGCTAAAAGCTGTAATAGGTTTGAATTGGTCATCTAATTCTACTTGCCAATAACCACTAATTAGGTCAAGACTACTAAAGACTCCGTTATTTTCCCCAATCTCCATGAGGATATCTTTAAGTACAGGTAATGGGTACCTATCCTTGACAGTTTTCTCATATATCTTCCTAAAATCAATAACAGGATGGAAATCACCTGTTTTCTTAGTCACTAAGAATAATGGGCTGTTATAAGGACTGTTTGAAGGCTCAATGATTCCTTCTGCTGACATATCATCCACCATTTTATTCATTATTTGTCTTTGACTATGAGGTAATCTGTAAGCTTTCACATATACTGGATCTGTGTCAGTTAATTTTATGTGATGCTTAACTAGTGTTGTTTTCCCCAAACGCTCACCAGGTAAGGTAACAGCCGACCTGTGATTTGCTAATATGTGTAAAAGCTGTGTGCAATGTAAAGGAAAATCATTTACTTGTACATGCTCACATAATTCATTAGTAGTTTGCCTAAGTTGTAATTCATCAACAATGTGTATGTTGGCTAAGGGAGGAGATTCTTTTTCCATCTGTATTGGTTTAAGAAACACAAGAAAGTCACCTATGCAAGTACCTGGTTTAATGTTCACTGCCAGATCAACCTTGATAAAAATTAGAGCTTCGATGAAGTTGTCTTTTTGAATCAGAGAAAATATGGATTCCATACCGACATTATTTATTTTACATGTTTCACTTAAGGATATGATTTGATTTCCTTCATAGTTATCACCTTTCACTTGCACCTTTATGATAGCAAACCCCTTACTTGGTAAATGTACCATACTTTTGACAGTAACCTGCCAGTCTTACTTGTTTGTCACTTTCTTCTGAGCGCGTGCCTGCACTCACAGCTGTGGCCTTGTGACTCATAGGACAACATGGGTACACTCGCCCTTGAAAGATAATTGACTGGAGTGAGATTGCAATGTCAAGGTTATGCTCTGTCAATTCTTTTAAACCCAAGAGTTCAGTTGGTAAACTGAAATTTTCACAGATATAAAAGATGCATTTTAGTCACGGACTATTTTGTGAAAGTGTAATAGGAAATTGTATCATTCCTTTAATGATTAATTTACTACCAGACAAGGCAGTTAAATTTAAATCTGATGGTTGGATAGTCCATCGTTTCTACGGGTTTCCTTCTAACAGCCGTTTAAGTGTTACTTCAGAAAGTAAGGAGACACAAGCTCCTGTATCCATAGCTAATGAGATATTTGTATTCCCAATGTTACAAGGAAGTGAAAGAACATCCACTTTACCCAAAGCAGCAACAAGTATATTTATTTGATTGGGTGCGATTAATTTGAAGTTTTTTTTTTTTTTTTCTTAAATCGTCACCAGTATTTGCACGTCTGCTATTTACTTCATCTCTGGCATTCAATGTTACTCTACATTTATCTGTGTTATGTGTTACACTGTTATGAATAATGCAGAACTTATTACTTGGCTTGTTGTCACTTTCACTTACTCCCTTACTATTATCCTTACTTTTGGCATTTGAGCGACTATTCTTATTAAAGTAACACTTCTCTGGGCTGTGTCCATATTTTCTACAGATTTTACAATAAGGCTTCTTCTTCGTGCTCTGTGGTGTGAAGTTTGTAGTGTGTTGTGTTCGTGAAGTGCTTGGGTGAGTGTTTGTGTCAGTGATCACAGCGACAGGTAGGGCTCTAGGTACATTTAAAGGTTCTTTTTGACTAACCTTAGCTGCATATTTGACCAATCTGTCACTTGGTTTATATTCTATTTTAGCTGCTTCAAGCCTGGATTCCTCTGTTAAAAGTAAAGCATACTGTATGTACTCAATTAGCTTGTACACATTGTTCCCTGTCATGTTACCCTGTGCGTTCAACCACTCTGACCCTGTTAAGAGTTGTTTAGCATCGCTAATGGTTGAACCTGCTAATGCTAGAGCCTTACTTGAGTTCGCTGTTCCACAATTACTCACCGACCTCCTAGCCATTCTGTGTACCCAGGCTAGTGGACCGCCAAACTGCCCCCCACCGAAAACATCTATCAGGTCTTCACTAAACTGCTTAAAATTATTTAGATTATCTGGATCGGTGAAGGCAGTTGCAGTCAGCAATGTACTAGCATGAGAATCTGGTTTAATGTGTCCACGTACGAACCTTATTTTTCCTTTGTCATCTGTAATTCCTGCAGTAAGCATATTATCTTCACAAACCCTTAGAAAAGTATGGATATTATAGTTAACATCTTCCCCAGTGAATTCTTTCACAGTATGTGCTTGAGGCAAGACATTAATGGTAGGTGAAGTGGTAGTGTTAGTTGTCGTTGTCGTTGATGTAGTGTTAGTGTTATAGTCAACCACTAGGAAACTGGCAGTTTAGGTGGGGTCGAATCGGGGATTTCCCCCCATGCAGTGCTGCCAAATTTGGTTTTCCAACCCATATCACTCTATCAAAAATCACACCAAAATGGCAACGTTTTCGTACAGTGGTGCACTGATTCTATAAATATAGTCTTTAAATGGTGAGAGCGAGGTCAGGAAATTAATGAGGTCAGTCAGGTCACTTCTCCTTTAGACTCCACAATGGAAGGAAGAACACGTACCCCTGCTCACCACCCACACTGGCTCCATAGTCGTGAGATGGAAATCATTTTCTACGTAAATTTCATATTTTGCAGAAGAAAATGTTCACCACGTACAAAATCCTATCAAGTCTTCCTTCTACACGCACACACACACAAGTCATAGCCCTTCACTACTTACACCTGCCATTAATCCTTACATTCAACGGAGTCCTGACCTCACCCTACCAGGCGCCCTCCCTCCCCTCCCCTCCCCTCCCCTCCCCCCAACACACACACACACACACACACACAAGGGAGGCAAAAGGAAGGGGTATGTACAAATTATGAATAAATGTACAAATAGTAAACAGACGTAAAAATAATAATAAAAAAATGGATAATAATTCAGAAGCACATCACTATGCAGAGGGACAAACAGACACATAAAATACAGATGAAGAAAGAGTAGGCTAAGGGGGGGAGGGAGGAGATTCATGTGAAGGACTGCTAATTTACTGCCCTGGGCCCTGGGTAATCCCATTCTGACAGACCCGATGTGGCAGTGCTGTTTGGAGCGGCTGCCCCACCTACAGCCGCCAGTTTCCTTGTGGTTGACTATAGTTGCCACTGTGTATGATGAAGTGTTAGTAGGGAAAGCCATAGAGTAAGTACGTCCTGAGCGAGTTTTACTGGGTGAAATGTTAGTGGAAACACTAGTAAACAAATCAGTTAGTGAGGTAGATCTAGTAAGAGAAGGAGTATTAGTTGTTACTCTCTTACCTTGTTTATCTATATCCAGTGCAAGAATGTCTTTACTCAAGGGAGAACTTACACTTTCTATAGTACTTACACATAAATTAGTGATTTCTGTTGCATCAACTTAGCTTTCACTACTTTTAGATATTGCTAAACTATGTTTAAGTTTACGAAGTGAATCCAATGTGGTACCGTATTTTCTCTCATTCATTACCTGTCACTCTGCTTGAAGAATAACAAAGGACGCTCTTCTGTTTATATACGTGTAGGCGTACGCATATAATACCCACAATTATGAATACACAGAATGTGTAATGAGGAAATATATTGTTAATACGTTTACATATAATATTATATCCTAATGTGATGATGTTAGGATTGTGTTATATATTTGTAATATATAATTATATGTACCTAGCTACTGACCATGGATCATTGTTGTGGCGTTGATAATTAATTGGATTGTATTCCAGTACTCCGTGTAGTCCCGATGTGGTACCATTACCAAGCCGTCGTCCTTCCTAGTCGTATGGTTGCACTTAGTTGAGTTTCGCTTTTAATTATCTCGTCTATATGAAGTTTGAAGTTAATCACTTCCCTCAGCTATACTGCATGATTGAGTATAGAAGGTATAGTAGTATAGTGATGTAGTACCAGACCACGCCCACGTCCTTCCTTGTGATGAAGTGTGGTATGGTAGCTGGTGAGTGATGAGTAGAGCGGTGACATAATAACCCCTCCGTGTGTGAAGTGGTAAGTTCGATGACGTCACCACTGTCTGCTACAGTGGGCTCGAGAGTGGCTAGAGTTTTGTTTTGAGTTGTGATTGCTGAGTTAGCTGTTCACACTCTCCTCTCCTCTCTCTCTCTCTCTCTCTCTCTCTCTCTCTCTCTCTCTCTCTATTATTTCTCTTTTTTAACCCTTTTATTACTTTGTGTTTATTTCTCGGTTATCACTTGCTTTTTAACTGTTGTATTTCTCCTTTATTTTACACCATTTATTTCGTATCCTCAACACTGATCACCAAATGTTCTGGGGGCAAGAAAGACTTTACTTACTCCAGACATGTGACAGTAGATGAACGTGGTGGCTGGCGACTGGTTGTGGTTGTGGTTGTAGTCTTTGTCTTTGTTTTCTTTTTAGTCTCTTCGGAGTTTGATTTTAATTATATGGTTTTTCTATAACTATATGGTGTAGGAGATGTAGCAAGCTTCTGTAGTTTACACACTTTATTGATAACCCGAGTGAGTACAGTTTCACAAATATGTTTGGGTTTAGTTAAACTTGAGGGCTAACTTTACAGAGAGATTATATGCTAAAGTAACCTGTTAAGGATATGTTTATCATTAGCTAACTGAGGCTGGAGGAGCGAGAAAAGGGCGTCGCTTGGTAGGTCACATGACCTATGTCGTCACTATCTGCTAACGTGTTAATGGTTCTCACAGTGAGCTAGGGTCTTGTACCCAACGTGTTTAAGCTTATGTTAGCAGTTTCAAGGCATCATGCGATGTGTGACTCACTCTTGTAAGTGAGTATAAGTGATTATAAGTAGCCTCTTAAATGTAGGTTTAACCGGAACAATGCTCGGCCACTACCATCCTTCGCCCTCGAAGGAATATTACATATATACATAATATATATATTCTTATTTTAATACATGCAATCTGTAGATAGTTTTATTTTATTATATCTACAGATAATAATGATTATAACATGTACAATATATATTATTGTAAAATACATCCTATCTAAATGTGTAGGAGTGTGTAACTAACCTATACATTTGTATCCTCATTACCTTCTGACACTTAGCCTTGTCTCTGTCGTTCGCGAGCCGATAATTGTCGGTACCGAGTGTACACCTTCCCTATACACCAGCTAAACACAATAGTACAAACAATCAACGTTAGTGCAGGTATGATGTGTAGAGGGAATACAACTTCTCTTGAGAGATGTACAGGTAACAAATCATCCAATGTTGAGGTAAACTCTGAGTCATTTAAATACTGAAGGAATTTGATTTTGTCTGAAACAATAGTGATTTTATCTAAAGAGATGTTTGCTACAAGGTTAAGTGATTGTAACTCTGTAGAAAGTGTAGACACAAATGCTTTATGGTGATGAGTAGGTAAGTTAAGGAAATGTTCATTCCTAATCTCACAATGGTCCGGTGCCATATAATAACCATCCACCCAAATGTGTTGGACTTTACCATTGCAAATTAATGTCACACTTGTTCTTTTTTGGAAATAGTAGTAGTGGTTAGTACCGAAGTGCTCATGGTAGGAAGTATTATTACTTACAGTTTTGAAAGTACAGTAAGATGTTGGGAGAGTTGATTCAGGAATTATGAATGAAAGTTCACACTGTGCCTTGTTTGTTAAACTGAAGGTAAACATATACGCAGGACATACATACAAGTGTAAGTATGAAGTGAGACAGTCATCCAATGAATGTTTTTCTAAGGTGTCTATGGCAGTATAATCCTCAGATGCGACTATGTACTGACGTGACTTATCAACAACCAGCAGGGTATTCTTTACTCTAATTGGAAAAGGTCGTAATTCCCGAATATTAAATGACGTTTTTTACTTAAAAGGAATATTTACTAAGATACTTGACTCAGTTAGAATTGATCCAATGATGGGGTAATAATATTCCACGTCAGATATGGTAAGTATAGGGGTTAGCTTATAAATATTTATAGCGATTTCCACTGCTGCCTGCAACTGCAGGTCACTTATTACTAATTCATTTAAATCATTTAGTTCCTTAACAGCTATCTCAATGGCTGCTATGTACTCACTAATTAATTGGATTTGTTCAAGGTTGGGTATTATTCCAGTTAATTGGTTTACCACAGAAGTCAATTGGTTAGTTGTTTCTATTATTTCATGAGTTTTCTGTTTTAAGTGTTGGAGAGCCTCGTAGGTTTGAATAACTATTCTATTCTGTTGTCCCAGGGCAATGGTTACTTCTCCTAATTTCTTTCCTAATGCAGTTACATCATTGGCCATTGCTGTGCCAAACAATTGTTTACTTAACAGTCCCATGAAATTGAAAAGGTCACGTCTCTGATGACGAGCATGGGCAGATTGCCTCACCTTATGTGGTTCTTCAGGAAATGATAACTTCATATTATGTATTATTGTTACTAGCCTATCTACCCTGTTAGTTTGTAACTGTAGAGTCATTTTTACAGGTCTAGTATTATTATAGAAGTAGGCTAGAAGTGGTTTAGTTTTAACATCAGAGCTAGCATTCATATCCTGGTTGTTATGAAAATTATTTACTTGTGTTGTGACAGCTTCTACATGTCTGTGTAATTCTGATACATGCTGTCCAAGGTTATAGATTATCTCTGGCATATCAAATAATCCGTGAACTTCCAGTTGTACAGTAACTAAATCTTCCACTATCAAGACTTTTCCTTTATGTTCAACCAAAGCACCTGTCTTCAGTACTTGGGCTGGAACTGCTGTTTGTTGGGCAAGTGTAACAAGTGCTGTGTCCAGCAAAAACAGTGATAGAGTCTTGTTCCCCTTCTGAAATAAATGCCATTATTTAGTTTGTTTTGCAGACCTAAGTTTTTGTCTGTATGTATTTTTTTTACTTGATGTGGGAGTGGAGTTTATTATTTCTTGTGATTGTGTTGTGTGTGTTATAGGTGGTTCATTTAAGTTTATCTTTTTACACCTATCCACATGTACTATTTCTACCTTCCTCGTTTTTATATCCTTTATTTTTATTTTATTTCCATGGGCCATGTCAATTATTTCATATGGACCAACAAACTTTGGAGTTAACTTTGATACTCTTTCTGGGGATTTTACCATGACATTCTCCCCTACAGCAACATCTATCTTCACAGCTTGAGTATGTTGTTTGATCATCATCTCCTGCCTGCTACCTTCTAGGTGTTTCCTGACTTCCTTATGGATGTTATTAAACACTTGTAGTTGTCTAATGGAATAGTCATCCATATTATATGCTGGAGGAGAATTTCCAGTTATTATGTCATATGGAAGTCTTTTGTCTGTTCCATATATGATATAATACGGGGACTTGCCCACTGATGAATTTATGGAACCGTTAATGGAGGCAGCTGTAAAGGATATCCAGTCTTCCCATGAGCCTTGCATAGGATTAGCCACATGTCGCAAAACTTCAAGTATCTTACGATTTGCTCTTTCTGTGAGACCGTTGCTGGCTGGATGATATGCTGTAATAAAAGTTTGTTTTATATGATATTGATCACATATGTTATGTAACAAATTATTAGTAAATTCTTTACCATTGTCTGTTAGTATCAACTTAGGAGTGATGTACTGGCAAAGTAAATTTGTTACAAGTTTGTGTGCAACCTCTTCTGCTGTTTTTGTCTGCAAAGGAGTAATGACTACATAACGTGAGAAATGGTCTACACATACAAGGCAATATTTGGAGCCTTGATGACTCATTGGTAAGCTTAGAATATCTATACCAACAACATCCCATGGTTGTTCAGGTATTGGGTAATTTAAAATAGGGGCTGGGCCCATTGTATTACCTTTATGAGCATGACATGATTCACAATTCTTGATATGTTTCTCCACGTCTGCGCGGAGAGTGAACCAATAATATTTTTGTCTAGTTTCTGCTATACAGCGATCTCTTCCCGGATGTCCGGCTTGTGGATGATTATGCATAAGTGTTAGTACAGTCTTAATTAATGTATCAGGGACTACCACTTGTGAAGAAATGTTAGTTTGTTTCTCAAGCTGCCTGAACAGAGTGTCATCTATTACCTCAAACTGTGTTAGTGGGATGGGTAACTCTGGTAGGTTAGTCTCGTCACCTGAACCCAAAGCATAAATGACCCGGGACCAAAATTTGTCTTTCTTTTGTTCAGTTTTAACAAGTTCCACATTGAAGTCTACATCACTATAAGTGGGAATAACAGCAGCAGCTGATACATTGCGAGATAAAGCATCTGCAACTCTATTAAAACGCCCAGGAAGATATTTGATTGTAGGTTGAAATTCTGAGATTGTTAGATACCATCTGGCTAACTGACCTATCAAATTTTTACCATTGAAGAGACCACAAACAGGTTGATGATCTGTATATATGGTGATAGGATACCCCAGAATTATTTCCCTGAAGGTCTTTAAGCCCAAACTACCGCCATAGCCTCTAGGTTCATGATGCTATATTTCTTCTCTGCATCGTTCACCACACGACTGGCATATGCGCAAACTTTGCAACTACCGTCAGTGGTATGCTGCATAAGCACTGCACCTAGGCCATCATTTGATGCATCCGTACAGAGAGAAAACGGAAGGTTATAGTTTGGGTAACTTAGGATAGGAGCAGTTGTAAGCTTAAGTTTTAACTGATCAAAACTGTCTTACTCTGCTTGTGACCACTTAAATTCGATATTTTTCTTTAGGAGTCTTGTTAGTGGGCTGGCTATTTTAGCAAAATTCATTATGAATGACCTGTAGTATGAACATAATCCAAGGAAACTCCTTATTTGCTTTACTGTAGTAGGTTGAGGGAATTCCTTTACTACTTTAATCTTGGAATCCAAAGTGTGAATTCCTTTACTATTTACTTTATGACCCAAAAATTCTATTTCAGCCATAAGGAATGTACATTTTGACAGTTTAACCTTTAATCCAACATCCTGCAGTCGTTGTAAGACTCTGTCTAGTTTTTGTAGGTGTGAATTTACATCAGGGCTGACAATAATTAAGTCATCTAAGTATGCAACAACATCTTGAGTCATGTCGCTGAAAATAGTATTTATCATCCTTTGGAATGTTAAGGGGGCATTGGATAATCCAAAGGGCATTCTTATAAATTGCCAATGACCATTTGGGGTGCTAAAAGCTGTAATAGGTTTGAATTGGTCATCTAATTCTACTTGCCAATAACCACTAATTAGGTCAAGACTAGTAAAGACTCCGTTATTTTCCCCAATCTCCATGAGGATATCTTTAAGTACAGGTAATGGGTACCTATCCTTGACAGTTTTCTCATATCTTCCTAAAATCAATAACAGGACGGAAATCACCTGTTTTCTTAGTCACTAAGAATAATGGGCTGTTATAAGGACTGTTTGAAGGCTCAATGATTCCTTCTGCTGACATATCATCCACCATTTTATTCATTATTTGTCTTTGACTATGAGGTAATCTGTAAGCTTTCACATATACTAGATCTGTGTCAGTTAATTTTATGTGATGCTTAACTAGTGTTGTTTTCCCCAAACGCTCACCAGGTAAGGCAACAGCCGACCTGTGATTTGCTAATATGTGTAAAAGCTGTGTGCAATGTAAAGGAAAATCATTTACTTGTACATGCTCACATAATTCATTAGTAGTTTGCCTAAGTTGTAATTCATCAACAATGTGTATGTTGGCTAAGGGAGGAGATTCTTTTTCCATCTGTATTGGTTTAAGAAACACAAGAAAGTCACCTATGCAAGTACCTGGTTTAATGTTCACTGCCAGATCAACCTTGATAACAATTAGAGCTTCGATGAAGTTGTCTTTTTGAATCAGAGAAAATATGGATTCCATACCGACATTATTTATTTTACATGTTTCACTTAAGGATATGATTTGATTTCCTTCATAGTTATCACCTTTCACTTGCACCTTTATGATAGCAAACCCCTTACTTGGTAAATGTACCATACTTTTGACAGTAACCTGCCAGTCTTACTTGTTTGTCACTTTCTTCCGAGCACGTGCCTGCACTCACAGCTGTGGCCTTGTGACTCATAGGACAACATGGGTACACTCGCCCTTGAAAGATAATTGACTGGAGTGAGATTGCAATGTCAAGGTTATGCTCTGTCAATTCTTTTAAACCCAAGAGTTCAGTTGGTAAACTGAAATTTTCACAGATATAAAAGATGCATTTTAGTCTCGGACTATTTTGTGAAAGTGTAATAAGAAATTGTATAATTCCTTTAATGATTAATTTACTACCAGACAAGGCAGTTAAATTTAAATCTGATGGTTGGATAGTCCATCGTTTCTACGGGTTTCCTTCTAACAGCCGTTTAAGTGTTTCTTCAGAAAGTAAGGAGACACAAGCTCCTGTATCCATAGCTAATGAGATATTTGTATTCCCAATGTTACAAGGAAGTGAAAGAACATCCACTTTACCCAAAGCAGCAACAAGTATATTTATTTGATTGGGTGCGATTAATTTGAAGTTTTTTTTTTTTCTTAAATCGTCACCAGTATTTGCACGTCTGCTATTTACTTCATCTCTGGCATTCAATGTTACTCTACATTTATCTGTGTTATGTGTTACACTGTTATGAATAATGCAGAACTTATTACTTGGCTTGTTGTCACTTTCACTTACTCCCTTACTATTATCCTTACTTTTGACATTTGAGCGACTATTATTAAAGTAACACTTCTCTGCTCTGTGTCCATATTTTCTACAGATTTTACAATAAGGCTTCTTCGTGCTCTGTGGTGTGAAGTTTGTAGTGTGTTGTGTTCGTGAAGTGCTTGGGTGAGTGTTTGTGTCAGTGATCACAGCGACAGGTAGGGCTCTAGGTACATTTAGAGGTTCTTTTTGACTAACCTTTGCTGCATACTTGACCAATCTGTCACTTGGTTTATATTCTATTTTAGCAGCTTCAAGCCTGGATTCCTCTGTTAAAAGTAAAGCATACTGTATGTACTCAATTAGCTTGTACACATTGTTCCCTGTCATGTTACCCTGTGCGTTCAACCACTCTGACCCTGTTAAGAGTTGTTTAGCATCGCTAATGGTTGAACCTGCTAATGCTAGAGCCTTACTTGAGTTCGCTGTTCCACAATTACTCACCGACCTCCTAGCCATTCTGTGTACACAGGCTAGTGGACCGCCAAACTGCCCCCCACCGAAAACATCTATCAGGTCTTCACTAAACTGCTTAAAATTATTTAGATTATCTGGATCGGTGAAGGCAGTTGCAGTCAGCAATGTACTAGCATGAGAATCTGGTTTAATGTGTCCACGTACGAACCTTATTTTTCCTTTGTCATCTGTAATTCCTGCAGTAAGCATATTATCTTCACAAACCCTTAGAAAAGTATGGATATTATAGTTAACATCTTCCCCAGTGAATTCTTTCACAGTATGTGCTTGAGGCAAGACATTAATGGTAGGTGAAGTGGTAGTGTTAGTTGTCGTTGTCGTTGATGTAGTGTTAGTGTTATAGTCAACCACTAGGAAACTGGCAGTTTAGGTGGGGTCGAATCGGGGATTTCCCCCCATGCAGTGCTGCCAGATTTGGTTTTCCAACCCATATCACTCTATCAAAAATCACACCAAAATGGCAACGTTTTCGTACAGTGGTGCACTGATTCTATAAATATAGTCTTTAAATGGTGAGAGCGAGGTCAGGAAATTAATGAGGTCAGTCAGGTCACTTCTCCTTTAGACTCCACAATGGAAGGAAGAACACGTACCCCTGCTCACCACCCACACTGGCTCCATAGTCGTGAGATGGAAATCATTTTCTACGTAAATTTCATACTTTGCAGAAGAAAATGTTCCCCACGTACAAAATCCTATCAAGTCTTCCTTCTACACGCACACACACACAAGTCCTAGCCCTTCACTACTTACACCTGCCATTAATCCTTACATTCAACGGAGTCCTGACCTCACCCTACCCGGCGCCCTCCCTCCCCTCCCCCAAACACACACACACACACACACACAAGGGAGGCAAAAGGAAGGGGTATGTACAAATTATGAATAAATGTACAAATAGTAAACAGACGTAAAAATAATAATAAAAAAATGGATAATAATTCAGAAGCACATCACTATGCAGAGGGACAAACAGACACATAAAATACAGATGAAGAAAGAGTAGGCTAAGGGGGGGAGGGAGGAGATTCATGTGAAGGACTGCTAATCTACTGCCCTGGGCCCTGGGTAATCCCATTCTGACAGACCCGATGTGGCAGTGCTGTTTGGAGCGGCTGCCCCACCTACAGCCGCCAGTTTCCTTGTGGTTGACTATAGTTGCCACTGTGTATGATGAAGTGTTAGTAGGGAAAGCCATAGAGTAAGTACGTCCTGAGCGAGTTTTACTGGGTGAAATGTTAGTGGAAACACTAGTAAACAAATCAGTTAGTGAGGTAGATCTAGTAAGAGAAGGAGTATTAGTTGTTACTCTCTTACCTTGTTTATCTATATCCAGTGCAAGAATGTCTTTACTCAAGGGAGAACTTACACTTTCTATAGTACTTACACATAAATTAGTGATTTCTGTTGCATCAACTTAGCTTTCACTACTTTTAAATATTGCTAAACTATGTTTAAGTTTACGAAGTGAATCCAATGCGGTACCGTATTTTCTCTCATTCATTACCTGTCACTCTGCTTGAAGAATAACAAAGGACACTCTTCTGTTTATATACGTGTAGGCGTACGCATATAATACCCACAATTATGAATACATAGAATGTGTAATGAGGAAATATATTGTTAATACGTTTACATATAATAATATATCCTAATGTGATGATGTTAGGATTGTGTTATATATTTGTAATATATAATTATATGTACCTAGCTACTGACCATGGATCATTGTTGTGGCGTTGATAATTAATTGGATTGTATTCCAGTACTCCGTGTAGTCCCGATGTGGTACCATTACCAAGCCGTCGTCCTTCCTAGTCGTATGGTTGCACTTAGTTGAGTTTCGCTTTTAATAATCTCGTCTATATGAAGTTTGAAGTTAATCACTTCCCTCAGCTATACTGCATGATTGAGTATAGAAGGTATAGTGGTATAGTGATGTAGTACCAGACCACGCCCACGTCCTTCCTTGTGATGAAGTGTGGTATGGTAGCTGGTGAGTGATGAGTAGAGCGGTGACATAATAACCCCTCCGTGTGTGAAGTGGTAAGTTCGATGACGTCACCACTGTCTGCTACAGTGGGCTCGAGAGTGGCTAGAGTTTTGTTTTGAGTTGTGATTGCTGAGTTAGCTGTTCACACTCTCCTCTCCTCTCTCTCTCTCTCTCTTCACTTAACTTCACTTCTCTATTATTTCTCTTTTTTAACCCTTTTATTACTTTGTGTTTATATATATATATATACATATATATACATATATATATATATATATACATATATATATATATATATATATATATATATATATATATACATACATATATATATATATATATATATATATACATATATATATATATATATATATATATATATATATATATACATATATATATATATATATACATATATATATATATATATATATACATATATATATATATATATATATATACATATATATATATATATATATATACATATATATATATATATATATATACATATATATATATATATATATACATATATATATATATATATATATATATATATACATATATATATATATATATATATATACATATATATATATATATATATATATATATACATATATATATATATATATATATATATATATATACATATATATATATATATATATACATATATATATATATATATATACATATATATATATTACAATACTATATATGTAAATAAATATTACAATATTTATTTATATATATATGAAGGAATTATAGTAATGGAAAATGTATATAATATTTGTATCCCCTGTGGATATTGTATTAAAGAATTATAATACAGTGTATAGTAATTAATTATATAGTAATTGCTTATGTGGAAATTAATTATACAGTAATTAATTACATGGTAGGTAATTATATAGTAAATAATTATATAGTAAATAATTATATGGTAAATAATTATATGGTAAATAATTATATGGTAAATAATTATATAGTAATTATATAGTAAATAATTATATGGTAAATAATTATATAGTAAATAATTATATAGTAAATAATTATATAGTAAATAATTATATAGTAAATAATTATATAGTAAATAATTATATAGTAATTATATAGTAAATAATTATATGGTAAATAATTATATAGTAAATAATTATATAGTAATTATATAGTAAATAATTATATGGTATATAATTATATAGTATTCCTCCTTGTGTATGTGTGTGTACTAAGACAACTAGAGAGGCACCACAACACCACAGTCCACCACAGTGACTTGTGTGATGTCATTGAGTTGGGCTGCTGCCTTCACCACTTCCAGTCCACTCTCCACTTGGCCAATATCAGCAGCCAAATACCAATGGTAACTGTTGGTGTTGATGCAAAACTCACCACTCTTTTCTGAATTACTCTTAAATGTTACAAACCCCACACCACCATAAGGAAAGTCAAGTTCATTGTAGTCATTAAAGTTATAGTTCCCACCAAACACACACTCATCCATTTGCCCCTTGCCCACAACTCTATTTAACTGAGTATTGAGGAAGGAGGATTCTGGCTGTCCGGTACAGAGACCAACAAACTGTCTGGCCTCTGTTTTGTCCTCACTCACCCGGATGTAGACTCTCCCCCTTGTCAACCCCTCCCAAGCCATGTCCAGGAAGGTGATGGTAGACTTAGGGTTCAGGGTCTTTATTATCTCACTCACCTGTAAGACACAACTATTATTACTGACCCTATCAACCACACCTTATATGTACACACACATACTCTCCTACTCACTACACACACCCTCATAACTCGTCCATCCTCCTACTCACTACACACACACATACTCTCCTACTCATTACACACACCATTATAACTCGTCCATCCTCCTACTCACTCAACCTCCTACTCACTACACACACCCTCCTACTCAGTACACACACCTTCTTACTCACTACACACTCAACCTCTTATTCACTACACACCTACCTACTCATTACACACTCAACCTCTTATCAACTACACACTTACCTACTCATTACACACACATCCATCACTCACCCACCCTCTAACTCACTACACACACAACCATAACTCACACACCTTCCTACTCACTACACACACATCCATCATTCTAACACCTTACTCACTACACATTCAACCTCCTACACACACCACAACGCACACACCTTCCTACTCACTACACACACACATCCATCATTCTAACACCTTACTCACTACACATTCAACCTCCTACACACACCACAACAATGCACACACCTTCCTACTCACTACACACACCACCCTCCCATCCCACTCTCTACACACACCACCATAACTCACCCATCCTCCTACTCACTAAATACACTTTTATCACTCACACATCTTTCTACTCACTACACCCACCATCATAACTTACCCATCCTCTTACTCACTACACACACCACCATAACTTACCCATCCTCTTACTCACTACACACACCACCATAACTCACTCATCCTCCTACTCACTACATACACTATCATAACTTACCCTTCCTCTTACTCACTACACACACCACCATAACTCACACACCTTCCTACTCATTACACTCACCACCATAACTCACACACCTTATTACTCTCTACACACACACCTCCATAACTCACACACCCTCATACTCACTACACACACCATCATAACTCACATGTTCCTACTCACTACACACACATCACCATAATGCACACACCCACTTACTCACTACACACACACCCTCATACTCACTCCACACCACTAAAACTCACACACCCTCTTACTCACTACACTCACCACCACCCTTTTACTCACTACACACACATTCATCACTTTTGCAGAAACACCACATCACCACAACCTTTTCCTCCCACTCCATATCAAACACACACCACATCTCACCAAATAAAGTCCCACAATTAGCCTACTCCCACACTCAAATATAATTAATGTCCTTCCCCCACACCTCTCTCATCTCATTGCCACAGTTTCCCCACAAGCCCTCCCCACCTTCCACAATATTACAACAACCATTATGTCAACAGTCTTTAAGGGGAGGTTCTCTTGTTGGTAAATTGGAAGGCTACTGATTCCTCCCAACTATACCAGAAAACAGACACCCTCAGTAGTTCTAATAAAGGATCTGTTTTGTGGTATAGTTTGGAGAAGTCACAGACCTTCCAATTCATAAACAAAAGAATCTCCCATTAAATGACAGAAATTAGACTCGGTGTAAAATATTTCCTGTGAACATACTGGCAGGGTGATGGCCACATGGGGTGGAGGTTGGTTCTGGAGGCAGTGGAGGAGAAGTTGTCCATTATCTAGGCTCAGTCTGGAGTAGTTGAAGTCATTCTGGTTCTCTTGTATTCCAAACACTTCACCAGCCTCTACCTTCTTCCTAATATCTGGTTTCATCTTTTTAAGTTCTTCAAACTAAAGAGAAAAGGAAAGCAATTATGTTGTGATAATACATGGAGTTGGAAGGGACAGTTCATACAATACAATAATGTGTTTAAGGTACATATTTGAGAGAGCACAGTCCAAACTGTGGACAAAGGAAATACTGTTTATTATCAGTGAACAGCATCACTGCCATAACAACACTGTACTACTACTACTACTATTACTACTGGTGATGGGAATGAAGTAGAATAGTATAGGTAGTGGATTGGGACAATAGAACTGGGATTGTGAAAGTAAAGAGATCGAGTAAAAAATGTAATAATAATAATATCTATGACTAACAATATACACTTACTTTGATGCACTTTAAGAGGAATCTAACTTTGTCCATAAGAGGTAGAGTAAAGTCACTCAGTTGGTTAGTGTGTTCTGTAGCACCAGCCTCATCATCAACCATCATCAAGGCCTTCTTTGTTACATCACGGACCTGTTGATATAAAAATATTGTTGTTGTAACTCTGTGTAAGGTGGAAGCTTTAATAGTGAATGAATGGCCTGTGTTTGGCCTGAAAGACCTTGTAGTTACAAAGGACAAGGAGATAGAGATAAGGGACAGTAAGTAAGAACGAATATAAAGAAAAGGAGGGATAGTTGTAGAAATTAAGATAAATACATTGTGTTATAAGACAATCCAAGTGATTATATAAATAACAACATAAGGAAAACTCACACTGGTACACTAAGTATATTGGTCAATACACTTATATTTTACCATTATAGGTTTTCTACACTGGGTCTTATTACACAAATGACATAGAAACAAATGTACAAAAGAAAATCAGAACTTTACATTTGTAATTAACAAAGTTCAAATAAAGAGTATCACTTAAACCCTGAACAGTAAAGAGGGAGTGAAAACATTTAATCACTCTTCTATAGGCTGACTTCTTAATGGCTTAGTAAAGTTGCAAATTGTCCATTAATAATTATATATATAATTGACATTAATATTGAACAACATTAAATGACTGATGCAATTATTATTACAGAAACTTTAAGATCATCTTCTGATTGACTCTAACAAATTAATGGTTAATAAAAGCATGTTCATAATTAGGACTACCTAATAATAACAGTACTAAAATATTTATCAATGCCGATATTATTGATGATGAGGTTGTTGTGCTAAAACACATACATTTAGGGAAGGTGAGGTAATATATGGATGGTTCTAAGGGGGTAGTACAGTGTTGGTAAATTTGTAGCAACTAATTACTCCAAATTATTCCAAGCACCAGACCAACATTATTTTTGTTAATCTAGTGCTGTTTCCTGGTATACTTTGAAGGAATCAAGGTGTTCCAATGTACCAATTGTATACTGTCTCCTTAACAGCACCAGTATTAGAGACCTAATGTATGGATGGTGTATAATATGTATGAAATTATAGTAGTTATGTAAATCTATGTATGACTTGACAACAGTTATGTAAACCTATGTATGATTTGACAGCTGTTTTGTATATATTAATAAGAGTTCATTATGAAGTAAGAGCTGACCATTTTTACAACACTGAGTGGATAAAGGTTGAGGATGGATATAAATACCTTCTTACTGGTGGTGACTGTTTTGACATCTGGGAAGAGTTCTTGGTACTTCTTCTTCCAGTCTTTATCCTCGTCCATGCAGTGGAAAGCTTGATTGATGACTTGGACCACCTCCTCCTCTTTGGTGATGCCCTGGATCCTCCTTTGAGTAGCCTTCACCTGTTCCACTATTTCTCTTCCTTTTCCTACGAGGTTCTTTACCCTACTGACTTCCTGGTCCAGATGGTCCACGGCAGACTGGTTTTGTGTCATTAGTTCATTCATTTTCTCCATTTCTTTTTGGTGCTGTTTTTTCCAATTGGTCAGCTGTCTCCAATACTGTTCCAGCTGCCCCTTTTTATCTTCCTGGTCGTCCACTAAACTATCCATATTCTTACTCTGCTCCTCCAAAAAGTTCTTCAGTGAAGGTTTGATGGTGGTAAATGTGGCACCTGCTGGAGTACCAGTTGATGGTGACAGTCCTTTAGTTGTATTTTGGGAGTGTATGAGTGAAATCAATTCTTTCTGGTGCTTTATGAAATCCTCAACGATATAGCTGATTGGTACATTTTCGACTGTGGTGTTTTTGTACGTTACTTGACAGCTGGGACATGTCAAGTTATTTGTTTCTGACACTTTTCTTAAGCAGGAAGTGCAGAAGGTGTGACCACAGGGGAGTGTGCGTGGTCGGCGCTCTGTGTCATCAAACAGAGTGAAGCAAACACCACACTCTGCTGGGTTGTTCTGTGGTGGAAACATGTCATTGATTAGAACCAGTTTTACATACAATTCACTAAATAGAATACAGTACACACAGGTCAACAAACTGACTTAAGAGTTTAAAGTACACATTACTTTATGGGTTAATAATGCAAAACAACACTCCACTTTCTAATGAATTTCCAGCTTTGTATTCCTTGTGGATATTATATTATAACACATATATTATAAAAAGTTACCTGTGGAAAACCTCCATCATTGCCTTCAGCCCCTGGAGCTGTAGGTTCCTGTTTGATACCTGTGTCTTTGGTGTCCATACCTGAGGGAGGAAGGTGGTTACATTCTTGGCAGTTCACATGTTACAGAAATGGAAAACAGTGGATGGTATATATGAAGAAAATTCAAAGTTCAGGATGACTGACACCACACATACAACACAATAATTCCTCTCTCCCTTCCTATTATATTCAGAATGACTAAGACCACTCAATGGAAAAGAGTGGATGGTATGTATGAAGAGAATTCAGAGTCAGTCTGATTAACAACACACATACATCACACAACTCCTCCTTCCCTTATTATTATATTTAGAATGACTAAGAACACAACCAGCATCCAAAGGAATATAAGTAACATAAAGAAACAACAATGAACACTTTTATATTGCCACATTAAGTTCAAAAAAAGATAACAAAAGTCACTCTGTCCAACTTCACATTAATATGTCATTAAATATGTTCTTTATCTCAACTGTTTGATCATGTACTATATTCACTCTATCTAAAGACTTTCCCTCCTTCAATAGGTTTGTGTAACAATATTATTTGGATATGGACAAGTTCTTTATTTTTTAAATTTCCTGGTACTACAACTAGTGGTTACTTTTCCCCTTGTTATAACTTTATATATAAACAAACTTGGTTATTATTGAGATACACACCACCTAAACCAAACCTGTGTGATATAAAGACTGTCTTCTTAAGTTAAAGTTGGGACAAACTAACAATCTTAATAGGCCACGACCCCTTTCCCGTCAGCGCCGTGGATGACAGAATATGTTCTCGTACCGGTCTCGATGCCGCCACTTGACATCCGACCACAGCACTGATAACATCTCTTATGTAATCCATTGAACAATAAAACAATGTTTTAATACCTGTAGTTTTGCATTTATTTTTGTGTAATTTCTCTCTTATCGAAGTACTTGAACACATTAAGGACAATATTTCTAGCTTGACTTGGGGTATAGCTGGAAGTGGAGTGGTGGACACCAAGACCTTTCCTCCCCAAGCAGCCAGTAAAGCCCGTATCCCACACAGCACGATGTGAGGTGACCGCGCCACGAATCAGCATGACTTGCAGAAAAAATTGAAAAATCTAACTATCGTGTAACATCGTGTAAAAAAATTCTGGAGTCGTGAAACATTGAGTGACAGTCTAGGGCGTATCGTGGTAGTTGTGCATTTTTCCTGATTCATCCTGGAAAAATTGTGCACCCCAAATTTTTTCGCGATACATTGTCGAAGAAAACCGTTACAAACCTATTGTATCGCTATCGGTGTATATTCCTGTGATTGTCGTGTGGCATTCATTGTATTCGTTGCATGATCGTCATATTCGTGGCTGCCAAAAAACTGTACGACATTCCAGATAATAGCACAATAACCGACCGTAAGCCGAACGATGATGGAATGATAACATAACAAACCTACCACAACAATAACACAATATACCAGGGTCAATCACAATTGCAAATTGAGTCTTGGACGATATTAACATGATAAACACGATAATAAGTCGATAAAGGTACAACAACACTGCAACAAGTGGCCGGTTTATTGTTTAAAGCCTCGTAGGTGTCCAGAACAAGCTTGGAGATGGAATTGGCCCCCACACGGAAATTCAGAGCCATGCTTTTGTAGGCCTCCCCTGTGGCCATGAAGCACAGTGTAATGGCCAAACGTTGCCCTGGTTCCAATGCCTTCCTCCAAGTTGTGTCCTGTCTACTTATTCGAGGTGTAATTCGCTGCAATATTTCGTTGAAGATGGCATGGTTGACCAGCAGGTAATATCTGTAGGAATCAAGGTCATGTTCTTGGAGGTGTGGCAGAAGTTGGTGGTAGTGGCCATACTGTTCTCTCTGCTCAATCCACGACCTAACAAACCTCCTTCCTCTCTTGCTTCTTATTTTGTTGTTGGTCAATGTTGAGCAGGTGGGTTAAATAAAGTTGAATCTTGAGGTTGTTGATCAGCAGACTATTTATTTCAAGTTCATCTGTGTAGTACTCATCGATGTCCTACTGGGGAGGCGTAGGAAGGGCCATGTGGCCAGGCATGTCCTGCAGGGGGGGGGCGTGGGAAGGGCCATGTTGCATGGGATGCAATGCTGTGATGTCGGTGGATGCTGCTGTGGAACTGTGATGGCCAGGTGTGGGCCCACAATTTACATACAGGTGTGAATTCCGGAAAAAATGGTTGTGTCTCGCTCGTGTTTGTCGGGCGGCATTCGTGTAATTCGTTCAGTTGTCGTCCTGTGGTTGTCTGTTGTCGTTGATCAGCATACTGTTATCGATGTACCTTCGAGTAACATCTTATCTTTATCGTGTGGGTCATGTGGCCATCGTGTTAGTGTCATACTGGAATTGTCAAAAATGATTGATAGCAACATGGTATATCGTCAGATGGTCCATGTTGTGAGCCATGGGATTCATCGGTTATCATGCAAAAAGTGCAAATCATGCTCAATCGTGTGGCGTTCGCCTCTCATCGAGCTGTGTGGGATGGCATTATTACGTGTCCTTGACTCCCCTTTGTTACATAGGCCTGGCAGACTGCCTGCATCTCCTCCAGCAGCCAGTAAGGCACTAGCACGTGTCCTTGACTCCCCTTTGTTACAGAGGCCTGGCAGACTGCTTGCATCTCCTCCAGCAGCCAGTAAGGCACTAGCACGTGTCCTTGACTCCCCTTTGTTACAGAGGCCTGGCAGACTGCTTGCATCTCCTCCAGCAGCCAGTAAGGCACTAGCACGTGTCCTTGACTCCCCTTTGTTACAGAGGCCTGGCAGACTGCCTGCATCTCCTCCAGCAGCCAGTAAGGCACTAGCACGTGTCCTTGACTCCCCTTTGTTACATAGGCCTGGCAGACTGCCTGCATCTCCTCCAGCAGCCAGTAAGGCACTAGCACGTGTCCTTGACTCCCCTTTGTTACAGAGGCCTGGCAGACTGCTTGCATCTCCTCCAGCAGCCAGTAAGGCACTAGCACGTGTCCTTGACTCCCCTTTGTTACATAGGCCTGGCAGACTGCCTGCATCTCCTCCAGCAGCCAGTAAGGCACTAGCACGTGTCCTTGACTCCCCTTTGTTACATAGGCCTGGCAGACTGCTTGCATCTCCTCCAGCAGCCAGTAAGGCACTAGCACGTGTCCTTGACTCCCCTTTGTTACATAGGCCTGGCAGACTGCTTCCCGCCTTGTACCGTTAAACATAATTTCAAACATAATTAAACTAATACATAAAGTTTTTGAACTCTGATGTCGTTATCAGTGTCATGAATGACACATGAGAAACTGGTATATGAGTTGCTAAAAACTGTTAAAACAGTAAGGAAGCCCTTATGTTTCTACCTGGGTGAACAGACTCCAGAATACAAGGTACAGTTTATTGGTAATACAAGGAAATGCAGTACATGTAGGTATAGGGAAGGCCAGCCTGTTGTGGAGAGTCGGTAGTTGCAGTGGAGAGTCTGTAGTTGTGTAGAGCATGAACACCACGTGTGATCGAAGCGGGAACACGTGAGTATGCAGGTGTGTGACGACGGCGAGAGCAGGGCTGGTCCTGCTTGTACTGTAGCTAGCAGGATAGTCTCTTGTCTGGCCGTAGCGCAGCCCTTTTATTCAGGTGACTACCTGCACTGGATGTAGTGTTGTCACGTGACCCAGCACATCCACAGGTGTGCTGCACCCAGATGATTCATACCTGGGACAAGAAGTGGAGGCTGGAGCTGGAGTCCCGAGGGGGAATTAAGCCACGACAGGGGAAGGGATTAGCGTATCTGCCAGACCGTGGGATGGTTGAGGCCGAGGAGTGCACAAAGGAATAAGGAGTGGTGCACAAGCACATGGCGCCACTACACTGTAAACTTGTGATGAAGCGAAAATTAGTAATTAGTGTACTCAAATATAGTTATTAATTATCGATCGTATTACAGATACCGCTGCCAGCCGTAAAAGTACAGTCTGGAGGGGGCATGGCCTATTGAGATTGTTAGTTTGTCCCAACTCAAGTAGCCACCACCCAGATGGTACAACTTGGCTTATGTACCCTGTATATAATATATACATTATTACTTATCTAACATCACCTACTCTTAAATTTAAATATATGTATATGAATAACTTACCTTAAACTTCAGTGGAATAGACTTGAAGCAACTGCTTTGAGGAAGTGTTGAACCACAGTAAGACAGTCTGGATGGACACAAGAGATATATTGTTTTAATAATGACAGACTACAGCAATTGACATAATAATCATATAACATACAAGAATAATTACTATATACATCTTAATGAGTTTCCCACCCGATGATCAAACTTGGGAACTTTGGATATGAGACTTAGGCACTACCACTGTACCATACATCATTGTGTGTTTATATGGATTGATTTCATACAGTAACTCATGACACTGAAGAAAATATTAACTGCAGAATATCTTTTTGGTAGAGTGGAGGGCAATTGATTCTTCCAAACAATCCCAGGCAATAAATCACCTCAGTGTTTCTAATAAAGAATCTGTTTCATATAATAGTTTGAAAGATTCAGTAGGACTCCTATTTATCATCAGAAGTTGTTTCCTCTAAATGCATCTTGTCCTGCTTGTAACCCACCAATGATGGAAGAGGTAACATCTGTGTAATATCAGTACACCTCGGTCTCATATAGAACGTCTTCACATAGAACGATTCTTGTATAGAACGAGCGACCAAAATATTATCTTACAATTATTTTACAAAACGTTTGCATCCGTATAGAATGGGTGGTGAAAATAAGTGAGGCAAATCCGAGGAGTTCTTTTTCAAAACGAGCAAAATCATAATGAACGTGCCAGGAAATTATATCACTGGCATCTGCACAATGTGGGTGAGTGTGTTCCCGCCACTTCTCCCGCTCCTTCCCCCTACCCTCAGTCTCCATTCACCCTAGCCTGTGTTGTGTGTGACTCGCTCGTTTTTAGTGATTACGAGTTAACCACCAGCTTCAACACTCAGTCATGCCAGGTCGTGCATTTACTAAACGGAAGGCCATATCCTTCGATATAAAGAAGGAAGTTATTTCTCGGAAAGAGAAAGGAGGAGGAAACAACTGTGTATGGTTAATAAAAGAAAACAAACGATGATCACGCGCTATCTCCCCCCTACCACCCCCACCACCACGGATGTCACCGACTCATCTCGGTCACATGAGTCACCTATGAAAACCTTAATACGAATTGTAATATGCGTTTTACATACATCCCTGTAGGATTAAGGCAAGAAAAACCTTAAAAAGTATTTTATGTTAATTTCAGGGACAATTTTGGTGATTGATTGACCAATTGTAATTTTCCCCATAGGTTACGTGTATCACATAGAACGATTTCACATAAAACAACATCTTCTATCGACCTATTGGACGTTCTATACGAGACCGAGGTGTATCTACATTAGTTTACCAAAGATCTCAACACTGTTTAAGGCTACTCACACTTGGCTGAATTGATCAATGAACTCACACGAATTGGGAACTGAAATAACTACACACAATAATCCTGGTTGTATGTAAGAAACACACACAGCATTCACAGGTTATATATTGCTGAAACAACCCTGTTGCTATGTGCATATTAAAAATATGGGTCATACTGGCAAACTACTGTCTGGCTATGTGTGGATTATTCCCATAACCACGGGTGACAACATAATTCAACACCAATATATATGTATATATATATATATATTGCGACTCTGACTCCGACTCCTAGAAATTTTAAGGTCACGACTCCCACTCCAACTCCCCCCCCCCTTCCAGCCCCTCCCCTTCACGAGTAGGCTACAGTACTGTGCCAGCCATAAGTTCATATTATCACAAATTAGTTCACATAATATTGTATAATAAGTACCATCTCATATTTTATTAAAGGCAGCAACGCACAACTTAAAACAATAACATTATAATTGAACGTGAAAACATTAGACAACAAATTATTTGAGCTACTCATATGCTCACCAAGACTTGTCTACCACCAAATGCTTTCACAGCAAGAAATTTTGGATATACCGGTATTACACGGTTAAATTGGTTAGGCTTAACGTAAGGTTAAATTATTCACATCACATTGTTTTTCATTATCTACCTGCTGTAATCACCAAATAAATAATAATTAATGATAAATAAGCCTACTGGGGTCTGTCCACTATGGCAGTTCAAGGTAGAGTGGTGAGTGGTGACTGGTGAGGAGCCAAGCATTAGTGATGTCACTTAACAAATTGTAAAATTTAATATCCTTGTAAGCGAACCCCCACAAAAAATGTCCACAGTGACTTTGGTTTGTTGCGACCCTCCCCAACCAACCACACTTGTCAGTCTTAGGGCCTATTCCACAATGACTTTGGTTTGTTATGATCCTCCCCAACCAACCACACTTGTCAGTCTTAGGGCCTATTCCACAATGACTTTGGTTTGTTATGATCCTCCCCAACCAACCACACTTGTCAGTCTTAGGGCCTATTCCACAATGACTTTGGTTTGTTATGATCCTCCCCAACCAACCACACTTGTCAGTCTTAGGGCCTATTCCACAATGACTTTGGTTTGTTATGATCCTCCCCAACCAACCACACTTGTCAGTCTTAGGGCCTATTCCACAATGACTTTGGTTTGTTATGATCCTCCCCAACCAACCACACTTGTCAGTCTTAGGGCCTATTCCACAATGACTTTGGTTTGTTATGATCCTCCCCAACCAACCACACTTGTCAGGCTTAGGGCCTATTCCACAATGACTTTGGTTTGTTATGATCCTCCCCAATAAACGACACTTGTCAGTCTTAGGGCCTTTTCCACAGTGACTTTGGTTTGTTGTGACCTTCCCCAACCAACCACACTTGTCAGTCTTAATTATATCTAACAAACTCAGTCTCCAGGTAGTTCCTTATTACCAAACTTTGATAGTGGAGTCATCCAATAATTCACTCAGGAGTCATTTACACACTTCAGTTTCTTTTGTTAGGGAGCTTACAAACCAAAACAAACCACTGTGGAACCAGCATCACATCCACATGGATTGTTTTAGTAAGAATGGTTGCCAAGACATATTTCATAAACAAAACAATTAACAATATATTTAAGGTTAATATTACTCACCAATTAATTGATTGAAGATGAACAATGATCACTCTAGTCCTGGAAGACCTTGTAGACTACGATGAAACACACTGACTGTAGGTTTGAGGTAACATAACCATTATTATAATATATACTTTCCTTTGAACCTTTTATCATTTTACAAGAAGTAAGTAGATATTGTATTAATGATAAACATTGTCTATAATTTAACCACATGGGAATATTATAACTTGGTTTATAATAAATAATAAACACCAACCTTCTTTCTAGACTCCCGTGTGGTAGTTTGATACACTGCAAGCCCAAGGACAAAACACAAGTCTCTCAGAATGGAGTTCTAAAATTACCTTAGATTATGAGGAATTTTTTTTAGATTCCCTCAGATTTCAATTACTTCACAATTATTATATTAATGGGTTATTTGTTATCTTTCCTTATAATCAAATATTTGTGATTATTTTGTAATGAGATATTATAGTAAATACAAGTGACAAGTTTGAAAATGGCACTATATAATATCAGGAAGATGGTATTTTAGAATTACCTTAAAATTATCTTTACCTCAGAATTGTCTTATATGAGGTGATATTACGCTAATCTGAGGTAATTACCTCACAAATGAGATCCCTGGCTATGACTAAGGTGTGAGTGATAACCCTGGCTAGTTGTCAGTGGGTTATCCCGTCCACTACGTGTCCAATAATGAGTCATAATACAGTCATTGTCAGTCAATATATTACACTAGTTGAGGGGAATTGGATACTTTTAAACCTACAGTAAAATAAGTTAATAATTCTATATACTGTACATATATTGGGCAATTTTTGTTTGGAATTGGATACTTTTGAAGCTACAATATAATTCCCACTACTTTTGTTCAGATGAATCTGGCAACCTTTACCTCAGTGCCAGGCAACAGCTGTTTGGGAACATGACAGTGTTACCAACCATGAGGAATTTTACACAGATTTAGCGAATCTGAAATGTAAATGGGGAAAATTGCTCATAATTTGGGTAATTTTTTGCACTTGATGAAAATTTGTGACAGTAGTAAGGAGATAGTAGACTGTTGGTATATTAGAACACCTTGATTCCTCCATAATATGCCAAGAAACAGAACCAGGTTAACATATATGTTACTTGGAATAGTTTAGAGGAATAAATTGTTTCAGATTTAACATTACTGTACATATTTTCCATTTAAACATTTAATTTGTACCAAATAAACTGTGATTAACTTATACAATATGTGTTTATAACATTCTAATATAAAATAAATATTACAATATGATATATATTATAATGTTTTCTACAAAATAGAAGTAAATATAAGATATGGGTATTTGTGGTAAAATTTACCTGTTGATTCATGGAATTATGGAGTAGACGGGTTGGTAACACTGAAGGATGATATCACACCAGTGTTGCCAAATATGGAAAATTGTGTGGAATAACGGGTTGGTAACCTTGAGGGAGGATATCACACCAGTGTTGCCAAGTATGGTGAATGTTTCTTAGACATATGGAAATTATATAAAGATTGTTCTAGAGTAGATTAAATGGGGAAATTTCTACCAGACGAAATATCAACAAGAAGATAAATATACAATTATCTTTAGGAGTAAACAGGGAATATTTAAGGTAAAAAGAAAAATTATCATGTTAACGTTGGGGAAATATTAACAAGAAGGTAAATATACAAATTATACAAATATACAAGAGTAGAAAAAGAAAAAAAAATGTGAGGTAAAAAGGAAAGTTCTGACGTTAATTAAAGCTGGGTAAATTTCATCCCTGTATTCCTTGAAGCAGACCTGGCAACACTGTATAATGACTTGTCAACAAACTATAAATAGAATAGATTGTTGCTTCACTCTACATTCAAGTACATTGGTTTGTTTACATTGTTTGTTCACTACTACAGTTAAATAATAATAATAATAATAATAATAATAATGATAATAATAATAGTATAATAATAATAATAATAACGGTGACTTTTATTTGTTAATTATCTATTCTATTGACATTTTATATTACGATGGAGGAAAGGAGAGGGGGAGGAAAGAAAGGAGTAGGGGGGAGGGATGGAAAGAAAGGAGTAGGGAGGGAAGGAGAGAGCAAAGAAAGAAGTAGGGAGGGGAGGAAAGAAAGGAGTAGGGGGGAGGGAAGGAGAGAGAGGAAAGACAGGAGAAGGAAGGGAGGGAAGGAGAGAGGAAAGAAAGAAACGAAAGAAGGAGAGAGAGATGGAGGGAAAGAAAGAAGGAGGCAGGGAAGGAGAAAGTGATGGAGGGAAAAAAATATAGAGAGAGATAGAGGAAAGGAGAGAACAATGGAGGAAAGGAGAGTGAAAGTGAAATTCTTTTATTATTATTATTATTATGGTAAATTTACAGAAATACTGGGTTCACTATATTGTATATTTTAGTATCATTACCCACTATTTTGGACTATTCTAACACACTTTTCACGGTATTAGTATAGAAGTACTTCATTCACTATATTGTATATTTTAGTATCATTACCCACTATTTTGGACCATTCTAACACACTTTTCATCTATGGTGTTTCTCTGGGATATGCCCCGCTTTTGAGATATGCCCCGTTTTACAAACATAATTTGGAAATTAGCCTGACCTTACCTAATCTAACCTAGACCACAGCAGACTACCGGAACCTAACCTGGGTCAACTACCGGGACCTAAACTGAGCAAACTACCGGGACCTAACCTGGGCAAACTACTGGGACCTAACCTGGGCAAACTACCGGGATATAACCGGTGTAAACTATCATTAACTGACCGGGGGCAAATTCCCGGGACATAGCCGGATGTTGTAACACTGTGCGGCCCTAGCCAAAAACACAGTACTTCTGTAACAATACCATTATTATTATTATTATTATTATTATTATTATTGGGTGTGTAAAATATGATATCAATTTGATATACTATATTTGGTTGTGAATAACAGTTACTATTTTAATGTTCTGGAAGTAGCCAGGGCAAACTTGACCTGACCTAACCTAGTCTAATCAGGACCGGGGCAAACTGCTGGGACCTAACCAGGACCTAACCAGGACAAACTACTGGGACCTAACCAGGACAAACTACCAGGACCTAACCAGAACAAACTACTAGGACCTAACCAGGACAAACTACCACAAGCTAACTGGGAACGGTAAAGTTTAAGAAGAACCACAAACATGGAAAAAATAATTTTGACCAAATTTGTTTTTAATAATCCATTTTTATATGTTGAAATAGAAGTGGTATAGTGCATTATAACCCTATTTGACACCCCCCACCTCATTATGACCCTGTTTGACACCCCCCACCTCATTATGACCCTGTTTGACACCCCCCCCCACCTCATTATGACCCTGTTTGACACCCCCTCCACCTCATTATGACCCTGTTTGACACCCCCACCTCATTATGACCCTGTTTGACACCCCCCCACCTCATTATGACCCTGTTTGACACCCCCTCCACCTCATTATGACCCTGTTTGACCCCCAACCACTTCAAGAGACTGGATTGAGGGGTAAAATAAGTTAATAACACATGTATTTATTATTATTTATTTATTTTTATTAGTTATTTTTAGTTATTACATTTATTATTAGTTATTATATTTATATTAGTTATTTCTATCTATCTATCTATAGCTCTGATGCCTCATTCCCTCCGGGAGCTCCCTCCAAGGGGGTGGCCATGGCAGAAGTGTCTCCAGTTTTCCCTGTTCCAACACTCCCTCCTTACTTGGTCCAGCCCTAATCTGTCCCTCATGTTCCTCTCCTTTACATACTCTTCCACTCTGTTCCAACACTCCCTCCTTACTTGGTCCAGCCCTAATCTGCCCCTCATGTTCCTCTCCTTTACATACTCTTCCACTCTGTTCCAACACTCCCTCCTTACTCCCAACTCTGTCCCTCATGTTCCTCTCCTTTACATACTCTTCCACTCTGTTCCAACACTCCCTCCTTACTCCCTACTCTGTCCCTCATGTTTCTCTCCTTTACATACTCTTCCACTCTGTTCCAACACTCCCTCCTTACTCCCTAATCTGCCCCTCACGTTTCTCTTCTTTACATACTCTTCCACTCTGTTCCAACACTCCCTCCTTACTCCCTAATCTGTCCCTCATGTTCCTCTCCTTTACATACTCTTCCACTCTGTTCCAACACTCCCTCCTTACTCCCTACTCTGTCCCTCATGTTTCTCTTCTTTACATACTCTTCCACTCTGTTCCAACACTCCCTCCTTACTCCCTACTCTGTCCCTCATGTTTCTCTCCTTTACATACTCTTCCATTCTGTTCTGCCATCTAACCGGAGGTCTGCCTCTCACACCAGGTGCCACAACTTCACTTCCATACACCTTCTTTACAAACTCTTCACCTTGTATTCTCTCCACATGTCCAAACCACCTCAATTAATTATTATTTATTTATTTTTATTATATTAGTAGTTATTATATTTATTAATAGTTATTATATTTATTAATAGTTATTATATTTATTAATAATTATTAGATTTATTAGTTATTTTTATTATTTATTATTAATGATGTAGTTTTCTTATTAGTTATTATTTAATTATTATTTATCAGTTATTATTGGTTAGAGTTAGTCTGACTTGACCTAACCTGGACAGGGACAGACTACCGCGACCTGACCATGGCAAACTACCGGGACCTGACCATGGCAAACTACCGGGACCTGACCATGGCAAACTACCGGGACCTGACCATGGCAAACTACCGGGACCTAACCATGGCCATCTACCGGGACCTAACCATGGCCATCTACCGGGACCTAACCATGGATATCTACCGGGACCTAACCATGGCCATTTACCGGGACCTAACCATGGCCATCTACCGGGACATAACCATGGCCATCTACCGGGACCCAACCATGGCCATTTACCGGGACCTAACCGGGACAAACTACTGTACTGGGACTAAATTGGACAAATTACTGGGACATAACTGGACAATTTACCGGGAAAGGAAATTACTTACCAAATTTCTTCATATTTAGGTTAGTGTTTATTTTTGCTTTATGAAATTAGTTCCTAATGTTCCTGTGTATTTTAACTATGTTTGATATACCTGTGTATTTTAACTATGTTTGATGTTACTTGTTTGTTATATATTCTATGCCACACTCCACCAGCAGATGGTGCTCCTCAGGGCTTCCCTCAATATTATTTAACACTATAATCACTTTTAATGTTCATATTATCCATGTCGAACCAGAGAACATATATGTTTTTAATCTTTTCTTTAAAAATTAACTGCAATTCTCACTAATCCGGACATTTCTTAAAAAACACTTAAAATATATATTTAAATATTCTTTGTAAATGCAAAAAAGTATGCATCACGGGTGTCATTTCTCAAATCTTAGCATTATCATGACTGTGCATTAAAAAAACCTCCTCATAGAATTGAGTCTGCTACTCGGTATCCGTGTTCTGTGCTACTTTTGATTTTCTGAAGTTCCTCTTGCATAACTGAACAATACTTCACATCATTTGCCACATGCTCAAAATCAGTTTTCTTAATTAAACCTTATACAGCTTATACATTTCCTCTCAGTAGACGTACAATGCCTTGTGTTATGGTTACCAGCACACTTATAGTCTTTTTGAAATATACTGAGCGCTAAGGCGTTGGCCACTTCCGAGATTTACCTGACTGCTACGTTGCCAGATCTCGTCTGGACAATTATGGGATTAGATCCTCATTAAAAATGACAGCCAGCCCTCACTAACCCACCGCCTGTTCTCTCTCTCTCTCTCTCTCTTTCTCATCTGTTGCCTATATATATCGCTTGCCGTTAACAACAAAACATAAAATGTAAATCTTTCCTTTTCTGTTGACACATTATGTTTTATTAAAAATGCTATACTTTTCTGAGGATATAACATAATTTTTCGATTGTTTCGACTTTTATTCCTCACCACCACTGCTCGTGATGGTGCAATGATAGGTCCTCTATTTGCTTTCTCTTCTAAAAAGTATTTATTTACATTATAAATAAGTTCTCTCTTTCTCGACTATGTAAAACATGATAACGAGTAGCAGAGGTGCTGCTCCATGTTGAGTGGCAGCCAGAGTAAAAGTGACGGTAGTGACCTGAGTTGACAGGTGGAGCTGATACACTTATACCTGAATACACTCACCCTAGGTGCACTGACAACGTCGGAAAAATTTTCTGCCCAGTGTTGTGATACATATATATATTATCATTGTTAATATGAGAAGTAAATGATACTTTCATATACCTACATGGCCTTAGTAGTGAAGTAAATGTATACGTATTAATTTTGATTAATTTAGCATCAGCAAATAGCTGATATGAGAGAGTGAGTGAAGTGTATTGGTCTGATTTGGCACCATTGCGGGAGGGAAAAACCTCCCAACAGCCAACGCCTCAGCGCTCAGTATATTTTGAAAAGACTATAGCACAGATTGGATCTTCTCCCTTTGCTTTGGCTGAACATTTATGTGTAATATGACCAAACCTTTGACAATGATAACAGACTGTCACCCTATATCTATCCCTCACTGAATAAACACCCCATTCCAATTTGACTTGATCACAATTTTTATGAATCAGCTCCCTTGTCTCTGGATCACACCTAATAATAAAATGTTTGGTACCACCTGTAGCAGGCTTGTCAAAAAGTAGCTCCATTTTAAACTTTACATCAGTGACTCCCTGTAAGTATTCATTCCCATCAACCTGATTCTTAATAATCTTGGCTCCTGATTCTTCCTCCTTGTTAACATTACAAATCATTATCTTAGGCTTTAGTTTCCTTACATTTTGTCATCACATCAGGGACAGCCACCAGTTTTTGTGCTGCTTCATCTCTCTTATTTTCATCTTCAAAGTTCATCACAATGTTTCCCTTCTGAGTGAACCTTGTGTCAACTATTTGTGTACCATCCACAGCCTCAGCAACTTCTTTCTTTTTGTCTACAACCTTCATTTTATCCTATGACTTTACAACCAGTAGATTTTTCTTCTTCACTACAGTGGCCCAGGTGTGAGTCAGCGCTGATCACATCACCAACCCGACCCAACTCAGTCACAACATCTTCCATCTTGCCATCCATTAGTTTCTTCATTTGATCTTACATATCCTTCATCACTTTCTTCAATTCACTAATATCCTTTTCAACACTTTTCAGACCAATATAGCACATATCACATGACCAGTTAATCAACTTGATATTATCAGCATTCACACCATTGAGGTAAACACATTTCAAATGTGTCCAACGAGTACAGGTTTACAACCAAACCATTTATCCACCCCACCAGTTATATCCCTACAAGAATAACACCAGGCTATCCATTTATCCACCACACCAGTTATATCCCCACCAGAATAACACCAGGCCATCCATTTATCCACCCCACCAGTTATATCCCCACCAGAATAACACCAGGCTATCCATTTATCCACCACACCAGTTATATCCCCACCAGAATAACACCTGGGTATTCAACAACTCTCTATTCAATTATCAAGTAGGAAATAACAGTATACTGCCTGTTGATGAGAATGTACACGGAGCGCGTATCAGACACGTCTGTCCACTATGGCTGCCTCCACCATACTTCTGTGTCTGTGTATTATAACTATGTTTGATGTGTGTGTGTATTATAACTATGTTTGATGTGTCTGTGTATTATAACTATGTTTGATGTGTCTGTGTATTATAACTATGTTTGATGTGTCTGTGTATTATAACTATGTTTGATGTGTCTGTGTATCATAACTATGTTTGATGTGTCTGTGTATTATAACTATGTTTGATGTGTCTGTGTATTATAACTATGTTTGATGTGTCTGTGTATTATAACTATGTTTGATGTGTCTGTGTATTATAACTATGTTTGATGTGTCTGTGTATTATAACTATGTTTGATGTGTCTGTGTATTATAACTATGTTTGATGTGTGTGTGTATTATAACTATGTTTGATGTGTCTGTGTATTATAACTATGTTTGATGTGTCTGTGTATTATAACTATGTTTGATGTGTCTGTGTATTATAACTATGTTTGATGTGTCTGTGTATTATAACTATGTTTGATGTGTCTGTGTATTATAACTATGTTTGATGTGTCTGTGTATTATAACTATGTTTGATGTGTCTGTGTATTATAACTATGTTTGATGTGTCTGTGTATTATAACTATGTTTGATGTGTCTGTGTATTATAACTATGTTTGATGTGTCTGTGTATTATAACTATGTTTGATGTGTCTGTGTATTATAACTATGTTTGATGTGTGTGTGTATTATAACTATGTTTGATGTGTCTGTGTATTATAACTATGTTTGATGTGTCTGTGTATTATAACTATGTTTGATGTGTCTGTGTATTATAACTATGTTTGATGTGTCTGTGTATTATAACTATGTTTGATGTGTCTGTGTATTATAACTATGTTTGATGTGCCTGTGTATTATAACTATGTTTGATGTGTCTGTGTATTATAACTATGTTTGATGTGTCTGTGTATTATAACTATGTTTGATGTGTCTGTGTATTATAACTATGTTTGATGTGTCTGTGTATTATAACTATGTTTGATGTGTCTGTGTATTATAACTATGTTTGATGTGTCTGTGTATTATAACTATGTTTGATGTGTCTGTGTATTATAACTATGTTTGATGTGTCTGTGTATTATAACTATGTTTGATGTGTCTGTGTATTATAACTATGTTTGATGTGTCTGTGTATTATAACTATGTTTGATGTGTCTGTGTATTATAACTATGTTTGATGTGTCTGTGTATTATAACTATGTTTGATGTGTCTGTGTATTATAACTATGTTTGATGTGTCTGTGTATTATAACTATGTTTGATGTGTCTGTGTATTATAACTATGTTTGATGTGTCTGTGTATTATAACTATGTTTGATGTGTCTGTGTATTATAACTATGTTTGATGTGTCTGTGTATTATAACTATGTTTAATTTACAGCCGGCTCCATTACAATGAGGACCAATACAGTGTTGCCAGTGCTCCTTCTCCCAGGGGTGAACCACAAACTTGGGTCCGAGACACACATCTGAAGCACTCACTAGTAAGAGATATGGTAATGGTGGTTGGTAGGCTTGTATGCTGAGCCAAACGAATGACAATGAAATAATAATGTGTATGTGAGTAATTTTGTGTTTATATGGATGCAACAATAGGCAACAAATTATTCCTGATGTATTAATATGATCTTTAGTATTATCTATTTATACCATATCTCTCATACAGTGTTACCAGATCACCAGGCTCCTACCACTAGAACTGAGTGGGACAAATTTCTACTGCCTACTGTACAGGTATAGTGCTTATATCAACTCAACTGCAATTATTTATTAAGGTAATTTTCCATAAAATGATAATGTTGAGTAGTATACAGAGATGGTGTATGAAATATAATAGTATACAGTTGATCTATACAATACATACATTATATGTTTTCTGTTATGAATTGTTGATAATCTTAGAATGGTTTCCATAACATGTTGCAATATTTAGTTATCAACTGTACATGAAAACATAAATTGAGGAGGAGGTTTTAAGGACACTGTGATTGTATAATAATGAAAACTGAAAGCTTCTGATTCCTCCTGACTATGCCATGAAACAAACTCCTTCCATATAGGTGTGTGTGTGTGTGTGTGTGTGTGTTAGAGAGGGAGGGAGAGATAATGTGTGTGTGTGTGTGTGTGTGTGTGTGTTGGAGAGGGAGGGAGAGATAATGTGTGTGTTTGGTGGAGAGGGAGGGAGAGAGTGTGTGTGTGTGTGTTTGGTGGCTCCTGATTCCTCCTGACCATGCCATGAAACATGCTCTTTCCATATAGGTGTGTGTGTGTGTGTGTGTGTGTTGGAGAGGGAGGGAGAGATAATGTGTGTGTGTGTGTGTTTGGTGGCTTCTGATTCCTCCTGACCATACCATGAAACAAGCTCTTTCCATATAGGTGTGTGTGTTTCATGGTAATATTTGAAGGACTCATATAACTTTAATTTTCTGACTACTGTACAGGGATGTATGTAAAATGCATATTACAATTTGTATTAAGGTTTTGGCAGGTGACTCATGTGACTGAGATGAGTCGGTGGCATCCATGGTGGTGGAGGTGGTAGGGGGGAGATAGCGCGTGATCATCGTTCGTTTTCTTTTATTAACCATACGCTGGTGTTTCCTTCTCCTTTCTCTTTCCGAGAAATAACTTCCTTCTTTATATCAAAGGATATGGCCTTCCATTTTGTAAATGCACGACCTGGCATGAATGAGTGTTGAAGCTGGTGGTTAACTCGTAATCACTAAAAACGAGCGAGTCACACTCAACGCAGGGTAAGGTGAATGGAGACTAAGGGTAGAGGGAAGGAGCGAGAGATGTGGTGGCAACACACTCACCCACACTGTACAGACGCCAGTGATATAATTTCCTGACACGTTCATTATTATTTCACTCGCTTTGTATAAGAACTCCTCGGATTTGCTTCACTTCTATATGGAAGCAATCGTTTTGTAAAATAATTGTAAGCTAATATTTTGTTCGCTTGTTCTATACAAGAATCGTTCTATGTGAACACGTTCTATATGAGTCCGAGGTGTACCTGAATCAACTCATCCTCCTCTGACACAGTACTTGCTATAACAGATGTTGCTACCAAAATATCGCTCTTTCTAGTCTCATATTTTTTTAATAAATTAGTGTGAAATACTTTAGACCTACCATTGTTTAGATCAGGGGTGTCAAACAAACAGCCCGTGGCCACACATCTATATGTGGTCCGTGGCACATGTTCTGCTCCAGACAGTCGGTCTGCCTTATGTTTATAACTTTACACGTAAACACAAGTATAGATAAAATTGACCTTTCTTTCTTATTATTATTTTTATTATTATTATTATCATTAATCCATTATTATTAAATTACTTCCTTAATAAGTGGTATCGATCTGTTCATAATTATCCGGCCCATGTACTGTATACTCTAATTAAATTTGGCCCACTGGGGTAAATGAGTTTGACAACCCTGGTTTAGAACGTCCCTGTAATCTAAATTTCCAATTTTCTCTACTATCTTATAGGGCCCTTTCCAGTTTAAAAGCAGTTTGTTAGTACTTGTTGGTAATAAGACTAAAGGAGCGGTCACACAAGCCAATTTTTCATCAATTATTCACCTACAATTTTAACTGTGTCTGGTCACACGAGCTAATCGAGATTTGAGCGTATTTCGGCAAGTCGGTGGTTGGTTTTGTGGTACAGCTCATCTCCTACACCCTACAAATATTTCTTTTCTGAATATATATTTATATATATATAAATATATATATATATATATAAATCTATTTCAACGATTAATGCATCTTGTTCCTAGCGGGTTTTTGTTTCTGTGTCCGTGATTGGTTGATTTGATGATAATGCTCGTTCAAGGGCTCCTAAAGCGAAGTGTCCAAACTTCTTATATCTCAGATGTTTTGATTTATTATGCCTTAAATAAAGTATCTGTAATGTTATTATGTTTTTAATATATCAAATAGTATTATAAAATTGCCAAATGACAAGCGAAAACTGTGTATAGTAGGGAAAATACGGCTGGTTGTTTATTAGGCTACGGAGGTGCTGTATCGTTCGAATCCATTCATTTTAGGTCAAGATACTGTACACCGTAAATATAAATGAAAGCAAAGTTAAAGCATGTTATTTTTTGTATTTTTGATTATTTTTTAACAAGATTCAATACAATTTTAAAATCTAAAGCCTGCAATAGCCTCAAGAAGTAAATAAAGAAATTAAGGATAACGACCAAGTCATAGCTATGATGGAAGAACGAACACAGTGTTGGCGGGAAGACCAACACCACCTCTCTCTCCCGTCGGCCAGTAGCATCTAACTTTATACTCTATTTAGGTAAGTTTCTTTATTTGTAGGTGTGTCACCGTGT
>JAWQEG010000051.1:0-40000 GCA_033782935.1 Petrolisthes cinctipes | reverse complement strand
ATTGATCTATCACTTTTTCCTTTGAGGTGTCTTCTGTACACACTTCCTCTAATTCACTGTCAACATCTCTGTTTACCTCCGTAGTAGACTTATCAAGGAAATCAACAACAAATTCACCATTGTCTTCTGTGTAACTACTTACCTGTCAACATTTAAGGAACTGGACAACTAAGATTAGTTTTAGAGCTTGTCTACACTCTATGGCAGTTGGCACAGGATTTTTCATCCTACTTGAACTAAATAAATTTTCTAGGCAATCCAGAGTAAACCTTGATGTTAGCAAATATTTGTGAGCTTTGGCCAGATAGTCACTTTTGAGATCTAGTATTGTGGTGGTGGATAATATTACACCAGTCTGAATTGGTTTCCACCCTGCCCTATATCCAATAGTTATTTCATGGAACACCCATATTACATCTTTGAGATGAGATATGGTTCCCTCATAACAGAATTCATGGAGTTTACTTAGGGCCATACTTGGGTGTCTACTCAACATCAAATTAAACCACCTGTCTACCAAATCAATGTATCATGCTGTTGTAAGTAGGTTACTGTTGTATCCTTCATTTTCAACCAAGTATCTCAGTCCTCATGAGACTGAATGACAGAAAAAATTCAAAGCCTCAGACACTTTCATTTTTTCGAAATGAGATGGACTTAATGAACTGCCGTTAGTTTGGGGTCTAGTTTTAGATCATACTGGAGACCTGCTTGAATGTACATTTCATCTAATACTAAGCAACTCTCCCTTTCTTCGTGTATCATAGTAGCAACCCTTGGTGGACTCTGTCCTCACGGGGAAGGGAGGATTCAGATGAGTGGATGTCAGGAGGTCGTGCATGCAGCTGGGTGTTGTTTTTGAGTGTTTGGATGGACTGATGAGTGATTTGAGTATGGATATGTTTCTGGAGATTGGTTTGGGGTGGGCAGGGTGTAAGAGATGATAGTATTTGTGTATGGTATCGTGTACTGGGTGTTGTTTTGATGTTCCTTGGCATGTGTGGGTGTTGTGCCATGTAGTGTAGTGGATGGTGTGGGTTTGTGGAGGCTGCAGCAGCAAGTGTTTGTGTGCCTCTCATGTCAAGATGGTCCTTAATTTTGAGGACTTTGGTTTCATAGTGTAGGTGGTCTGTAGGTGTGGTAGCTGTGCAGCCTGTGATTATCTTTAGGGCTCTGTTTTGTATGGTCTGTAGGCTGTTGTGATGAGTCTCAGTGAGTTTTGAGGCCCAGGCAGGGCTTGCATAATCCATCACTGATCGAATATATTGTTTGTATACTGTGGTTGTGGTTTCTTTGTTGTGTCAAAATGTTGTGCTGGCAAGTGATCTGAGGGATTTAAGTCTTTGCATGCATTTGTTTTTGATGGCTGTAATATGTTGTTTGAATGTCATGGATGTATTGTATGTTATGCCAAGTATTTTGTGTGTGTGTGTGTGTGTGTGTGGTATAGGTGTGTTGTTTATGGTGAGGTGTGGTGTGTAGCGGTGTTCTGCATTCCAGTTGGTGAGTAGGGTGACGGTTGACTTGGTGGGTGCTATTTTAAGTCTGTGGTGAACCAGGCATTTAATGTTACTAATAGGTGAATAGTTTGAGTGTATAGAGTAGTTGGAAGGAATTAGTAGCTTCCAAACTAATATTACAAAACAAATACCCCCTTAATAAGATTGAGGTGATGTGTTTTGTAGGAGAGTCCAATTTACTATGAAGAGTGTCTCCCTTTAAATATTATATCAACATTGGGTGTATTACATACACATTGAAGTATTCAACACACTTCAACGTATAAAGAGGATGTATTACTTTATAGGGAATACGTTTCATGGCCATTTTTTGGAGGAAGCCATGCAGTGCCCTCCAATTCACCATCAAGAGTATATTACCTTAACCTTGTGTAAACTTATTTCAACTGTGCCTGTTTTCCTGGCCATGTGGTCTTCAGTGAGTGTAAAATGAAGTGTTGGACACAAGTATTTATTCACTGTATATTGAGGGTGTACAGTAGTCTTCATAATCAGTACTAATAGTAAACTCTATCTCTTTACTCCTTTGTTTCCAGATAAGAGTCCATTTACACCTGAGAACACCCTGAGGCCAGGTGTAAAGGTGGTGATAGTGGATGCATCACCTGCTGACCTACAGGACTCAATACAAATGTCACACTCTCCTCAAACACCCATTGGTTGAGGTTTGGCTCACATACAAGTGGGAGTCATATACAAAGTGGATAGCCTATACACTTTTGTTTCTGAGAGTTGTATCAGTGGCCATCTTCAGCAGTTTTGTTCTTGAGATGTAAGTACAGAATTTTTTTTAAATTCTTTGATAATTATGATTCAAGTAGCAGTAGTGTTTGTAGTTACTCTAGTTTGATTGACAGCAAAATGTAACACACCATCAATTGGGGCACTTGGACTCATGAACAGCAAGTTTTCATTGTACAGTACTAAGGTTTGTACTGCAACATATTAATCACTTAAAAAGCTGTACTGTATGGGTAATAAAACAAACAAGACAATATCATATTTGAAAACACTGCTGTCTAAATTATGGCTCATGAATGTTACTGTACAACAAACACACTATTGCTTATTTAATATTTTAATGTGTGTGTCATATCATCCATATACTCTAGATATTGTTACTGGCTTTCCTCTTCTTCAATTACAACATCCACTTTGACAACCTTCATCCTCATGACTCTGGCATTGTCTTCTTCACTTTCTACTGGGATGTCAGCATCTGTTTTTGTATTGTGGAGTTTATGGACCGTATGCAAGAATATCTGTGGTGTTGACGATGCCGTGGTGCTGGTACGATGGCTCTGTAGTGTGTCTGGAGTCATGGTACTATTAACACCATGGATGTTCTTGTATATGGTCTAACAGTCTACCAGTGCCTACCTTCTCACTGTTGCCAACTTGTTAAGAATGTTTGGTTGGTGCTGGTACCTCACAATTCAAAATAAATCTATCACTACAGTATATAGTGAACTCTTATTTTACATTGGTATTTTGGGTGTGTAATGAAACTGTATACAGAAAACCCTCATTGTACAGTACACTTGTATTATGGGTGTGTAATGAAACTGTGTACAGAAACCCCTCATTGTACAGTACACTTGTATTATGGGTGTGTAATGAAACTGTATACAGAAAACCCTCATTGTACAGTACACTTGTATTATGGGTGTGTAATGAAACTGTACAGAAAACCATTATTGTACAGTACACTTGTATTATGGGTGTGTAATGAAACTGTACAGAAAACTCTCATTGTACAGTACACTTGTATTATGGGTGTGTAATGAAACTGTATACAGAAAACCCTCATTGTACAGTACACTTGTATTATGGGTGTGTAATGAAACTGTACAGAAAACCATTATTGTACAGTACACTTGTATTATGGGTGTGTAATGAAACTGTACAGAAAACTCTCATTGTACAGTACACTTGTATTATGGGTGTGTAATGAAACTGTACAGAAAACTCTCATTGTACAGTACACTTGTATTATGGGTGTGTAATGAAACTGTACAGAAAACTCTCATTGTACAGTACACTTGTATTATGGGTGTGTAATATTGTGTGTGTAATGAAACTGTGTACAGAAAACCCTCATTGTACAGTACACTTGTATTATGGGTGTGTAATATAGTGTACAATAAGTGTTTACAATACATACATTCATTACACACACACTATTTCACATACATAATCCCAGTGTAAAATGAAAATTGACTGTAGTTCATAAATCATTAACTGTATGTCTATCCAAAATACATACAACAAAAAATAGTACATTCTAATACAATTTTTGTCACTGTCTCCAAAGTTATAGTATTCATGTGATGTGTATGAGGGTTGTAAGAGTTGATGTGGATTCAAGTACAGTTGTCCTTTATATCAGTTATCATTATACTGTACTGCATCTCATGATTTTTATGTGATTTGATTCACTCTAAAGGAAAGTTAATTGTTTTTTTTCCTTTAATACCAAATCTCACATACTTGGTGACATTAGAATTAACTTTTTGTTGTAACCAGAACTGCCATCAGTGCAGCCAGTGTCAGCTGAGGTGTTGGCAGTGGTGGGGCAGGAAGAGAAGCTTTCATGTGAGGTTACTGGTCATCCCTCTGCCACACTTACCTGGGCCAGACCAGACCAGGGCCTCAAGCCAGTCACCCCTCTGGATCCCAGGATTCAGGTGGGAAATACACCATTTTGTAGAGTACCATCATTCAAGTATAAAACATTCTTGGACTTCCAATTGACAAAAATTTACAGAAACACAATTTATTTATATGTTTACATATAGCTACTGTGTGTTGCTATATGACAGGTGTTAGATGAAGACCTTGTGTTGTTTGGTGTGAAGGAGACTGATGGTGGCAGCTACCAATGTACTACACACACCTCACCTCACCTTCACCTCACTGTCCATTGAGTCATATGCTGATGTGATGTTGAATTGTATATAATATTATTTATCCAGTTGACAAATGGCAATCACATTATGTGATACAATGAATGAAGGATGCCTGGAATCCCTAGAATGGAAAGGTGTTACTTCTCCCATGTGATTGAAGGTCTTTCTGGCCAAACACAGTCTTTTTTTTTTCCCATTGTATCACAGCCTCACTGGTACTATCCTTCCATACAGCCCCACCAACATTGGCTGAGGAGCTCCTTGAGACAGTGGTGGTGCATCGTGGTGAGGAGCTGCAGTTAACATGTACAACCACAATCAAATAACCACAGACACTTTCCTTCCATCGTGCAAATAAATCAGTATCATATCAAACTATAATCTTGCAACACTTTACGTCATCTCAACCCCCTCAATTATTATTATGAGGTGCTGCAAAATCATACACGTGTTGTTCTTTATTACCAAGATATTTACTACATTGGATGGAAAGTGTCAATGGATATTTGATTGTGGCTGCACCCCTTTCCCACATAAGTATTTACCCTTTCCATTCCTCCCTTAGGCTGCAGACTCTGGGGTATACACGTGTCAGGTGACGAACCCAGGTGGGCGTTTGTACAGGGAGGTAGAGGTGGTGGTTGAGGGGCCCCCTTGCCTAACATTCCTCCATCGTACAGCTGATGTTACCCAGGGTGAAAGGTTAGTTGGACCCACACAATTACATGCTTACTTTTCTCATCAGAGTATTTTATTTCTTAAGGACCCTATGATCATGTATGAAACTTGGAGGCTTCTGATTCCTCCTAAATATGCCACGAAACAAGCTCCTTCCATATAGGTGGTGTTTTTAGTGGCAATGTCTTAAGGATTCACTTACTTCCAATTTTCTGACTACATCACGGGGTCCCATAATCTCATAACAGTTAGCACAATATTAGTTGAATGTAAGAATAGGAAAAACTGCATAAAGGCCTGTTGCCCAGTTCTTCACTACTAGATAAAGCAGTCGGTGAAGTTACTCTTAAGATGATGGAAATTTGTAATTGTGTTTTGAATGAATTTCTCTTTTAATAATAATAATCAATGGTTTATGATGCAGATTTGTTGTGAAGTGTGAGGCAGTGGGTGTACCAGGACCTTCCATAAGCTGGTTACTGAATGCTGTTGAGGTGAGTTAATGTTTGAATGATTGAAAAAAATTAATAATAGAATTACTTAGACTGATGTAAATTATAGAAAATAAATTCATTACTCTTAAATCTGATACAAGAAGTTATATTAAGGGGGTGCGGGAATAGGGGGACAGGTTTGGGGGGGGGCTTAGGGGGGTGTGGGAGTAAGGGACAGGCTTGGGGGGGTGCAGGAGTAGGGGGACAGGCTTGGGGGGTGTGTGGGAATAGGGGACAGGCTTTCTACCCACCCCAAGCCTGTCACCCTATTTCGGCACCTCCTAAGCCTGTCCCCCTATTCTGGCACCCCCCAAGCCTTTTCCCCTATTCCCGCACCCCCCAAACCCACCCCAAGCCTGTCCCCCTATTCCTGCACCCCCCAAACCCCCCCCCCCCTCCTAGCCTGTCCCCTACTCCTGCACCCCCTTAACAGTACCAAGGGCTTGACTCTGGTGGTCATTGGAAGGTGGAGGGCATGAGAGCAACACCTGGGGGTAGTGGAGTGGGTGGCAGGACAGTGTGGAGGAGTATGTGAGAGAGAGAAGTGTGAAGGGGGGAGGGGGGCTGGACCAAGTAAGGAGGGAGTAATGGAACAGGGGAAACTAGAGACACTTCTGCCGTGGCCACCCCCTTGGAGGGAGTTACCAGAGGGAATGAGGCATCAGAGCTATAGATAGATAGATAGTAGCATATTCACAAACTGTACCCCACTACTATCGCACCAGCTGCGAAAATGGCTTGGCTGTCAGTGGCAACAAGGGGTAACTCACTCAAACCTTTACTACCGCACCGTCCTCTTCTTCACTCTCTCGCACTGTTTTGCTACTCACACAATAACAGTACCCTCTTATTATTATTATTATTATTATTATTATTATTATTATTATTATTATGTTGGTGGCCTTTTGTGGCAGTGTAAATAATTGAAAACTAAAAATAAGATGACTCCATTTAACTAACCCCAAATCCAATCTAGCATTGCATTAACCAGATCAATATTTATGAAAGCATAGACCAAATAGGATTGATAAATTTCAGAAATATGATAACGGGAATACCGAGAACACCCTGTGTTTCTAATAGATAAATGGAGTTATCATATGTTTAGTGTACTATAATATATACTGTATGCATATATTTCTTACACTCACAATTGTAAGTGTATAATATATAAAATTGTTTGTGTGCATTAATTTTCTTATTAATAACAAGTTTACACCAGTGATTCTTTTCAGTATTGTCAGTTTCAAACTATATAATGTTAATTCCTGTGTATGCACTAAAACAGTTTTATCTCCTACTCTTTTTTTTAATTTAGTACATATATATACAAGTATTCAATTAGTGTGTTGTTGCTTTCATTCATTGAGTCTTTCCTGAGACTATGAATACAGTACTAACTTATGAAATATTATTAATGAAATTTGTTGCTTATTACAGGTGATTGGAGCACAGGTTGTAGATGAAGGTGAGGTAATACCATGACCTTCCTTAGGAGCTCAGGGCTGCTTGGCCAGACACCTTGAGGAACTTCAACAACAACAACAACAACAACTAGGAGAACACAATCTGGATATCAGAGGTGAGATGGGAAATTGACCCCATTTAATTTAGTATATTAATTGCTCATCTTTCATATTAATATTTACTTCATATCCACATATTACTCACATGTGCCTTATATCTCACCATTCTACAATTATTTTGCTTTATCTTTCTCTCAGCTTCTTTATTTACTGGCCACGTCTCCACACCATACAATAACACTCATCTCACATAAGCACCATACATACACCTTTGTCCTGCTCCTCAAAGGTATCTTGTTGTTGACCACCAACCCTGCAATTTCTCTCCATTTTTGCCATGCAGCTGCTATTGTTGTTCTCACTGTAACCTTCACTACAGACTCACAAGACAGTATCTCCCCCTAGGTAACAAAACTGATCAACAATGTGTAAACTTCCTCCATTCCCTCTCCAGAATCACTCTCCCCACCCTCTGCTTCTCTCCCACCTCTGTCACATTCAGGACACGTGTAGTTTTCTCCTGCCTGATTCACATTCCTCAACCCAGAACACCTCAAGTGACACCCCTTGTTACAACCACTATAAAACATAGAGTTAACACCCACCACCACTCTACCACAACAGCTACATAGAAACCTTCCCCTTGTCTTGTCTTTCCATAGGTTCCTTTCCTGTAACCAACACTTGGGTCTTCTCCATATTTATCTTCAAGCCTCTCCTTTCCATTCCACTTTTCCATCTGTTGAACCTATCAACCACTTCTTCTTCACTCCTTGTCATTATCACCAAATCATCAGTATATATCAACTCACCACAACCCCCCTTCTCTCTCTTCCCTTGTCACTTCTTCCATTACCACAATAAAAAACAAAGGACTTAGGGCTGATCCTTGATGAACTCCCAATTAAGGGGGTGCGGGAATAGGGGGACAGGCTTGGGGGGGGAGGGGGTTCGGTGGATTTTGGGGGGTGCGGGAGTAGGAGGACATACTTGGGGGGGGTTAGGAAATAGGGGGCAGGATTTCTACCCCCCTCCTCCCCCAAGCCTGTACTCCATATTCCCCACCCCCCAAACCCCCCCCAAGCCTGTCCCCTACTCCCGCACCCCCTTAACACATCTGGCTCCAACCACATCCTTTCTTTCCTTCCTCATTTGCTTTGCTACTTTGAACATTTTCTTTCTACCTTCTGCACTATCAATATTCCTATTCCATTCTTGTCAAGCTGTTTCTTTTACTTCTGCTACCACTGCCATCTTAGACTGTCTTCACTTCTCCCAATAAACTACTGTATCTTCTTTTCTTCTGTTCAGTCCCTTTGCCATTCTTTCAAAGTTCTTTACTTCTCTGCTATGGCCTGCCTCACTTCTTCACACCACCACCATGTTTCTCTTTCTCTCCATCTTCACCCATTCATTTCACCACAAACCTCTCTTGCTACTTCCATTAGTGTGACTCTATATTCCGTCCATCTTCTCTCAACCTCATCAACTCTCTCAGCTAATTTCTCCTGGAATTCTCTCTGTATGTCTTAAACTTTAATAAATACACTGAAGTAATCTCTAATGAATAATTGATACAAAATACCCTTACACCTAATTTTAACTCATTAATTTAATCACACAAACATTATTATACATACATTTCTTTACATATATTATGGTAGTTAATATAACAAAGTGAGGTTGGTATCTTTGTGACCATCTCAGTCACCTCACACACTGTACAGCTACAATCAAATATCCACCGACACTTTCCTTCCATCGTAGTAAATGTCTTGGTAATAAAGAACAACACGTTTATGATTTTGCACCACCTCATAGTAATAATTGAGGGGGTTGAGTTGACATAAGGTGTTGTTGTATTTATATTTGATATGATACTGATTTATTTGTACGATGGAAGGAAAGTGTTGGTGGTAATTTGACTGTGGCTGTAACAACACTTCCCATCAACAACTTACTATTTACAAACTATATACCCTCTGAGTGACAATACTTTTTGTAAGGGGGTGCGGGAATAAGGGGACAGGCTTAGGGGAGGTTTAGGGGGGTGCTGGAGTAGGGGACAGGCATGGGGGGTGCGGGAATAGGGGGACAGGCTTGGGGGTGTTTGGGGGGTGTGGGAATAGGGGGACAGGCTTGGGGGGGTTTGGGGGGGTGCGGGAATAGGGGGACAGGCTTGGGGTGGGTAGAAAGCCTGTCCCCTATTCCCTCTCCCCTAACCCCTCCCCCCTCCAAGCCTGTCCCCTTACTCCCGCACCCCCCAAGCCTGTCCCCTACTCCCGCACCCCCCTAAACCCCCCCAAGCCTGTCCCCCTACTCCCGCACCCCCTTAAGGAATTGTCTACAGTATTTATTTTCAAGTGTCATAAATAATAGGAAGAATAAATGTCATTATATCGTGTGTGTATTACTTTACAGAATACAGTAGGTGATAGAGTGTTGAGAATTTATTATTGACAAAAGAACAGAATTAATTGAAATGGAAATATATAACACTTATATTTACATTGGTTGTATTGTAGGTTGTGTAGTGAAGTTGTTATGAAGAATTAATTGATATTGAATATATAACACTTATATTTACATTGGTTGTATTGTAGGTTGTGTAGTGAAGTTGTTATGAAGAATTAATTGGTATTGAATATATAACACTTATATTTACATTGGTTGTATTGTAGGTTGTGTAGTGAAGTTGTTATGAAGACCTGATTGAATTTGAATATACTGTATAACACTTACATGTACTTTGGTTGTATTGTAGGTTGTGTTGTGAAGTTATCAAGACATACATACATACATACATCACATTGGCATCTCAACACATACTGACTCACATCATTACAGTTATTACTCTACAAGAAATGGTGAGATGATAATTTTTTTGAGGACTATCACACACAACACTTTCATACCTGGTCATTTTTTTAATCATTCATTTATTTATTTATTCATAGAAATAATTCATTTGTTTATTTTTATTGGAGGAATCAGTTTCCCACCAATTCACAACAAGAGAATCTACCCTTAATCTAACTTTAATAAGCCCCTCCGGTTTTTTGGTTTACGAGCCTCTGCAGCTTATATTTCCTTACTGTAATTCTCGACTTGACAGACGTAGCAACAGGATTTTTGCCGCCAATTTTACTTTCAATGGTGTGGGTAGGGTAGAATCCTCCCCTTCTCATTCCTTCCCTTCTCATTCCTTCCCTTCTCATCCCTTCCCTTCTCATCCCTTCCCTTCTCATCCCTTCCCTTCTCATCCCTTCCCTTCTCATTCCTTCCCTTCTCATTCCTTCCCTTCTCATTCCTTCCCTTCTCATTCCTTCCCTTCTCATCCCTTCTCTTCTCATTCCTTCCCTTCTCATCCCTTCCCTTCTCATTCCTTCCCTTCTCATCCCTTCCCTTCTCATCCCTTCCCTTCTCATTCCTTCCCTTCTCATCCCTTCCCTTCTCATCCCTTCCCTTCTCATCCCTTCCCTTCTCATTCCTTCCCTTCTCATCCCTTCCCTTCTCATCCCTTCCCTTCTCATCCCTTCCCTTCTCATTCCTTCCCTTCTCATTCCTTCCCTTCTCATTCCTTCCCTTCTCATTCCTTCCCTTCTCATCCCTTCCCTTCTCATCCCTTCCCTTCTCATCCCTTCCCTTCTCATCCCTTCCCTTCTCATTCCTTCCCTTCTCATCCCTTCCCTTCTCATTCCTTCCCTTCTCATTCCTTCCTTCACCTCCTTCCATTTCTCTCACTTCTCCTCCTCCATGTTTGTCAAAGTATTGGTATTATCTTGCAGTACAGTAATTGTAAAGTAATAATTCAATTGTATTATGTACCATCCATAAATAAATTAGGTTGTATTTTGTTACAGAGTTGTTATGGAATGCAGTTGTACAAGAGACTTAATAACCTTCATTATTCACTGTGTTCATCTTTACATTAACTACTACTACTACTACTACTACTACTACCACTACTACTACTACTACTACTACTACTACCACCACTACTACTACTACTACTACTACTACTACCACTACTACTACTACTACTACTACTACTACTACTACTACTACTACTACTACTACTACCACCACTACTACTACTACTACTACTACTACTACTACTACCACTATACAAGCAACACGAGTTACTGTGAGTGTTTTATGGACTTATTGTGTGTGTGATTTTTCTCTTCACACACAAAATATGTTATTGTTGTTATAAAGTTATCACTGATGTTATTATAATACTTGTCTGTGTGTGTGTGTCTTTCTCTCTCTCTCTCTCTCTCTCTCTCTCTCTCTCTCTCTCTCTCTCTCTCTCTCTCTCTCTCTCTCACACACAGACAGACAGTATTATAACATCATCAATAATTTTTACTTTAACCCTACACCCTTTTAGGTATAAAATTATCACTGATGTTGTTATAATATTTGTCTGTCTGTGTGTGTGTGTGATATCTCTCTCTCTCTCTCTCTCTCTCTCTCTCTCTCTGTCTCTCTCTCTCTCTCTCTCTCTCTCTCTCTCTCTCTCAGTATTATAATAACATCAATAATTTTTACTTGAACCCTACACCCTTTTTAGGTATGTAATTATCACTGATGTTATAATAATATTTGCCTGTGTGTGTGTGTGAGAGAGAGAGATAGATAGATATCTCTCTCACACACACAGTCATACAGTATTATAACTAACGTCAATAATTTTTACTTGAACCTTGCACAATTTTAGGTATGTAATCATCACTGATGTTGTTATAATATTTGCCTGTGTGTGTGAGAGAGTGAGTGAATGAGTGATATCTTTCTCTCTCACACACACACACACACAGTATTATAACATCATCAATAATTTGTACTTGAACCCTACACTCTTTTAGGTATGTAATTATCACTGATGTCATTGTAATATTTGTCTGTGTGTGTGTGAGTGAGTGATATATCTCTCTCTCTCTCTCACACACACACAAACACACACACACACACAGTATTATAATAACATCAATAATTTTTACTTGAGCCCTACACCCTTACAGGTATAATATAATTAATATATTCACCTGGTAGGATGATAATTATGTTTATATTATTTATAGAGGTTTTTAAATAAAGTATACTAATTAATAATATATATTTATTTTTTATTTCCTGTTATTATACACTATAATATATTAGTGTTCTCTTCTTCTCTCCTCTTTTCTTGTTCTTCTCCTCCTCTCTTTTCTGTTGTTGTTGTTGTTCTCTTGTTCTCCTCTCTTGTTCTTCTCTCTTGTGTTGTTCTCTTCTTCTCTCTCTTCTTGTGTTGTTCTCTTGTTCTTCTCTCTTATGTTGTTCTCTTCTTCTTCACTCTTGTGTTGTTCTCTTCTTCTTCTCTTGTGTTCTCTTCTTCTCCTCTCTTGTGTTGTTCTCTTCTTCTCCTCTCTTGTGTTGTTCTCTTCTTCTTCTTCTCTCTTGTGTTGTTCTCTTCTTCTCCTCTCTTGTGTTGTTCTCTTCTTTCTCTCTCTTGTGTTGTTCTCTTCTTCTTCACTCTTATGTTGTTCTCTTCTCTCTCTTGTGTTGTTCTCTTCTTCTTCTCCTCTCTTGTGTTGTTCTCTTCTTCTCCTCTCTTGTTGTGTTGTTCTCTTCTTCTCCTCTCTTGTGTTATTCTCTTCTTCTCTCTTGTGTTGTTCTCTTCTTCTTCTTCTCTCTTGTGTTGTTCTCCTCTTCTCTCTCTTCTTGTGTTGTTCTCTTCTTCTCTCTCTTCTTGTGTTGTTCTCTTCTTCTCTCTCTTGTTGTGTTGTTCTCTTCTTCTCCTCTCTTGTGTTGTTCTCTTCTTCTCCTCTCTTGTGTTGTTCTCTTCTTCTTCTCCTCTCTTGTGTTGTTCTCTTCTTCTCCTCTCTTGTGGTGTTCTCTTCTTCTTCTCCTCTCTTGTGTTGTTCTCTTCTTCTTCTCTCTTGTGTTATTCTTCTCTTCTCTCTCTTGTGTTGTTCTCTTCTTCTTCTCTCTTGTGTTGTTCTCTTCTTCTCTCTCTTGTTGTGTTGTTCTCTTCTTCTTCTCTCTTGTGTTGTTCTCTTCTTCTTCTCTTCTCTTGTGTTGTTCTCTTCTTCTTCTTCTCCTCTCTTGTGTTGTTCTCTCTCTTCTTGTGTTGTTCTCTTCTTCTTCTTCTCTCTTGTGTTGTTCTCTTCCTCTTCTTCTCTCTTGTGTTGTTCTCTTCTTTCTCTCTCTTGTGTTGTTCTCTTCTTCTTCACTCTTATGTTGTTCTCTTCTTCTCTCTCTTGTGTTGTTCTCTTCTTCTTTCTTGTGTTGTTCTCTTCTTCTTCACTCTTGTGTTGTTCTCTTCTTCTCTCTTGTGTTGTTCTCTTCTTCTCTCTTATGTTGTTCTCTTCTTCACTCTTGTGTTGTTCTCTTCTTCTCTCTCTTGTTATGTTGTTCTCTTCTTCTTCTCTTGTGTTCTCTTCTTCTCTCTTGTGTCCTCCTCCTCTTCTCTCTCTCTCTCTCTCTGCCACTACTCACCTGTAAAATAAACAAATTAATTAGTGTTAAGGTGATATATAAATAGAAAATATATAACAATAAATAAATAAATCTGGAGTAAATGATTCCTCCAAACTATTTTTTTTCCAAGCTACATACATACATACATACAAACTGTATATTATATAAATCATACTGGACAATTAAGTCGATATTATTGTTGTTATAATTGTTTTTATTATTACTATTACTGTTATTATTATTATTGTTATTATTATAATTATTATTATTATTATTATTATTTTTATCATTATTACTATTATTATTATTACTATTATTACTATTATTATTATTACTATTATTATTATTACTATTATTATTATTACTATTATTATTATTACTATTATTATTATTGTTATTATTATAATTATTATTATTGTTATTATTATTATTATTTTTATCATTATTACTATTATTACTATTATTATTATTATTACTATTATCACTATTATTATTATTACTATTATTATTATTATTATTATTAATATTATTATTACTATTATTATTATTACTATTATTATTATTATTATTATTGAGTGCTACTGTACTTGAACATTTAATACAATCTTTGACAAAACAAACAGCTGCTTACATTTCATAAGTTAACAGAAATAAATTGATAAAACAAAACAACTTATACAGCTTCCTCTAATTCTATATAATTTTTCTCAATGTAGGTTAATTAAAGGAGGTATTCTATGTTAATGAAAATTTAACCAACAGCTCACATTGTGGAAAATATTCCCACAGAGGAGATTTATTTAAGAAACTGTATATAGTGTATATAGTAGAATTGTATATAATATTGGTAATGGGTAGTTTAAATCAGTTTATATTCACTCGGGTTTCAGATACAATACTCTGTTTCGAACTTGGAGATTACAATTATCTCGAGAACTAGTGAAAACGAAAAGAGGGTAGAATATGAAGGTGAGGGTCAGTGACCGGCAGTCGAGAATATACCCTCAGACGAGCAACAACAATTATAGTGCTCCATATAAACCTACAAACTTTATACCTAACAAGGAGTGGACGGTTGGTCATCTTATTGACATAGCCTATGCTGTCTCTCTATGGTCCGCCATCCAGGTTAAGTATTATCTTTTACTAATGGCCATTAGTGGGGAAATATGGAAGGATAGGCATTACGAGGCATGACAAACAAAATACACCCCTGTAAGTTATCTTGTCATTCGTATAAATTCATATATTGCATCACCATAATTATAAATTGGATAAACTTACAACCTGAGTTACATGACGATAGTGTATTAGTGGTACGTGTTACTTTTGTTCCAGGTGGGTGTTTAGCCGGACAGTGATCCTAGGTCTCGGCAAGTTAGTGAGTATATGTTTTAGCCCATTATTTAGCAGATGTTTTTTACATCTAGCCAAACGAAGGACGGTGAGGGCTACTGTGGCGAAGATATTGAATCATATTTTCAATACAGAGGGATAATACCAGGCCTGTATAAAAAGAAAATCCGTGAAATGTAGGGTGATGCTAAGACTTGCAGGTTTGCATTATGTCGGTAAAGTTTACCTAACCTTCAAAAGATATTAATCATATTTCGTCGAATATTATTTATACAGGCCTGGTATTATCCCTCTGCATTGAAAATATGATTCAATGTACGTTATAGAACATCACATAAATATTACAATCATGATAAAACTTATTAATATGAAATAAATAAGGCCTCTTTGGTCTGAAAAACATATTAGGCTTCCACTCCCTCCGACGCTCACCGCCATTTGACAACACAAGTTAAAATAGTTTTTATCAGGATTCATTTTACTTTACTGAGATCACACACAGCATACTTTATACAACAAAATATACTCAAAATTATATTTTATATCTCTGGTGTAATTTAATGATATACCTCGTGATACACCCTGTATATATATATATATATATATATATATATATATATATATATATATATATATATATATATATATATATATATATATATATATATATATCTATGTGTGTATGAGAGAGAGAGTTCACCTGTCCTAAATTTAATTTGAGGGAATTCCCACCTAACCTACCTACATACATACATACATACAACACTACACCTCACTACCACCTACTACAACAGCCTTCCTCAAGAACTCGGGGCTGTTCGGCCAGACAGCTTGAGGAACTTCAACAACAACAACAACAACTTAACAACCTACAAGCTTGGACTGAAGCCAACAACGTCAGTATCAACCACAACAAGACAGTGGTGATGCATCTGTACACATACACACACACACACACACACATACATCCACCACACACACACACACACACACACTGGAGGGACACCCACTCCAGGTTGTGGAAAAAAACAAAATCCTAGGAATTATACTGGACAGTAAGTTGGACTGGAAGCATCATATTACCACCACCACTACCCAGTCCACCTCTTACCGTCTGTACAGTTGGACACATGAATGGGTGGTACAGCCCAAGTGAAAGATGGTCAATTTCTGCCAATATCAAATTCCTTAGTGCCAAATAGGAGACATCAGGGGCAGAAGTCAGTATTGAGGATGGTATTAAAAGGCAAGTACCTGATAATAGACACTGGTTAGGTTAGGTTAGGTGGGTAGGGTAGGGTAGGGTAGGTTAGGTTAGGTTAGGTTGGTAAATAGGAGGGGCAGAAGTCAGTATTGAGGATGGTAATAAAAGGCAAGTACCTGATAATAGACTTAGGTTAGGGTAGGGTAGGTTAGGTTAGGTTAGGTTAGGTTAGGTTGGTAAATAGGAGGGACAGAAGTCAGTATTGAGGATGGTAATAAAAGGCAGGTACACTCGTGCACTACAGTCTCTAGCCCACCTGAGTTTGGGCCTGATATATGGCTCGTATCCTTTCTGGACGACAGCCCACTCCAACGATTAAGATGCCACACAAGCACGAACATACATTTCGAACCGATACAAGCTTGACTCCCTGTTTGACATGTATAATTAATTGTTTTTTAAGGCTACGCAATTATATTTTGGCTGTGTGAATGACATTTATGTATATAATTATTGCAATATACTATCCCATAATTTATAATGAACTAGCACACGAAAGAATATTGCCAAAGGATTCATGAAATCACTAACTAAACAACACACTTCAAATCAGCAAGTGAACTCAGGTTTATCGGCGCACGCGAGCGTGTGTCTATATTGTGAGAGAGAGAGAGAGAGAGAGAATCATCAGACAATATCTGTTCACCTATGTGACCGTCTAAGCACAGTGGCTAAAAATAATGATGGTTCCACGGCAACATAGTGACCAATAATGTAAGGATAACCAAACACAATTTAAAACATATACAGTATAGAGCTATAACAAACAACTATTTCCTACACATTAAGCAACTAACATTTTATACGTTCTCAATATTATCTTACAATAATTCCATCTTTTCATACGGAGAGGAGACACTGCTGGTGTTTCGGGGTCACACACGTAATATTCTTCATGTTCATTTTCATGTTAATCTCACCTTACTTTTGTTAATGTTAATCAGCCAAAGCATGGAGACATACTTTAAAAAAAAAAAAAAAAAAAAATCGTTGTAGATAATTATACAAAATACATAAGATTAATCACGTTAAGAAAACCATTTCTGAGGAAGAATCTTGATGTTACAGTAGGCTACACACACACACACTGAATACCTGTGTGTTCACTGGGTGGTATGGAAATGCTTCGTTTTAATTGTAGTTCTTGAATGCTTATTGGTATATTCTTTTATGTCCTTCTTTCATGCAAATATCTGAGGAATTAAAATGCAGTAAAGAAATATAATAATTTTTGCAGCCCAAATACTATTGTATAGTATAACCACAGAAAGAGTTGTATAGAAGGTTTACATGACACAGTGAGTCAGACACCTTTTCAATTTTTCGAAGCATTTCTGTTGGTGCAGGTCTGACCTTGTGATAGTTTCAGTGGGCTGTCGTCCAGAAAGGATCCGAGCCATATAGCCGCCCCAAACTCAGGTGGGCTAGAGATTGTGGTGCGCGAGTGTACCTGATAATAGACACTGGTTACTCAAATGGGACAAGTATCTTTCACCTGGGCTGTACCACCCATTCATGTGTCCAACTGTACATGCTGAGAAGGCTAAAGTCCCTTATAGGTACAGCACAGTGTGAGCTGAGGAGTATATATTATATGTTTATACTCCCCAAGCTCACCTATGCCTCCCCAAGCTGGTTCCCATCCATTAACACCACTCAGAAGAAACAGCTTGAACGAGTACAGAAAAGGGTTTGTCGCATAATACTGTGGGCAGACTATACTACCTACAGTGAGGCCCTTATTACCCTTGGCATGGTCACCCTAGACACAGTACACCACAACATTCTGTGTCCATTTAGCATAGAACTGTTAAGAAACCCGAGACATTGAGATAAACTCCCCCTTCCCTTCCACCACCACGACAATCAACGAGGCATACCAACATCTTAACACCAATAAGGGCACGTACTGACCACCAAGGATGAGAGACAGTAAGGATGAGAGACAGTAAGGATAGTTATGTGAAACGTCATCAATTCAGCCGTGACGTCACGCGCTCCGTGATGTCAAAGTGATGACGCTCACTGGAGACCCTGCTGGAGACCCTCGCATGCAGGAATCTCGTTCAAACTTAAATAATCTCTCCTTATTCTCGGTTTTAATACATGATTTATACATCATACGTGTGTGGTGTTCTCTAAAAGAGTTAATTGATAGTTGTGGATATAGTTTTCATGAATAGTAGACTAGTGTATGCTATATTGAAGGCTATAGCACTGTTGTATTTACAAGCTGATAGAGGCTCGCTCACGCCGATTCTAGCTAGCAAAACCCCGTGATATTAATTTATTATGATTAAATATAGATGAGTCACAAACATAGAAAATTGGGATTATTGACTGAAATTCCTAGAGATTCGTTAATATTTCTTTATGTTGTATTACATGCATATCATGTCTCTCACCCATCTTTCTCCCCACATTAACTCTAACTTCACCAACAATTTCGCTTCTTTTTGTACACATGATTTACTTTCAAATGTGACCTTTCATTACTTGCAAGAAAAAGAACGTTTCTTTACAGGCCCTTCTGTAGTTTTGTATATCCAGTAGTCTGTGCAGTCATTTTGCTATTCCGAGAAGTTTGTTAATTTTTTCTGTTTACTCTTAATTACTATTTACTTTGCCAGTGTGCAATACATTTTTGTGTTTGAGTTATCTTGGCATAATAATGTACTTCCTTTAACTACTTTAGTTCTGGAAACTGAAGATATTAAACACATTATTATTAAATTTGGTAGAAGTGAGAGAAGACCAAATTGGCAGTACAAGCTTGGAAATAAAATATTAAATAAAGCAGAGAAAGAAAGAGATTTAGGGGTAACTATAAATAAGAAAATGACACCAGATGATCATATAAATGAAAAAGTGAGAAACATGTATACTTACTTGTTACTTGTTACTTGTTGTTGGATATTCTATGCCCCGCTCCACCAGCAGATGGTGCTCCGCAGGGCCTCTCTCAATATTACTAAACACTATAATCACTTGTAATACTCATATCATCCGTGTCGTAACATTCAGCGAACAGATGTGTTTTCAGTCTTTTCTTAAAAATCGTGCAATTTTCACTGTTCCGGACATCTAATGGCAATCCATTAAAGAGCCTTGGTGCACACCTTTCAAACGCTCTGAAACCCATTGTCAGAATACTCCTTGGCTCATTTAACCTGTATTGCTCATCACTATGCCTGAGTTCCATTGAGGTATTTACTTGAAAACCTCTTAAAAGATTCATCAAGTACTCCGGTTTTCCAAATATTAATGCTCGGAATGTTAGAAGACATATCTTGTACACAATCCTCGCCTTTATTGGTAACCAATGTAAGTCAATGAGTGCTGGGGTTATCCTCTCACGAGATGGAAGACCTTTAATTAATCTTGCTGATCTGTTCATTACGTTTTGCAATTTTCTTAAACGATAGTCTGGCAAACCATAATATAGGGAATTGCAGTAATCCAGTCTGCTTATGACATAGTTATGAAGAAGCATCTTCACGGTATCCTGATCTAAATATTTTCTAACAAAAGCAATGTTCTTCAGGTGATAACCAGAAACTTTCACCACTTGATTAATTTGAGCTTCGAAAGAGAGATTTTCGTCTAGCAGCACTCCTAAGTCTTTCACTTTGTTTCTTACATTCAGCGTACTACCATGCACTCGTAAGCTTGAGATGTCCAATCTTCTAAGATTGGTCTTCTTTCCAACGATCAAACACTCAGTTTTACTTGGATTTAACTTGAGTTGTTTCAAATCCATCCAATCCTTAATATCGGACATAATAACACTCAAATTCACCTCTGCATCCACCACATTATTTATAGATATATAAAACTGTGTATCATCAGCAAATAGTTTGAAGTTCGCACCATATTTCTCTAGTATATGTGATAGTTTGATAGTGTAGATACAGAAGAGAATAGGACCCAATACACTCCCCTGAGGGACTCCTCTTCGCAGGGGTTTATTTCTTGAAAAGGATTTCCCAATCTGTACACAATATGTTCTATCTTTTAAATAACTTTCCAGATAGACCAGTGCATTCCCCTCAACACCTATAGACTTTAAATCATCTAGGAGTATACTATGCACTACTGTGTCAAATGCAGCACTCAAGTCAAGCATAATAAGAACACTACACTTTCCTTCATCCATTAACACAATTAGGTCATTTACTACAGTACATAGTGCAGTCTCAGTTGAGTATAGCTGCCTATATGCAGACTGACTATCAGGTATAGCCTTCACCTTATTCAAGTGATGCCATAACTGATCTAAAATCACATTTTCAATCACTTTCGATAAAAAGGTCAGATTTGATACTGGTCTATACGAACTTAGACTCTGAGGATCAAGGTTGCCTTTTACAATAGGCTTGATAATAGCCAATTTCTCACTCTCCGGAAAAACATTGTTATCAAAGCTGAGGTTGATAATTTGCAGGAACACATTAAAGATTTCGTCTACATTTTTACTCGTTATAACATCCGATACAGGTAACGGATCATTATCGCAATGAGTTAATTTCACTCGTTGTACAATTTCTTTCATCTTGGCCATACCGATGTTTTGAAAGCAAAGTAATTTGCTCTCAGACATTTGAGTATGTCTATGCATCACATTCAAACCACTTCCTGGAAAGCTTTCTACTATAGTTGCTATTTTATTGTCAAAAAATTCTAAGAATTTGTTTGCAAGTACTTCATCAGGATATCCTGTTATTGTTAGCAAACTTGAGAGTGGCCTTCACTTAAATAGATGAAGAAATGGTCAAGAAAATAATTACATCCTTTATAAGGCCTACCTTGGAATATGCTGCAGTAGTATGGAATAGTAAGGATATAGAAAACTTGTGTCAACAGGGAATACCTACAATTAGAGGTCACAGTAAGAAATTAATTAAAAGAAGAGGAAACAAAGATGTACAGAAATACAAATAGGTAAGAACATAAAAGTAGACACGAGTAATTTATTTCCTTGAACTCTAAAGTACAGTATTAAATACAGAGGCGAGTGAAAAAAAGTGAGCAAATCTGAATGAATAAAAAGTGTGTAACCTCTCACCCATAGTGTAAAAAGTCAGCATGGAACAGTTCTTCCTACAAAAATACAGCTACTATAATAAACTGTACATTTTAAATCTGTTGTACAAGCCAGGAACTATGATTATCAAGTATGACATTCAACCATGTACTGAGTGCTACAGACATTATTTATATGCTGCATCTTACCCTCTCATGCTCATTTGCATCTAACTATTCGGTATTTATTGAAAGAATTACCGTTTTGTAGCAGTGTTGCCAGATCCGGCTGGGTCCCAGTATTTTACCCCTGTCATTTAATGTACTTTATCACGATTATTTCCCGGTAGTTTGCCCAGGTTAGGTCACGGTAGTTTGCCCAGGTTAGGTCCCGGTAGTCTGATGCGGTCTAGGTTAGGTTAGGTCAGGTCAGGTAAGGTCAGGCTAATTTCAAAATGCCCCATTTGAATATGCCCTATCTTGGAAATGGGGCATTTGCGGAGGAAATGCCATAGAAGAAAATAGTCTTAGAATGGTCTAAATAAGTGGGTAATGAAGGTAGAAAAATCGTACGCAATAACGGTAATTCATTCAATATTTACCAACTATTCTTCCCTTGCAATGATAACTCTGAAGTTTTTAAAAATTCAAGCACATAAAGTGTTCATACAACTGGAATATGATTTAGTACCATAATCCAACAATACTTAAACTAGTACAGTACCAGGCCTCAGAAGACATTTACTACACAGATGGTATAAGAAAACAGACTAATAAAAGGGGGAACTAGCTGACAATAATTGTGTAGCCTAACCTGCTTAATTATATTAACCACATACAAAAGTCATAATTCAGTTATACATTACCTTATTTATGTATAGAGTAATATGTGTTGGTGGTGGTACTCCTCACTGACAACTCACCGACATCAATTTCCAACACCACAAAACAGTCTTCTCTTGATAAGTCACACCACTAACTGACAACACCACTACAAACCAACTCCTCAGCAACACACACACAACTTGTTATTATAAACCAAACTTACAACACAAACAGGAGCTCCTGACAACCTTCCTCTCTCCACCAAAATCAGCTGATCGACACCCCATTTTCTTTCAACTCTCCTCACCAATACTTTCTCCTTTTTCAACGGCACACTCTTACAACTTTCATGAAGTCATAAAATCAAAGTTATGACTTCAACCTCTCTTTTTAACACCAATATATATTATCATTTATATCTGTATAAATTTCTTTATACAATATTATACTAGAATATCTTAAAGTAATCCATGCTACCCAAATATTATACCCCCAATCACCAAATACAACACTAGCACATAGAACAAAACAGAAGCATAACAAGGCCGTGAGGATACATATAGTCATAGATGGTGGGATAATAGGTTTATTGGCATAAGTTTGTTTTGCTTTTTCAAGGTTGTACTCTGATACCAAATTTTTGTACTCTGTATTTTCCTTAAGCAGAATATCATTGTTTAAGGATTGTTTTAACAATTTCTTTTTGATGTCACCATTTTCTCCAACAAGATCCATTAATCTTTGTTCTAAACTTCCTTCCTTTGCTCGTAATTCCTCTAAATTTAGTTCTAACTGTCTTTTAATTTTTGTTACTTTCTCCAATTTTAGAGACACCTCAGACAGCTGCTGTTGTAGGGCATACACATTATTATTCCCAGAATGTAGGAAACCACAACAGGACCAACAAACTGCCAGATTATGTCCACCTGATGAAGCAGAGCTACCTTCTTTAGTTGTTTCTAACTCTTGGTGTTAATAGTCTCTCTCCAACAGCAGAGGTTTGGGTAGGAGCTTCATAAGAGTCAGGTGCCAATTCTGTAAAGTGAAAGGTTACTTAATTAACACAAAGGCCTAGAGAAAAAGCATCCTGTAAAGCTATCCTTAGTGACTATTTCTTGACAAATACAGTACAGTATACTGTATAATATACACTACTATAATGTTAACTTACCCTTCCCAATACCAGGTGGGATGGAGAAAGTAATGAGAGGTGTAGCATGAGTAAGAAGGCAATTGGGACTGTAGCATGAGTAAGAAGGCAATTGGGACTGTAGCATGAGTAAGAAGGCAATTGGGACTGCAGCATGAGTAAGAAGGCAATTGGGACTGCAGCATGAGTAAGAAGGCAATTGGGACTGCAGCATGAGTAAGAAGGCAATTGGGACTGCAGCATGAGTAAGAAGGCAATTGGGACTGCAGCATGAGTAAGAAGGCAATTGGGACTGCAGCATGAGTAAGAAGGCAATTGGGTTTGTGTGTGGGATGGTTGGGAAGGTGAAATGTAATACATTGAGGTGGGATGGGCATGTATGGCAAATACATACAGTACTACTCCAAGTCTTAAACTTATTTCTCAGTGACTAGTCCTTAGTCTATCACTACTATCTACAGTACTGTACTGTACTTTAGAATTTCTAACAAGTTTGTAGGACAAGATCAACCTATTCTACACCCCAATGTACTTGTGTAAGTGCTCCCAAATACTGTACTACTCTTGGTAATTTTCTCTAATTTAAGTATCAACCAAATAACATTACTAGATAAGCTTGGTGTTAGGAAATTAACTACATTTTCTAATTGTTATGAACCCTTGATGTCACAGTGGTGTATAAGAATTCATCAGGCCAACTGTACATGCTAGAGTTGTTATGCCATAAAACTAAAACCCCTGAGCCACCTATCCCAATATCTTAAACAAAGGTTTCTAAGGTTTCAAAACATCTTGGCAAAGGTGGTGAGTTGGGAAGGAAGTCAGCATGAAGGCTTGCTCGGAGGAATCTGAAGTGACAATGCCGCAATCTGGGAAATGTAAAATACTCCATCAAGAAATATCATAGATAAATATATGTATATAAATAATTATACATATAATTTATGACAGATCAGTATAATTCATGATTCTAGAGTTAGATTAAATGCAATTCAAATAACTAGTAAATTAAAAATATGACACAATTAGAGTAGAATTTATAAATGAAGAAAGATAATAATGAATCAGCATTTCTCTTACCGGAACAATAAAGTTCATGTTGTTGAGTTCCTCCAGCAACAGCAGTTTTAATAGGGGCTGAATCTTCTTATGATGTGTCTGTTGAGTGAAAGAGAACTTGTCTTGAAGAGAATACAAAAAACATTCACTGTACTGTATATCCATTTTGGTAAATTTACTGTTTTGGACAGAATAGGATTCTTTGGACAATAATATATTTTACTAGTGTTTTTTTATGTGTTTTCAGCCAAACCTAATCTGGACCGCGGCACACTACCAGGACCTAACTGGGGCAGACTACCGGGACCTAACCAGGGCAGACTACCGGGACCTTACCGGGGCAGACTACCGGGATTAGATTTCAAGTGTAAACTGTGCTCTACATCCATCCATGTCGGCTATTTCTATTTTCCCAGTAATCTGCCCTGGTTAGATCCCGGTAGCCTGCCCTGGTTAGGTCCCGGTAGTCTGTCCCGGTTAGGTCCCGGTAGTGTGCCGCGGTCCAGATTAGGTTAGGTCAGGTTAGGTTTGGCTAAAAAAAAAAAAAAAAAAATGTGACGGAAATGAATATCAAAATCGTTGAAAACACATAAAAAAACACTAGTAAAATATATCATTGTCCAAAGAATCCTATTCTGTCCGAAACAGTAAATTTACCTATATTTTCAACTAAAGGAATATATAATAATTATACCATATATACCATATGTAACTCACTGATGTCTGTTGAGTGAAAGAGAACTTGTCTTGCAGAGAATACAGAAAATATTCACTGTACTGTATATATATTTTCAACTAAAGGAATATATAATATACCCTATATACCATATGTAACTCACTGATTGAGATGTTATATTTCAGCAAGACAGTAAAAATTTTAATAAAAATCAATTTTAAAAAGTCATAAAATTCTTCCTACCAGAAACACTGAGCAAATCTTGCAAAAGCTGGCGCCTCTGTTTTTCCTCAGCTCTGCGCCCACGGTGTTTTGCACTTTCTGCAAAAAGGAAAATAATTAAATCAGACAATCTGGTGGTGCAATTTATTTGTATGATCAAGATGGAAAACCTTTCTGCTCTTTTGGTATGGATATGTTTCCCACCTCCCTACCAAACTAGTCATTTATAAAAACTGAAAATATTAAGAAATGGTCCCAATCTACCTGCCACCTAACGTTTGTATAAACCAACCCTACACAATGTACAATAAAACCAAATAACCTATAAAACTTTCATAAAATTGGCCTATCTTACCTGGTTGGTTGTCTTGTCACATTTCAATAGTATGGCTCATATAAACCTTACTTTCAATAAAGATTAGGGGCAGCCCATATCTATGCACAAGACTTATTTTAACCTGTTAACAAGCACCATCAAGAAATATTTGTCAGCTCCTACTAATTGCAAATGAAAGATGATATTTAGTAAGTTTTATAAGTATTATACCGAAAGTATTGGCAGTAACAGATAAAGAGTCCATATGCATATTGCCTACCTGAATCATCCTCCTGTTTTGGGAGAAACAGCGAAGGTACAGCATCTGCCTTCAGTGATCTTGTTGCCTGTGGAGACTTGTTCAGGAGCTTCCTCTTGATGCTGTAATTCTGTTTGTAATCTGCTGCCTTAAAATGACGGGAGCAAACTCTGGCAGTCTCAGGGTTTAGTTTATCTGCCCGATAGCATGAATTATTCCACTGTTTTAACACTGATTTTGTCCTTGGAAATCGATAAAAATGGCAATTTTCTTGTTTCTTGCTCCTGTTATTGCTATTGCACCCGTAAACAGCACACCTTGTCATTGTTCTTATAGAGAAAAAAGCTGGAGTCACTGAGATACAAGCAAAGCCAAGGCAAAACTCCTCTGTGCGTCCGTGTTTGGGTCTCCAGTGACGTCACGGCTGTATGGCGCGGTGCATTGTGGGTAAAACAAGTGCTCAGTGAACTATCCTTACTGTCTCTCATCCTTACTGACCCAAGGATGAGAGACAGTAAGGATAGTTCAGTGAAACGTCATCAATTCAGCCGTGACGTCACGCGCTCCGTGACGTCAAAGTGATGACGCTCACTGGAGACCCTGCTGGAGACCCTCGCATGCAGGAATCTCGTTCAAACTTAAATAAGCTCTCCTTATTCTCGGTTTTAATACATGATTTATACATCATACGTGTGTGGTGTTCTCTAAAAGAGTTAATTGATTGTTGTGGATATAGTTTTCATGAATAGTAGACTAGTGTATGCTATATTGAAGGCTATAGCACTGTTGTATTTACAAGCTGATAGAGGCTCGCTCACGCCCAGTGATGCCACTCCTTGGGATTTATCCCAAGATCTTGGGATTTCGGGCTTGGTCTTGGGATAATGGGATTTTTAATAGTAAATAGTGGAAATCTTGGGATTTCTATTTCAATTAATGAAACTGCTTTTTATTTATTTATTTATTATTATCATTATTATTATTATTATTATTATTATTATTATTATTATATACAAGGTCAGACTTGGCGTCACTTAACAGTCACGTTATGAGTTTTCACAGGTTCTATTCCTGTGAAGTTTTGGTTCAGTACGAGCTATGGTTACGTATCTGTCCCCTTCCTCCCACCCATACCCACCCCCACACCTGCACCATGGGATTCTGCGTTTAGTGTTACTTGCGCCCCGTCAGGATCGAGTTGATCCTTAAGTTAAGTGCATATATATTCCCAGTATTATAGTTAAAATGAGCGATTCTGAAGAGCCAGGAGGAAGTGGTAGTAATTCTCCTCCAAGAAAAAAGAGCAAACTGTGGTATCAACAATCCTTTAAAAATGAGTGGTTACAAGATCCTGAGCTGAAAGGCTGGATAAAGGCAGACCCAAAGGACAAACATAGTGCAGTGTGTATTGTGTGTGACCTGAAACTGAAAAATTGTAATAAGTCTGCCCTTTTGAGGCATAAAAGTACCACTAAACACATTAAGCTTTTTGAAACAAAGAAAAACACAGTTACTATTCAACAGTTTTTTAAGAAACCAGGAGAAAAGCCTCAAAATAAGATAGCAAAGGCAGAGTTGCTTCTAACAGGCTATATTGCAGAACATGGAGTTCCATTTGAACAAGTTAACCACCTATAGTCTATTTCATTTCATCTGAAACCGACGATCTGTAAAATGGCAACATTGCATTGCCAGCTCGTGATTGGCTGAACAAACATTGTCCTAACCCTTGACTCATTGATATAAACATTTAAATTAACCCTTCATTAACTTCATTGTATGATCCTGAGATGCAAAGAAAATTCTCATTTGTTATTTCATATATGCAAATCATGTTCATCTGTTGTATTAACCATATAAACAGACACAAGAAAGAAAAATTCAAATCCAAGTCGACCATCTGCAAACGTAAACGAACACAATATTCCAGTCAATTTTGTTTCTCCAAGTTTTACTTAGATAAATAGATATCTGTCTTCATAGGCATTCTTAAAAGGAAATCTAATATTTATTGAATTAAAATGGCATAAAAATTGTTATAATATAGACAGAAATACGAGGTGTGCTTTAGAAAAAAAAAAAAAAAACTCACTTCGTATTTCTGTCTTTATTATAACAATTTTCATGCCATTTTAATTCAATAAATATTAGATTTCCTATTAAGAATGCCTATGAAGACAGATATCTATTTATCTAAGTAAAACTTGGAGAAACAAAATTGACTGGAATATTGTGTTCGTTTACGTTTGCAGATGGTCGACTTGGATTTGAATTTTTCTTTCTTGTGTCTGTTTATATGGTTAATACAACAGATGAACATGATTTGCATATATGAAATAACAAATGAGAATTTTCTTTGCATCTCAGGATCATACAATGAAGTTAATGAAGGGTAAATTTAAATGTTTATATCAATGAGTCAAGGGTTAAGGACAATGTTTGTTCAGCCAATCACGAGCTGGCAATGCAATGTTGCCATTTTACAGATCGTCGGTTTCAGATGAAATGAAATAGACTATAGTGGAAGTCACCAAGAAGATGTTCCCTGACAGTGAAATTGCTCAAGGAATAAAAATGAAAAAAACTAAAGCTTCCTACATTATACAGGATGGCATTGGGCAGGAAGAAAAAGAGTCAGTTGCAAACAAGTGCAGAAACAGTAAGTTTTCTTTAATTATTGATGAATGCACGGACATTTCTGTTTCCCAAGTCCTTGCTGAGATGGTTCGTTTTTATGATGAAGGAAAGTGTAGGGTTACTGATGCACTTTTAGATGTAATTGAGGTTGATGATGCAAGTGCTGAAGGTCTATATAAATCTGTTAAGAAGCTACTGCAGAGCAATGAAATACCTCCACATAACATTGTAGGATTCGCCAGTGACAACTGCTCAACAATGCTGGGGGCGCACAAAGGATTTCAGGCATACCTTAAAAATGATGTTCCATCTGTTTTTATTCTTGGATGTGTCTGTCATTCATTCGCATTGTGTGCCAGTCAAGCAGCAAGCACTTTACCTTCATGGCTTGAATCTTTCTTGAAGGATGTTTGCAATTATTTTGCTCGCAGCAGCAAACGCCAGCACCTCTTTCAAATGATACAAGATGTTGCCCAGACTCCAAAACACAGAATGCTGAAACTGTCGCAGACCAGGTGGCTCTCAAGAGGTGCTGTTGTGTCGAGAGTATTGGAGCAGTGGGATGCCTTACTGCTGTTTTTCCAAGGGGAATCCAAAATAGATAAAGTAGATGGAGCTGCACATATTCATAAAATGATGACTACCCCAGGTACGAAACACATGTTACTGTTTCTTAACTATGTTCTTCATAAAGTAGATAGAATGAACATTGAGTTCCAGTCACAGTACTTCCGACTTTCATCTCTGTATTCCACGATATCTGATGAATACAGATGCATCTTATCAATGTTTGTAAGAGAAGAAGTATTTCAGTCACATAGGCTGAAGAACATAGATCCTCATAACCCTGAATTGTACAAGGCAGTTGATAATATTGAACTTGGTGGCAGATGTGAGGCCATTTTTATGAAGGAGCCTCTAAGAGAAAACGAAAACAGGTTTCGCCTTGACTGTCTTAAATTTCTGGTAGAGCTCTGTGGTCAAATGCGAAAGAGATTTACTTTTGAAGAAGACAGTACTCTTGCCATGCTAAAAGTTCTTGAACCCAAAGAAGCACTCTCACCCCAAAAGAGCTTGCAATCTATCATAAAATTGGCAGTTAAATTTCCTACACTGGTTAGGGAAGAAGATTTGGATGACCTGCAAGATGAGTGGAAGAATTTGCTACATTTCAAAGAGTCACTGAAAAACATGAGCGATTCAGCAATTAGTTTCTGGCATGAACTGCGGGCAGTAAAAGATGGCAATAACTCTCAGAAATTCAAGCTTCTACCTGATTTCATGTGTAGCCTTCTAGCTCTACCACATTCATCAGCATGTGTTGAGAGAATATTCTCACAACTTAACATAATCAAAACTAAAAGAACAAATAAACTTCATGTGTCAACGGTTGCAAACCGTCTTCTGGCAAAGCAAGCGATAGCAAGACAAGGAGCAACATGTTGTCAGTGGGAGCCATCGGCATCATTAATAAGAAATGTAGTAGATGGTCAGTGTCACAAAAGATACCTCGCCAGGGAAGCTGCTAGGAAGCAGAAAGAAGTGACTACTATGTATTCTGATGATGCTGATCTCTCCAGTGAAGAGGAAGAAGAGCCTCTGCATGTATTTCTTCAATAAGTTTTCAAAATTCAGGTGAGAACTGTAATCGTTGTTAATCTTGGGATATTTTGTTCAATCTTGGGATTTTTGTGACGTTAGTCTTGGGATATTGAACATTTCAGAGTGGCATCACTGAGTCACGCCGATTCTAGCTAGCAAAACCCCGTGATATTAATTTATTATGATTAAATATAGATGAGTCACAAACATAGAAAATTGGGATTATTGACTGAAATTCCTAGAGATTCGTTAATATTTCTTTATGTTGTATTACATGCATATCATGTCTCTCACCCATCTTTCTCCCCACATTAACTCTAACTTCACCAACAATTTCGCTTCTTTTTGTACACATGATTTACTTTCAAATGTGACCTTTCATTACTTGCAAGAAAAAGAACGTTTCTTTACAGGCCCTTCTGTAGTTTTGTATATCCAGTAGTCTGTGCAGTCATTTTGCTATTCCGAGAAGTTTGTTAATTTTTTCTGTTTACTCTTAATTACTATTTACTTTGCCAGTGTGCAATACATTTTTGTGTTTGAGTTATCTTGGCATAATAATGTACTTCCTTTAACTACTTTAGTTCTGGAAACTGAAGATATTAAACACATTATTATTAAATTTGGTAGAAGTGAGAGAAGACCAAATTGGCAGTACAAGCTTGGAAATAAAATATTAAATAAAGCAGAGAAAGAAAGAGATTTAGGGGTAACGATAAATAAGAAATTGACTCCAGATGATCATATAAATGAAAAAGTGAGAAACATGTATACATTGTTAGCAAACTTGAGAGTGGCCTTCACTTAAATAGATGAAGAAATGGTCAAGAAAATAATTACATCCTTTATAAGGCCTACCTTGGAATATGCTGCAGCAGTATGGAATAGTAAGGATATAGAAAACTTGTGTCAACAGGGAATACCTACAATTAGAGGTCACAGTAAGAAATTAATTAAAAGAAGAGGAAACAAAGATGTACAGAAATACAAATAGGTAAGAACATAAAAGTAGACACGAGTAATTTATTTCCTTGAACTCTAAAGTACAGTATTAAATACAGAGGCGAGTGAAAAAAAGTGAGCAAATCTGAATGAATAAAAAGTGTGTAACCTCTCACCCATAGTGTAAAAAGTCAGCATGGAACAGTTCTTCCTACAAAAATACAGCTACTATAATAAACTGTACATTTTAAATCTGTTGTACAAGCCATGAACTATGATTATCAAGTATGACATTCAACCATGTACTGAGTGCTACAGACATTATTTATATGCTGCATCTTACCCTCTCATGCTCATTTGCATCTATTCGGTAAATATTGAATGAATTACCGTTATTGCGTACGGTTTTTCTACCTTCATTACCCACTATTTTAGACCATTCTAAGACTATTTTCTTCAATGGCATTTTCTCCGCAAATGCCCCATTTCCAAGATAGGGCATATTCAAATGGGGCATTTTGAAATTAGCCTGACCTTACCTGACCTGACCTAACCTAACCTAGACCGCATCAGACTACCGGGACCTAACCTGGGCAAACTACCGGAACCTAACCTGGGCAAACTACCGGGAAATAATCGTGATAAAATACAATAAATGACTGGGGCAAAATACTGGGATCCAGCCGGATCTGGCAACACTGCTGCAAAACGGTAATTCTTTCAATAAATACCAACTATTCTTCCCTTGTAATGATAACTCTGAAGTTTTTAAAAATTCAAGCACATAAAGTGTTCATACAACTGGAATATGATTTAGTACCATAATCCAACAATACTTAAACTAGTACAGTACCAGGCCTCAGAAGACATTTACTACACAGATGGTATAAGGAAACAGACTAATAAAAGGGGGAACTAGCTGACAATAATTGTGTAGCCTAACCTGCTTAATTATATTAACCACATAAAAGTCATAATTCAGTTATACATTACCTTATTTATGTATAGAGTTGTTGTTGTTGAAGTTCCTCAAGCTGTCTGGCCGAGCAGCCCCGAGCTCCTGAGGAAGGTCATGGCCTGAACCGGGCTTTCCCACAGTGCCCTCAGAGAGTGTATGTTGTGTTGTTGGCGAGTGTGGTTGTGTGCGTTGCAGTCTTCAATGATGTGTTTAATAGAATGGGGTGCTGTGTTACATCCTGGACAGGCATCCACAATGGCTATGTATAGAGTAATATGTGTTGGTGGTGGTACTCCTCACTGACAACTCACCGACATCCATTTCCAACACCACAAAACAGTCTTCTCTTGATAAGTCACACCACTAACTGACAACACCACTACAAACCAACTCCTCAGCAACACACACACAACTTGTTATTATAAACCAAACTTACAACACAAACAGGAGCTCCTGACAACCTTCCTCTCTCCACCAAAATCAGCTGATCGACACCCCATTTTCTTTCAACTCTCCTCACCAATACTTTCTCCTTTTTCAACGGCACACTCTTACAACTTTCATGAAGTCATAAAATCAAAGTTATGACTTCAACCTCTCTTTTTAACACCAATATATATTATCATTTATATCTGTATAAATTTCTTTATACAATATTATACTAGAATATCTTAAAGTAATCCATGCTACCCAAATATTATGCCCCCAATCACCAAATACAACACTAGCACATAGAACAAAACAGAAGCATAACAAGGCCGTGAGGATACATATAGTCATAGATGGTGGGATAATAGGTTTATTGGCATAAGTTTGTTTTGCTTTTTCAAGGTTGTACTCTGATACCAAATTTTTGTACTCTGTATTTTCCTTAAGCAGAATATCATTGTCTAAGGATTGTTTTAACAATTTCTTTTTGATGTCACCATTTTCTCCAACAAGCTCCATTAATCTTTGTTCTAAACTTCCTTCCTTTGCTCGTAATTCCTCTAAATTTAGTTCTAACTGTCTTTTAATTTTTGTTACTTTCTCCAATTTTAGAGACACCTCAGACAGCTGCTGTTGTAGGGCATACACATTATTATTCCCAGAATGTAGGAAACCACAACAGGACCAACAAACTGCCAGATTATGTCCACCTGATGAAGCAGAGCTACCTTCTTTAGTTGTTTCTAACTCTTGGTGTTAATAGTCTCTCTCCAACAGCAGAGGTTTGGGTAGGAGTTTCATAAGAGTCAGGTGCCAATTCTGTAAAGTGAAAGGTTACTTAATTAACACAAAGGCCTAGAGAAAAAGCATCCTGTAAAGCTATCCTTAGTGACTATTTCTTAACAAATACAGTACAGTATACTGTATAATATACACTACTATAATGTTAACTTACCCTTCCCAATACCAGGTGGGATGGAGAAAGTAATGAGAGGTGTAGCATGAGTAAGAAGGCAATTGGGACTGCAGCATGAGTAAGAAGGCAATTGGGACTGTAGCATGAGTAAGAAGGCAATTGGGACTGCAGCATGAGTAAGAAGGCAATTGGGACTGCAGCATGAGTAAGAAGGCAATTGGGACTGCAGCATGAGTAAAAAGGCAATTGGGACTGCAGCATGAGTAAGAAGGCAATTGGGACTGCAGCATGAGTAAGAAGGCAATTGGGACTGCAGCATGAGTAAGAAGGCAATTGGGATTGTGTGTGGGATGGTTGGGAAGGTGAAATGTAATACATTGAGGTGGGATGGTCATGTATGGCAAATACATACAGTACTACTCCAAGTCTTAAACTTATTTCTCAGTGACTAGTCCTTAGTCTATCACTACTATCTACAGTACTGTACTGTACTTTAGAATTTCTAACAAGTTTGTAGGACAAGATCAACCTATTCTACACCCCAATGTACTTGTGTAAGTGCTCCCAAATACTTTACTACCCTTGGTAATTTTCTCTAATTTAAGTATCAACCAAATAACATTACTAGATAAGCTTGGTGTTAGGAAATTAACTACATTTTCTAATTGTTATGAACCCTTGATGTCACAGTGGTGTATAAGAATTCATCAGGCCAACTGTATATGCTAGAGTTGTTATGCCATAAAACTAAAACCCCTGAGCCACCTATCCCAATATCTTAAACAAAGGTTTCTAAGGTTTCAAAACATCTTGGCAAAGGTGGTGAGTTGGGAAGGAAGTCAGCATGAAGGCTTGCTCGGAGGAATCTGAAGTGACAATGCCGCAATCTGGGAAATGTAAAATACTCCATCAAGAAATATCATAGATAAATATATGTATATAAATAATTATACATATAATTTATGACAGATCAGTATAATTCATGATTCTAGAGTTAAATGCAATTCAAATAACTAGTAAATTAAAAATATGACACAATTAGAGTAGAATTTATAAATGAAGAAAGATAATAATGAATCAGCATTTCTCTTACCGGAACAATAAAGTTCATGTTGTTGAGTTCCTCCAGCAACAGCAGTTTCAATAGGGGCTGAATCTTCTTATGATGTGTCTGTTGAGTGAAAGAGAACTTGTCTTGAAGAGAATACAAAAAACATTCACTGTACTGTATATATATTTTGGTAAATTTACTGTTTTGGACAGAATAGGATTCTTTGGACAATAATATATTTTACTAGTGTTTTTTTATGTGTTTTCAGCCAAACCTAATCTGGACCGCGGCACACTACCAGGACCTAACTGGGGCAGACTACCGGGACCTAACCAGGGCAGACTACCGGGACCTTACCGGGGCAGACTACCGGGATTAGATTTCAAGTGTAAACTGTGCTCTACATCCATCCATGTCGGCTATTTCTATTTTCCCAGTAATCTGCCCTGGTTAGATCCCGGTAGCCTGCCCTGGTTAGGTCCCGGTAGTCTGTCCCGGTTAGGTCCCGGTAGTGTGCCGCGGTCCAGATTAGGTTAGGTCAGGTTAGGTTTGGCTAAAAAAAAAAAAAAAAAAATGCGACGGAAATGAATATCAAAATCGTTGAAAACACATAAAAAAACACTAGTAAAATATATCATTGTCCAAAGAATCCTATTCTGTCCGAAACAGTAAATTTACCTATATTTTCAACTAAAGGAATATATAATAATTATACCATATATACCATATGTAACTCACTGATGTCTGTTGAGTGAAAGAGAACTTGTCTTGCAGAGAATACAGAAAATATTCACTGTACTGTATATATATTTTCAACTAAAGGAATATATAATATACCCTATATACCATATGTAACTCACTGATTGAGATGTTATATTTCAACAAGACAGTAAAAATTTTAATAAAAATCAATTTTAAAAAGTCATAAAATTCTTTCTACCAGAAACACTGAGCAAATCTTGCAAAAGCTGGCGCCTCTGTTTTTCCTCAGCTCTGCGCCCACGGTGTTTTGCACTTTCTGCAAAAAGGAAAATAATTAAATCAGACAATCTGGTGGTGCAATTTATTTGTATGATCAATATGGAAAACCTTTCTGCTCTTTTGGTATGGATATGTTTCCCACCTCCCTACCAAACTAGTCATTTATAAAAACTGAAAATATTAAGAAATGGTCCCAATCTACCTGCCACCTAACGTTTGTATAAACCAACCCTACACAATGTACAATAAAACCAAATAACCTATAAAACTTTCATAAAATTGGCCTATCTTACCTGGTTGGTTGTCTTGTCACATTTCAATAGTATGGCTCATATAAACCTTACTTTCAATAAAGATTAGGGGCAGCCCATATCTATGCACAAGACTTATTTTAACCTGTTAACAAGCACCATCAAGAAATATTTGTCAGCTCCTACTAATTGCAAATGAAAGATGATATTTAGTAAGTTTTGCACAATAAGTTTTATACCGAAAGTATTGGCAGTAACAGATAAGAGTCCATATGCATATTGCCTACCTGAATCCTCCTCCTGTTTTGGGAGAAACAGCTAAGGTACAGCATCAGCCTTCAGTGATCTTGTTGCCTGTGGAGACTTGTTCAGGAGCTTCCTCTTGATGCTGTAATTCTGTTTGTAATCTGCTGCCTTAAAATGACGGGAGCAAACTCTGGCAGTCTCAGGGTTTAGTTTATCTGCCCGATAGCATGAATTATTCCACTGTTTTAACACTGATTTTGTCCTTGGAAATCGATAAAAATAGCAATTTTCTTGTTTCTTGCTCCTGTTATTGCTATTGCACCCGTAAACAGCACACCTTGTCATTGTTCTTATAGAGAAAAAAGCTGGAGTCACTGAGATACAAGCAAAGCCAAGGCAAAACTCCTCTGTGCGTCCGTGTTTGGGTCTCCAGTGACGTCACGGCTGTATGGCGGGGTGCATTGTGGGTAAAACAAGTGCTCAGTGAACTATCCTTACTGTCTCTCATCCTTGCTGACCACTACAACAACAGTCTCATACCCACTATGGTCAGAATTATTAACAACAAATAATACTATGTCTATATTTGTCTCACCATCATAACATCTTTCATTGTTGTATATATAAAACCATTCCCATCAATCATCAACCATATATATAATGTACTGTGTATTTTCACCCTTATGGCTGCTACCTCAATAAACCGTTTATTATTATTATTATTATTATTATTATTATTACACACACTTAATATCCTCCTCACACACACACACACACACACACACACTGTCTCATACATACACAATTTCTCTCTTGCTCTCTCTCACACACACACAGACACACACACAATTTCTCTCTCACACACACACTCTCTCTCTCTCTCCCTCTCTCTCTCTCTCACACACAATTTCTCACACACACACACACACACACACACACTTTAAATCCTCCTCTCTCTCTCTTTCACACACACACACACAATATATATATATATATATATATATATATATATATATATATATATATATATATATATAATATATATATATCACACACTCTCTCTGTTGTGTGGAAAGCACAACACCTACCGAAGCAATTGACCATCTAAGTGCCTTAATAAGTGAATTAAAAGACAAAAATGAAAATATGGAAATATGTGTCGGTCAGATTGCACCAACCACGCAATCTGATACTCTTCAAGCGAAAATTGATGAAATCAACGACCATATCCAGAAATGGGCTGATGATAATGAAATAATCACAGTCAATCCCAGCCTCTCTTTCAAATTAGGAACAGGAGAAATAGACGAGTCCTGCTTCTCTACATATGAACAACAAACCATCCTCAGCAGAAATGTCATTTTTAGACTATTCGGTGCAATCATAAAGAAGTTCCCAGTTTTCAATTATTGCATAAACTGGAAAAAACTGAAGAAAAATTCAATCGTACATGGTATAGTATACACCAACCACCAACCACCCAGCATGATGTCTACCCCGGCCTCAGCTCCCCCCACACACCCATCACATCCTGCAGGGACCATGAAGGGTGGCAAGTGGTCAACAGACACCGCACCCCACGACCCAGGCCTCTACAAGGATACCCAAGGGGCGGCGGTGGCGATACATTTGGACAAAGGCAAGGGAAATTCCAACACCACCCTCCTCCTCACCCCAAGAGAATACCACCATCATCTCACCTGTCTATACAAGTCCCACGAGACTACAACGCCAGGCCTAGACATACCCCTCGCTACACCACTCACTACCCTCTCCCTACCTCAGGCCGCACCCAAGAGGAAACACACAGGGATGAACACCAGTACCATCCTCACAGACCACAGTGGAAGAGGATAGGATGCTACAACTGTGGGGAACTTAACCATCATCAATCCAATTGCAGATATGACCATAAGGTGAAATGTAGAAATTGTAATAATCTAGGACATAAAAGTAAACTATGCACGTATAATAGCACTTAGGAATATGGCGAAGATGACCAGGCCGATTGTTCTATAACTAAACACTCAAAGGACAAACTTATACTAGAACACGTTAATGCTCAATCACTACATGCTAATTTTGAAGAAATAAAACTTCTTACTAATGAAAGAAATATAGATGTTCTCTGTGTCAGCGAAACCTGGCTATCTCCCCACACTCCTAGCGCTGACGTAAATATTTCTGGATATGACATATATAGATGCGACAAAGGTCGTGGCTCAGGTGTCTGTATCTATGTTAAACACTCCCTTAACTCACAACTAATTCACACCAATGTAACCAATGTAACAGGCATAGAAGACATATGGGTCACAATACAGAGTAGGAAACTGCCATCATTTATTATAGGGTGTATTTACAGGCGTGGCTGAGTGGATAGAGTGACGGACTGCGAATGGCAAGGGCTCTTGTTCGAGTCCACGAGAAAAACGTCTGGGATTTTTTCGAGGTGATCTGATGGGTCCTGCTGTTCGTCAACTACCCTGGCTCCGCCGACACGTCAAGAAAATACCCCCTACATCGTCGTCAACTCACAACATAGAAGATGCCCGACCATATTCCAAGATGCTATGAGTGACGGTGTAGCTGCTCTCCCCTGATAGTGACGTGTATAAATAAGGTGTCGTCATCTAATTGGGCAGAAGAGAAGCAACGGTACCAACATCACCACGAAGTTCCACTGTCTCATCTAGTGCGACACCCAATAATCTCGAGGCCTCGCAAGAGTCACGGGCTACTGACAGCCTACAGTCCCGAGGTTGAGGTATAGAAAAAAAAAATAAAAAAAAACACCCTAACTCCTATGATTATATTACCGATGTCGTGAGAGCCATGTCCCTCCGTAAAAAACCTATGTTTATCCTAGGTGATCTTAACGACGACCTATTAAATATAAACAGTAAGCTATTGCGAATAATTAAGCAAAACAAATTTACACAAATCGTAAACGGACCAACCAGAATCACTCCTACCTCCTCCACATTACTAGACGTTATAATTACCAACAAACCCGAGCTTGTACTAAAATCTGACGTAGTCCCACACCTCATTGCAGATCACGACCTTATAACTACCACCATAGATATTAGCAAACCCAAAAATTCGCCAATCATACGCACATTTCGTGAGCTCAACCAATATGATAAGGACATATTCTGTGAACATATTCTTAATGAAGTACCTAAATTAGACAACATTCTCAACACAGATAATGTAAACGAACAAGTCAACACACTAACCACAGTCCTAAACCATTGCCTTGATCGTTGTGCCCCCTTAGTCACTAAAGAAATACGTAGACCACCCGCCCCTTGGATGACTGACCAAATACGAGAAGCCATTACAACCAAAAATAAAGCCCTTGCAATATTAAAAAGAGACAAACTTAACACAACACTTCGTAATCAATTCAGAGACCTAAAAAGACGGACTAGACATATTATAAATACAACAAAAAAGGAATATTACCATAACGAATTCCTAAAATAAAAAAAACAATATTGCATCCACTTGGAAAATAATAAAGAACATAATTCCCCCTCCTAAAGTAAAATCAAACGTTTGTTTGTCTGGCAACGAGCAAGCTGAAGCTGAAAACTTCAATACATTCTTTGCAAACGTCGGGAAGAACACATACGAGAAAATAATGGCCTCCAGACAAGACACTCTAGATCTGACAGATACAAGTGAAAGTAACTCTAATATTACCGAACATTCCCTACAGTTCCGACCACAACCAGTTGATGTAAACACAACCACTTTAACAATAAAACACCTTAATAATACAAGCTCATTTGGCAGTGACAATATATCTCTTCGTTACATCAAAGACGCACTAATTGTTATTGTTTATTATCTAACATTTATTATTAACACTTCAATCGTCACCGGAATCTTTCCTACACAGTGGAAACACACTATCGTCACACCTCTCTTTAAAAACGGAAATAAAAACGAGGCCAGTAACTACCCACCAATTTCACTTCTCCCCATTTTCTCTAAAATATTGGAAAAAATCGTCGCTAACCAACTCTCCACCCACTTAGAAACTGATAACCTCCTTACAGCCACTCAACACGGATTCCGACCCAGACTATCAACAGAGACAGCCCTCACAACAATAACAAATGAAATATATAATAACATGGACAAAAAACACATATCCCTCCTAACCCTATATGACCTCTCGAAGGCCTTTGACAGTGTCCATCATAATACCCTCATAAACAAACTTATTAAA
>JAWQEG010000050.1:57500-182553 GCA_033782935.1 Petrolisthes cinctipes | reverse complement strand
TTCTTCTCTTCCTTTCCTCCTACTCTTCTTTTCTCCCTCTGCTTTCTATCTCTCCTTCTTTCCTTTCTTCTTCTTTCTTTCTTTTCCTTTCCTCCTACTCTTCTTCTCTCTCTCCTTCCTTCCATTCTTTCTTTCTCTCCCTTCCTGCTTCCCTTCCCTTTCATTACTAAACAAATTATCACATATTTTAACGGAGAGGTGAGAGAATGAAAGAGAAAAAACACCACTATCGTACGTCTGGCACCTAATAAAAACAATAAACAGCTGATGGGTGGACGGGATGGCAGATGCGCGATGACTACACTACCAGTCCCTATAATAATAATAATAATAATAATAATAATAGAAAGAGTAGTAGTAGTAGTAGTAGTAAAAAGTGTAGTAGTAGGAGTAGTAGTAAGAATAATGATAATAATAATACCTGTAATATCAATAGATTAATAATTACACACATCACTTACTATAATTTAATATGAGGTCAGAGTAGGTTATTTCCACTACATAACTGGATACGAACGTGTAGTACTGTACAAGAGTTTATTATCATACTCACTCCTTTATTATCAACACGTGTATATCATCATTGTTAGGTCATTAACGTTTTTGGACTTCTGGTGGAGAGAGAGAGAGAGAGAGAGAGAGAGAGAGAGAGAGAGAGAGAGAGAGAGAATATATAATTATGTCTGTGTGTGTGTGTGTCTGTGTAGGAGAGAGAGAGAGAGAGCGAGAGAGAGAGAGAGAGAGATGTCTGTGTAGGAGAGAGAGAGAAATATATGTCTGTGTGTGTGTGTGTGTCTGTGTAGGAGAGAGAGAGAGAGAGAGAGAGAGAGAGAGAGAGAGAGAGAGAAATATATGTCTGTGTGTGTGTGTGTTTTCTCATATGCCTCCCAAGTGTAATCTAATACATCAAGTGACCTTTAGACACATTTTACTTCATTATATTTAAGGGAGTAGATTACAGTCAGTGTTGATAAATCTGGAGCAACTTAATCTTCAAATCTATTCCAAGCAACATGTGATTTACTGAGCCAAAGCGAGGGACTATACTGTATAATAAAAATAATAAAGGTTTGTATGTATATAATTATGTATGTATTTATGTATGTATAATAATAGTTTGTATGTATAGGTATGTATTAATGTATGTATATATGTATAATAATAGTTTGTATGTAGGTATGTATTAATGTATGTATGTATGTATAATAATGGTTTAGTATATTTGTTAATTCGGTCCATGTTTGCTGCTGGGTTTACTTTGGAGGAATCAAGGTGCTCCAATGTACAAAAAGTGTATTACCTCCTTAATTAACCCTTTGAATGGTGAGGGCTTCTCCTTCAAATTAATTAAGTCGTCTGGCGTCCGTCAAAATAAGACCTAAATAAATTGGCACCTTGTTTCATGGAAAAGATATTCTAGCCATTTATAAATGCGAGAAATTTCCGTAAACTAAATTACATCGTCATGCGTTAGCTACAGTAAAAAAATAAACTTGACTAAAAATAAGGGTTAATAAGAAACACACTATAGTTTTTTTGGAGACATCAATCTCTTACAACAACTTCTACGCAGAAATTGTACGAATATCGAGTATCTAAAATAATATTACTTCCTAGCTAGGCAGAATAAAAATATAATATAAAATGGAGCCAGAATAAATAAATAAATAAATAAATAAATAAAAGTGAACAAAAAAAAAACATCATCTAACTAGGTAAAGAAAAAAAAAGAAAAATGAAGTATAAAGTGCTCTTAAAAGACGTTTGGCCGCGGGGTGCTTGTGGGGTAATTTGGCGGGCCGAGTCGAAACTGTTGTTGCTATGAGAGTTTGGCGGGAAACGGTGGGTGGGTGGGGAGGGAGGGAGAGGAAAGGTCTTGAAGGAGGGAATTAAAGGAGAGAGGAAGGGAGGACCGGTTAGGGTGGAATGGAGGGAGGGAGTAGAGGAAATGGTGAGAAAGAAGGAAGGAGGTAATGGTGATGAAGGAGGGAGAGGGAAAGGGATAGGAACTATGAAATAATAGAGAGAGAGAGAGAGAGAGAGAGAGAGAGCACACACACACACACACACACAGAGAGAGAGAGAGAGCACACGCACATACAGAGAACACACACACAGACAGAACACACACACACACACACACCACCACAGAGAAGTACACATACAGAGAGAGAGAGAGAGAAGGTACACACACACACACACACACGCAGAAGTACACACAACACACACACACACACAGAAGTACACACACACACACACACAGTCAATGAGCCATACAACCTCAACTCAGCATAATTTAGCAGTCTTGTACAGGGTCACTCACTAGCCACTCCACCCCAGGCCCCACAACCCCCAGCGATCACCCCCCCCCCCACCCAGCTTACCAACCCACCCCAACTAGCCCACCAACCCACCCTCAATCAGCCACCCAGTCCCCACCACCCCCAATCAGCCACACACCCCCCAACCCAGTCCACCAACCCACCCCCGATCAGCCACCCCAGTCCCCACAACCCATCCCACAAACCCCTAGCGATCCCCCTAGCCCCACAACCCACCCCTGCAGTCAGCCACCCAGTCCCACAACCCCAACTAGCCCACCAACCCACCCCAATCAGCCACCCAGCCCTAGCGATCCCCCCAAAACCCCACAACCCCAACCCAGCCCCAGTCAGCCACCCACCCCCTAACACAGACCCACACCTCCACCCCAACCCAGCCCCACGACCCCCACCCCAACCCAGCAGCCCCACACCAGTTCCTCGATCAGTATTAGTTTTCTACGGAAGGACTACGAGCTTAAATAATAATAATAATAATAATAATAATAATAAGTTGATGTATTGCTATTTTATGTATTTATTTTGCCTGTTGTTGTTGTTGTTATTGTTATGGGAGAGAGACATGGGAGTGGTAGAGAGGGGGAAGGCAATTTAGAGAAAAGTAGGAAGGAAAGGGAGGTAGACAAGTAAGAAGGGGGAAGAGTGGTCGAGAGGAGAGGACTAAAGAGAGAGAAAATTCAGAAATACACAACATATCCCAACTCACTCCAAATAATTTAAATATCACAGGAAATACGGTACCTTGTTGTATATTATATGTTTACAGCAATAACTAGAAACATTTGGACATCATAAAAAAAATCACTCATAATCTATTCTGAGAGAGAGAGAGAGAGAGAGAGAGGGACACACACACACACACACACAGAGAGAGACACACACACAGAGAGAGAGAGAGACCGTCGTATATATGACAGACAGACAGACAAGTGGCCCCAGAGTAAGCATAATACACCCTAGGCCCACCCACCCATCCACTCAGTGAGGATAATACAACACAAGGCAGAGGATAAAAGTGTTTGAAAGTACCCAACGTTGGGTCATACGGACCTCTTGGTGCTTCATGTACACTACACTCACTGCATGCTGACTGTGTGTGTGTGTCTGTGTGTTGCAGAGTCCAACGTCTTCCCGTTTTTTATAAGAAAGGGGAGTGTATTGTGCAAGTAAGTCTGTCTTCCCGTTTTTTATATGTCTATCAATAATAATGATAATAATAACAATAATACTACTACTACTACTATGAAAGGCTCACAATTTAACAATACAGATCTTAAGTAAATAATAATAATAATAATAATATCCTTGACACTCACCAAAAGATATACCTTCCCCCAGCATCGTTTGTTTGGCTTATTGAAAATATATAGTTGCCAGCATTTATAACTGGTACAGGAGATAATGACTGACAACACAGACTGTACCTGTTATAAATACTGGCGACTTTACTTTGGCCATCAGTATTGGTACACACGCTGTTGTTGTTTTCGAGGATTTATAACATATAGAAAATGTAAGACTACGTATCTACAATGCAACAACATTATTATTATGTTTGTAACTGCAATACATTATAATTAGGTTTGTTGTTTTGTAATGTAAGACTACGTAACTGCAACAATACAACAACATTATTATTAGGTTTGTTGTTTTGTAATGTAAGACTAAGTAACTGAAACAATACAACATTATTATAAGGTTTGTTCTTTTGTAATGTAAGAGTACGTAACTACAATACAACAACATTATTATTAGGTTTGTAACTGCAATACATTATTATTAGGTTTGTTGTTTTGTAATGTAAGACTACGTAACTGCAACAATACAACAACATTATTATTAGGTTTGTTGTTTTGTAATGTTAGACTACGTAACTGCAATACAACATTATTATAAGGTTTGTTGTTTTGTAATGTAAGACTAAGTAACTGCAATACAACATTATTATAAGGTTTGTTGTTTTGTAATGTAAGACTAAGTAACTGCAATACAACAACATTATTATTAGGTTTGTTGTTTTGTAATGTAAGACTACGTAACTGCAATACAACATTATTATTAGATTTGTTGTTTTTCAGTTACAGAGTCACTTGGTTGACCATTCATTGCAGTACTTCCACAATAATGACCACTAAAGCTTTCCATATTATATAGTCTGTGTAAGAATTCGTGTGGCCAAACATACATACGTACAGTCACGAGCACTAATAAGTATATAGCTTTAGTTGAAGCTTTGTACAGTCCAATTCACCAACGATCGAAGTAATTCCAATGAAGATCTTATTGTGCATTTATTTACTGTGTCTATAAGGTATACGAAGCACAGCTGAATACTTACTAGTGCTCTTTATCGGTCAATGCAATGTAATACAAGACAAATTACACCACAAATGTACACAACTGGGTACTTAATTATATATTACTTATACACACTACAATGTACAGTCACCATCAAAAGTCCTACATATGTACATCAAGTGAATGACAGTAAACCATTGGGGTAAATCTTACACACAAAAACAACAACAATTACAATATTTTCACATCAAACGCAATGTATCCTATCCATGCAGGCATCTCGAACGAATTTGGATTATTCAGTATGATTTTGGACCTCTCTCTCTCTCTCTCTCTCTCTCTCTCTCTCTCTCTCTCTCTCTCTCTCTCTCTTAATGTGGTGAAAATGTACTGACTTCCTTATTATTATTATTATTATTATTATTATTATTATTAGTAGTAGTAGTAGTAGTAGTAGTAGTAGTAGTAGTAGTAGTAGTAGTAGTTGTTGTTGTTGTTGTTGTTGTTGTTGTATGATTATTTTTACCATTATTAATATTATCATTAATATTATTTTTTTTTTTTTTTTTTTTTTTTTTTTTTGCTAAATATAATGCAACCCAAGACTAATTACACCAATAATGTTGTCTAAATGTGTATGTAAGGTCATATTATTACTTAAGGGGGAATCAATGCATTTTACACACACACACACACACACACACACACACACACACAAGTCTCAGATCATTACTAATACCTGCATGACCATATATTTCCTACAACACACACACACACACACACACATTTTCATCAATGATTGTGTGTGTGTGCATTGTTATTCCCTGCATTACAAAAAATTTTACACACACACACACACACACACACATACTTTCATCAATGACTGTGTGTGTGTGTGTGCATTACTATTATTCCCTGCATGACAATCGTTTTACATACACACACACACACACACTTTCATCAATGACTGTGTGTGTGTGTGTGTGTGTGCATTACTATTTCCCTGCGGCATGACAATCTTTTTACATACACACACATACACAGAGTTTCATCAATGACTATGTGTGTGTGTGTGTGTGTGTGTGGGCCCCGGACAGAGCATAACATCACCATTACACCGCTGCCAATTATATCGTACCGAGATATATATTTCACTATACACGCGCATCTACATACATACCTTATTTACATTCTATATATATATTTACTACAACATACAATTAATACAGATTCACAGATCATAAAATAAAATCAATTATGACGTGGGTAATAATAATAATAATAATAATAATAATAATAATAATAATATGATTATAGATTCATAGATCACAAAATAACCTAATATATATCTTGTGTACTTGGTTAATAAGAGTGAAAATATAATAATAATCATATAAATACACATATCAAAAAATAACCTAAAATATGACTTACGTAGTCGTTTAATAAGGGTAAAAATATTATAATAATAATTATATATATATATATTAACTGATCACAAAATAATCTAATAAATGTATTGTATAAAAGGCAAATAAGAGTGAAAATAGGACTAATTGTAAATATAAACTCACAGATAACATGAAAAACAAATATAAGTAATTTCTATATCCCACACACACACACGTACACACATACACACACTTCCTCACAAATCATAGAATATATACTAATATATGTCTTATGTACTCGTTAAATAATAATAATAATAATAATAATAATAATAATAATAATAATAATAATGTATTCGTTTAATAATAATAATAATAATAATAATAATAATAATAATAATAAAATAAATTCACAGATCACAAAATATAATTAATAAATGTCTTGTGTAATTAACAATAATTTTATGTAATCGTTTTAAGATAAGAGTCAATATAACAATAATAATAATAATCATAACAATAATTTATTTTATTGTGGGTCGGTACGATACGTTGGACGCAAGCAAACTTTTACAGACGCTTGCTGCTTCCCACCCAGCCAGCCACCAGCCAGCCAGGGTAGTAGGGATGGTGAGGGGGTAGTGGTAGTAGTAGTCTGGTCTAGTCTAGAGTGGGAACGTGTTTGTGTATCATTATTGTGTTGTGTAGCTGTGGTGGTGGTGGGTGGGTGTGTTATCTCCCTCTCTCTCTCTCTCTCACTCTTATACTCATTCACTCACTTGAGATCTCGTGTTTACATCTTAATCTCTCTGATTTATTCACTCACATGTTCACTAACTTGATCTCGCATTCACTCACATGTCATAATCTTTCTCTGGCACTCATTCGATCTTTCTTTGGCATACAATCGTACTCAATCTTTCTCACTTACACTCACTCTCTCACTCACATTCACACACAGTCTCTCTCACACCCTGTCATATTTAACACTCGATCTTTATCACTCACAGTCAATCACACGTGGCAATCTCTCTCTCTCTCACTCACATATACCAATTTTTCTACTCTCATATTACACCAACGATGGAAAACTTTGATTAAATAACACGAAACATATAGAAACGTATACCTGATAATAATAAGTTTTAATTTAGTGTCAAAAGTTATGTTAGTAGGACCTATTATTAATTACTGGTGTTGTAAAATCAACGACAAAAGCAAGAAAAAATATATGAGAGTAAATAAATTGAAACAAAACAAAAATAACAATACAGAAATGACAATGATATAAATAACAGTACCATGGAAAAAGATACAAACAAACAAACAATCCAACAAAACAACAAATAGTGTATTGTTTTGATGTGATACGAGTGGTAGAGGAGAGGTGATCGAAATATCTCCTTGCTTGCTTACTTAATTGCTTGCTTCCTTGCTTGTGGGAGTATGCAACGAACTGCACTGATGCCGGTAAGTGAAAAGAAATTATTATTATTATTATTATTGGAGAGTTACTGGTTCTTCCCAACTAGGCTAGGCTATCCCAGGAAACAACAAAATTAAGTGGGACATTTTGTGTTGGTAAATCTGGAGCAACTGAATACTCCAAACTCTTCCAAGCAACAGAACACCATTAATTATGCTTTTCTGTTTCCTGGCATATACTTTGGAGGAATCAAGGCACTCCAATGTAACAAAAGTGAATTACCCCCTTTTCTTATTCTGTTTCCTGGCATATTTTTTGGAGGAATCAAGGCACTCCAATGTAACAAAAGTGAATTACCCCCTTAATATAACCCCTTTTCTGATTCTGTTTCCTGGCATTTTTTGGAGGAATCAAGGAACTCCAATGTAACAAAAGTGAATTACCCCCTTTAATAACCTCAGTGTTACTAATAGGGGATCTGTTTTGTGACATAGTTTGGAGGATTCGGTAGCCTTCCCATATTTCACCAACCAGAAATTAATAGCTTCCTGAAAGTTATAATATTTCAGTTCCATGAAGGGTATATATATTTCTCTCTCTCTCTCTCTCTCTCTCTCTCTCTCTCTCTCTCTCTCTCTACACACACACACAAGTAGCCTACATACTGAACATACATACACCACCTTGCTACTCCATAACATAATAGTAAATATACCTACACACATACATACACATACATACACACACACACAGATACACCAAAATAGCACTCTCATACATACAGACACACCAAAAGAGTACATGCATACATACATACACACACACACACACACACACACACACACACACACACACACACACACACACACACACACAGATACACCAAAATAACACACATACAGTACATACACAGAAAAATACGAAAATAACGCACACATACACACCAAAATAGCACTTACTTACATACATACATACATACATATTGATCAAAATAGCACATACCGTACATCATTCATACACACAGATATACGAAAATAGCACATATATACACATACACATACATACGCAGCACATCCAAGAATACTTATTTACTTGTTTATTTACTTGTTTGTAAGATATTTTCTGCCCCGCTCCACCAGCAGATGGTGCTCCACAGGGCCTCTCTCAATATTATTAAACACTATAGCCTAATCACTTGTAATACTTATATCATCCGTGTCGTAACACTCAGTCAACGGATGTGTTTTGAATCTTTTCTTTAAGTGGTGCAATTTTCACTACTCCGGACATTTACTGGCAATCCATTAAAGAGCCTTGGTGCACACCTTTCAAACGCTCTGAAACACATTGTCAGATTACTCTTTGGCTCATTTAACCTGTATTGTTCATCACTGTGCCTGAGTTCCATTGAGGTATTTACTTGAAAACCTCTAAAAAGATTCGCTAAATACTCCGGTTTTCCAAATGTCAATGCTCGGAATGTTAGAAGACATATCTTGTACACAATCCTCGCCTTTATTGGTAGCCAATGTAAGTCAATGAGTGTTGGGGTTATCCTCTCACCAGATGGAAGACCTTTAATTAATCTTGCTGCTCTGTTCATTATATTTTGCAATGATCTTAACCGATAGTCTGGCAAACCATAATATAGGGAATTGCAATAGGATAATCCAGTCTGCTTATGACAGTGTTTTGAATTACGAAGCATCTTCACGTTATCCTCATCTAAATACAAGCACAACAAAATAGCACACGCATACATAAACACAACGCAAACCAAAATCGCACATACGTATATATAGGCTATTTACACAGCACATCCAAGCATACACACACGCAAACCCAAATCGCACATACGTATATATATGCTATTTACACAGCACATCCAAGCATACACACCAAAATAGCACATACTAAATACAGGTGTATATTACAGTATACAAGTGTTGGACATGAGTAATTAAAGGTGTTATTACTGTAAGAGAAATGTGTGTAGAAATATACTGAATTTAAAACTATTTTCCTGTCAGTGTAATTACAGACTGGTATAATTTAAGAGGGTCATTTATAGAACGATAATTATGACCACACCCAAATTTTCACGCGTTAGAAATAAGTATGTGTGTATAGTATGTTTATTTTCTTTATCTATTTTTATCCTGGTGATATATATATACCGGTATACTGTGTTGGTTAGTTGGTTGTTTGGTTGGTTAGATACTGGGCTGTGTTGGTTAGTTGGTTGTTTGGTTGGTTAGATACTGGGCTGTGTTGGTTAGTTGGTTGTTTGGTTGGTTAGATACTGGGCTGTGTTGGTTAGTTGGTTGTTTGGTTGGTTAGATACTGGGCTGTGTTGGTTAGTTGGTTGGTTAGATACTGGACTGTGTTGGTTAGTTGGTTGGTTAGATACTGGGCTGTGTTGGTTAGTTGGTTGGTTAGATACTGGACTGTGTTGGTTAGTTGGTTGGTTAGATACTGGACTGTGTTGGTTAGTTGGTTGGTTAGATACTGGGCTGTGTTGGTTGTTTGGTTGGTTAGATACTGGGCTGTGTTGGTTAGTTGGTTGGTTAGATACTGGGCTGTGTTGGTTAGTTGGTTGGTTAGATACTGGGCTGTGTTGGTTAGTTGGTTGGTTAGATACTGGGCTGTGTTGGTTAGTTGGTTGGTTAGATACTGGGCTGTGTTGGTCAGTTGGATATTTGTGTCAGCACCTGTTCACGGTTAGGTTGAGTTTATCCCATCACGTCTACAACCATTAATTAGCTGGTCATACTTAGTGATGTGATAAACAGTACAAACAACATACTTACCCAACATCTTATTGCAAATCTTATGTAATCCTTAGACAAAATATATACTAATCTATTGTTTACTGAACTCTTAATCAATACAAATCAGATGTGTATGTATACGGAATCTATTAGTAAACCTTAATGCAATACAGTAAGTACTCTTAACTAATACATTAATAACTAGGTTTGTATTTTGTCTACTCACGTATTTGGCTCATTATAAGAATCCTGGGGTTTCCTTTGCCCAAGAGTGTCGTCTGTCGTCTCTCACTAAGCCATCCTCTCGCTGGTCACACATTCCTTCTGAGTACAGTCACGCTCTAGTACGCGGCTCTACTTGAGTGACGTCTGTTTCTTTCCACTCCACCACTAAGCGATCCTTTCGTTTGCCACATTCCACTTTGCACTCTTTTTGAGCCCAGGTACAGTCTGTGTTCCGTCTTCATTTCTTCCTACTCCGCTTCTCATTGGGACATCGTCTTATGTGCCCTCCTATTTCGTCTCACTGGTCCTTCGGTTGTCCTACCGATCCTTGCTTGGACTCCTTCTACAACACCACACACCTTTCTCTACGTCCCTCATCAAATGGGAGTATCATAGGTTATGTTATAGAGTTATAAGGTGGCATATATATAGGCTATAATATTATGTGATAGACGGACTCAGCTGTGCTCCTCCATAAATCCTGAGATCCTGGTGCTGATAAGGGGAGGTCTGGCACGTCATGGGGTCACCATCTTGACCCCTGTTTCTCCCCTCTCTTCCCCTCTTTCAGGACTGGTCGTTTTTCACTGTCGCCGTCATTTAAACACTAAGGACTCGCCAACTATTTCTAATCTTGGTTCTCATTATTGCCTTCTCTTCTCTATACCCTTGATTCTTCAGTTATAATACAGTCTCGCTCGATCACTGGGGGATTACAGATTGGTTGGCTGGTTTGTTACATACTAGCCTAGGTAAATGGTTAGTCAGTTGCTTGCTTGCTTAGTCAGTTGTTTAATTGGTTAGTCGGTTACTTAGTCAATTGTTTGGTTCGTTAGTTGGTTAGTCAATTGTTTGGTTAGTCGGTTACTTAGTCAATTGTTTGGTTAGTTAGTTGGTTAGTCAATTGTTTGGTTAGTGGGTTACTTAGCCAATTGTTTGGTTAGTTAGTTGGTTAGTCAATTGTTTGGTTAGTTAGTTGGTTAGTCAATTGTTTGGTTAGTTAGTTGGTTAGTCAATTGTTTGGTTAGTGGGTTACTTAGTCAATTGTTTGGTTAGTTAGTTGGTTAGTCAATTGTTTGGTTAGTGGGTTACTTAGTCAATTGTTTGGTTAGTTAGTTGGTTAGTGGGTTACTTAGCCAATTGTTTGGTTAGTTAGTTGGTTAGTCAATTGTTTGGTTAGTCGGTTACTTAGTCAATTGTTTGGTTAGTTAGTTGGTTAGTCAATTGTTTGGTTAGTTAGTTGGTTAGTCAATTGTTTGGTTAGTTAGTCGGTTACTTAGTCAATTGTTTGGTTAGTTAGTTGGTTAGTCGGTTACTTAGTCAATTGTTTGGATAGTTAGTTGGTTAGTCAATTGTTTGGTTAGTCGGTTACTTAGTCAATTGTTTGGTTAGTTAGTTGGTTAGTCAATTGATTGGTTAGTCGGTTACTTAGTCAATTGTTTGGTTAGTTAGTTGGTTAGTCAACTGTTTGGTTAGTGGGATACTTAGTCAATTGTTTGGTTAGTTAGTTGGTTAGTCGGTTACTTAGTCAATTGTTTGGTTAGTTAATTGGTTAGTCAATTGTTTGGTTAGTCGGTTACTTAGTCAATTGTTTGGTTAGTTAGTTGGTTAGTCGGTTACTTAGTCAATTGTTTGGTTAGTTAGTTGGTTAGTCAACTGTTTGGTTAGTGTTTTACTTAGTCAATTGTTTGGTTAGTTAGTTGGTTAGTCGGTTACTTAGTCAATTGTTTGGATAGTTAGTTGGTTAGTCAATTGTTTGGTTAGTCGGTTACTTAGTCAATTGTTTGGTTAGTTAGTTGGTTAGTCGGTTACTTAGTCAATTGTTTGTATAGTTAGTTGGTTAGTTGCAAGGTTGGTGGTCCTGTCTCTTATATCCTCCCTCCCACGTCTCAGTAAACTGTATATATTATTATGGTGGTATCAGATTAGTTGACACTATACTCGTACAACAACAACAAGATACACCTTGTTCTCGGTTTGTTTACAAGTTCACTCACAACTCTCTCTCTCTCTCTCTCTCTCTCTCTCTCTTTTTAAGGTCCAAGGTATATGTAATATACGTGTGTGTATGTGTTTATGTGTATTGCTAGTTACACACACACACACACACACTCTCTCTCTCTCTCTCTCTCTCTCTCTCTCTCTCTCTCTCTCTCTCTCTCTGATACACACGCTTTGCCATCCTCTCTGTCTATCTTTGTCTCCACTCTTTACTCTCTCTCTCTCTCTCTCTCTCTCTCTCTCTCTCTCTCTCTAAAGCAACACACTCCTGCCTTGCTTCACAGATAAATAGCCAGTTTCAGAAATGCAACCCTCACCCAACCCAAAAAAAAAAAAAAAAAAAATCTTCCTTCATATAAATCGCATCTAAACAAAAACAACATTTCCTTCCTTCCTTCACAGAGCCTCAAGAGAATGTCGATGGGTCCTAGGAAGAAATTTGACTTCTTCAACCGAGGGAGGGGCGTCGAACTGAGCGACAACACCCCCGAAGAAGAGAACACTGCTGCCAACGACCCCCTCCACCAACACCACCACCACCACCTTCTGCACCCACCCCATGATCTCCAACCCAGCAGTAGTAGTAGTAGAAGTAGAAGTAGCAGAAGTAGTCCCCATCACCTTCTCCACCCACACCATGATCTCCAACCCATCAATATTAATAGTAGCAGAAGTAGAAGTGGTAGAAGGAGTAGTAGTAGTAGTAGTAATAGTAGTAGCCCCCTCTCTCACCACTCCCACCCCAACCAACACCATCTACACCAACGCAGTCCTATTCTACATCATCATCTTGCTGCAATACAGACTCATGCCATCCATCCTAGCACTTCTCATTCCTTTCATCCAGTTGGTCTGCATCCTTTATCGTGTGGTGTGGATAGAGCCAGCGGTCCACCTCATCATCCACTACCACCATCACTTCACCCGCCTGTCACCCGCCTCCACCATCACTCCCATCAACCACCACCAACAACACCAACACCTATCCACCTCGACCACTTAAGTACCCCACATGTTCTTCACCATCATCTTATTAGGGAACCCCAGCCACCACTTCGACCCCATCCCATACATCCCAAGGATCCTAGACGTTCACAACACCCTCTCCAACATTATCCCCCTCAACGCCAACTCAACCCCCTACCACTGGCAAACCCTTCCCTCCAACGATCCACTAGCATCTTGGTTGACACTCCCTCTTCTTACAACACGTACGAGGTTGATGACATTAGTGGTGGGGCTGTCTACGGTACAACACTAATAGGAACAACCACTACCAATCCATCGTCTATATCTGCTGCTGCTGCTGCTGCTGTTGTGGGTTCCTCTTCGTCTTCTACCTTCCTCGTTCCAACTCGTAATTCCAACACCAACCCCAACACTGCATCATCTTTATCTGCTACAACTGTAATGGGTTCTTCGTCTCCCTTCCTCGTTCCTACTAGAGATTCCAACACCACAACCAACACGGGTCCAACCTACCATGAGAGCAAGAGTAGTGGCCACCTACCCTCCTCTAGTAGTTCTCCAGACAAGGATGTAGCGAGAGAATGCAGCCCCGTCACATCACCTCAAATTTACAACACACAAACACAGCAACAGAAACCACCAAGTCCCACCGCTGCCGTCTCAGCAATAGACTATTCTTCAGGGGACGCCTCTCCGGATTCACCCTCTCCACTACCACCACCACCACAGCCTCTACCTGCCAGTTCACCCCCCACTGAAGACGACAACAGGAGGAAACGAAAGCAAAGGTAAGGAAAGTGATATTTGTATGGTGTGATGTTGTAGTTGTATGGTATGTTGTGGTTATGGTGTTCAAGGTATGATGCTGTATGAGATATATATATATATATATATATATATATATATATACACCAGTAGCTTGGCTATATCGTCTAATTTTTTCCAGTACCTTTATCAATTATTATATCCTTGTGTTTGGTTCCATCAGATGTCGCCTGTGTGCCAACCATAATATCTACAAGGAGGTGAAAGGACACAAGTGGTACTGCGAGTTCCGCGAACCACACAACTGCGAGAAATGCGAGATTACACGCAAGAGGCAGTACTACATGGCCGAGCAACAGAAACTAACCAGAGTACAACAACAACACCACGAGGAGGACACAACACAAACACACCACAACCCAGATGACTCCCCATATAGTAGTGGTGCAGGTGTTGGTAATATTTGCAGTGGTGTTGGTGTGTCTAAAGTTGGTGTTGTTGTTGGTGATCGTACAAGGAGGAGAACTTTCCCCCGCTTGGATGAGTTGGTGAGGGAGACAGCACACCTGGATAATGATGGTTTGTTTAGGGCCATTAATGATCTCGTTCGTAGTGGTCCCAGTGTAGGTGCCAGGTCTCCTCAACAACAACAACAACAGTGATATGTACAACACGACAATAGAAGTAGAGGTAAATAGTTTTAAAAAATACGTATGTTATTAGTGACTGTGTTTTTGGTAATGATGTGAATTGCGACAGAATTACACATAAATATATAGATAAAAATACCTATATATTATGAGTTATAGTGTTTTAGGTAATGATTTAATTGGCTACATAATTACACACGACTTGTTAAAAATAATTAAATATTAGTGACAGTGTTTTTGGTAATGATGTGAAGTGTGACAATTATACACAAGCAGTTATAAAGTAAATGTACAGCCGAATTACACACGAATAGATAAGAGAATATATATACCGGTATATATATATATTAAAAATTAACCATATAATATACAGTAAACATAGTGACAGAGTGTTTTCAAGTTTACATATACAGTACTTGTATAAGGTAAGAGAATATATATACCGGTATATATATTAAAAATTAGCCATATATATAAACTAAGTGACAAGAGTGTTTTCAAGTTTACATATACAGTACTTGTCTAAGGTAATGATGTCAAGTGCAAAAGAATTAGACACAAATAGTGAAAACATAATATATAAGATTATTGATAGTGCTTTTACAATTTTACATTTCCTTATGTTTTGGTAATGATATGAAGTTAATACATTTAGCCTATTGTGTAATAACAGTTAAAGGGAAAGTTTTGTGTTGATAATTCTGGAGCAACTGAATACTCCAGACTATTCCAAGCAACAGAACACCATTATTTTTGCTCTTCTGGTCCTGGCATACTTTGGAGGAATCTAATTTAACAAAAGCGAATTACCCCCTTAAGCTGGGTGGATATATATAAGCCTATGAAATTTCTTAAGGGGGTAGTACAGTACAGCCACAATCAAATATCCACCCACACTTTCCTTCCATCGTAGTAAATATCTTGGTAATAAAGAACAACACTTGTATGATTTTGCTGCACCTCATAATAATAATAATAATAATAATAATAAAAAAAATATCCACCCACACTTTCCTTCCATCGTAGTAAATATCTTGGTAATAAAGAACAACACTTGTATGATTTTGCTGCACCTCATAATAATAATAATAATAATAAAAATATCCACCCACACTTTCCTTCCATCGTCGTAAATATCTTGGTAATAAAGAACAACACTTGTATGATTTTGCAGCACCTTATAATAATAATAATAATAATAATAATAATAAAAATAATAAAAATATCCACCCACACTTTCCTTCCATCGTAGTAAATATCTTGGTAATAAAGAACAACACTTGTATGATTTTGCTGCACCTCATAATAATAATAATAATAATAATAATAAAAATATCCACCCACACTTTCCTTCCATCGTGGTAAATATCTTGGTAATAAAGAACAACACGTGTATGATTTTCCAGCACCTCATAATAATAATAATTGAGGGGGTTGAGTTGACATAAGGTGTTGTATGATTATATTTTGATATGATACCAATTAATTTGTACGATGGAAGGAAAGTGTCTTTGGTTATTTGATTGTGGCTGTACATACTTGGTAAATCTGGAGCAACTAATTCCTATCAACCATTCCAAGCAACAGACTACAATTATTTTTGTTCATGTGGTCCTGTTTCCTGGCATGCTTTGGAGGAATCAAGGCACTCCAATGTAACAAAAGTGAATTACCCCATTAAAGGCACAACACACCATTTGTGACTGTTTAAGTATGTACCTGAATGATGAAGTCCAAGGTTATTTAAGTAAAGGAAGGGTTAGTTTGTTATGGGTAAATTGGAGGGCTAATGATTCCTCCAAAGTAAGGAAAGGGTTAGTTTGTTGTGGGTAAATTGGAAGGCTACTGATTCCTCCAAACTATACCAGGAAATAAATCACCTCAATGTTACCAATAGGGGATATGTTTGTAGGATTCCGTAGCCTTCCAATCTGCCAATAACAGGTACAGTCACCAGCACTAATAAGTATTCAGGTGTGCTTCGAATACCTAGAGACAGTGAATAAATGCACAATAAGATCTCCATTGGAATTAGTTCGTTGGTGAATTGGTGGACTGTTCAAAGCTGTATACTTATTAGTGCTCGCGACTGTACAATACAATACATCCCTTAATTTACTGTAAGGCTACAAACTCCTCCAAACTACATTATGCAACAGGTTCCCTACTCGTTGTTTAGGTACTTATAATCTGTTGCCTGGAGCTGTTTGGAGGAATCAGTAGCACTTCAATTTGACTACAATAAGTGACCCCTTTAATTAAGTTAGAATTAAGACAATATAGGCTAATTAAATGGATGATTTGGCTAAGATAAATTGGGTAGTATAATTTTGGTTCATTGGAGTGCCTTGATTCCTCCAAAGTATGCCAGGAAACAAACTAATGGTTAACAAAACATATGGTGGCCTGCTGTTGCTTGGAATAGCTTGGAGGAAACAGTTGCTCCAGATTTACCACCAACATTGTACACTCGTGATACAGTTGAGCAAGTAGAAAGTGCAAGAAAAATATAGCTGTATCTGGCAACACCTCCACCTCTACTCAAAGTTCAGACAATCAAGTTCCACCTTACATTGGCTATGGGTCCCCAGGTATTCATTCATAAAAATACGAAAGCTTACTACAAAGAACTGCCAGATGTTGCCATATACAGCCATACTTTTCTTGCACTTTGTACTTGCTCAACTGTACGTAATCTTTGACCAGAGACGAATGGCAAGCACTACACATTACCTGCTGCATTCGAACTCATCAGCCTCTATAGGTGTACTGGGTGGGGAAATAAACAATAACAAACAAACAAGCTTTCTGCATGCTCCTCACACTCTGGTCAGAAAGTATGTATCACGAGTGTATTTTCCCCTAAAGGAACCCTGTGATTGTGTATAAGACTTGCTGGTGGCTTCTGATTCCTCCTGACTATGCCACGAAACAAGCTCCTGTAATGTAGGTGGTGTTTTGTGGTAATGTTTGAAGGACTCTCTAACCTACACATTTCTGACTACATCACGGGGGTCTTAAATTAATGAATATTCTAAATTCAACTACTAAAGTTTCGACTTATTAGGTTTGTAGTGGATATGTGTATGTTTACCTGTTGTTTTTCATGTTTTGTTTATTTTTGTATCACACTGTAGCCTATACATTACGGTGACAGGGCTCTCTCTCTCTCTCTCTCTCTCTCTCTCTCTCTCTCTCTCTCTCTCTCTCTCTCTCAATATTAATGCATGATATTATATGAATAGGCAACTTTCTGTTAGCATGGCAAATGATAAAGTTGTTTTTTTTTTCAATTATGAGATATAAGTGGCAATCTTTTATTATTATTATTATTATTATTATTATTACTATTATTATTATTGTTATTATTACTATTATTATTATTATTAGATGGTCCTTTTTCTGTAATATTTTTATGTAATGGTGAAATACAATGGGCAATCAATATTATGTAATGATGGAATACTATGGTCTATATTTTTTTCATTAGGGTTGGATACAGTGGAGATAATTTGTGTTACAAGTGGGTAGATTGGATATATAGAATTTGGAAGATGTTTTTTTTTACATGTTGTGATGAAGCCTAAAGTTGTGGTAATAATTATACTATACTGTAATCTCTCTCTCTCTCTCTCTCTCTCTCTCTCTCTCTCTCTCTCTCTCTCTGCTAACTATATACTGTAATCTCTCTCTCTCTCTCTCTCTCTCTCTCTCTCTCTCTCTCTCTCTCTCTCTCTCTCTCTCTCTCTGCTAACTATATACTGTAATCTCTCTCTCTCTCTCTCTCTCTCTCTCTCTCTCTCTCTCTCTCTCTCTCTCTCTCTCTCTCTGCTAACTATATACTGTAATCTCTCTCTCTCTCTCTCTCTCTCTCTCTCTCTCTCTCTCTCTCTCTCTCTCTCTCTCTGCTAACTATATACTGTAATCTCTCTCTCTCTCTCTCTCTCTCTCTCTCTCTCTCTCTCTCTCTCTCTCTCTCTCTCTCTCTCTCTCTCTCTCTTGCCAATAATTATACCACTACAAAAGGAATTGCTGTGATAAGTTCCAGTGAAGTTCCAATTATTAGCCTTATGAAAAAAAAAGAAAAGAAACTGTGTCACTCTATAACATTATGTGTGTGTGTGTGTGTGTGTGTGTGTGTATTAGACTGCAAGTTAGGTTAGATGTGTGTGTGTGTTGGACAAATAGGTGTGTACAAGTTAGGTCAGAGAGAGAGAAGGAAGTTACGTGTGTGTGTGTGTTAGACAGATAGGTATGTGCAAAAGAGAGAGAGAGAGAGAGAGAGAGAGAACGAAAGATAGAGAGAGAGAGAGAGTGTGTGTGTGTGTTAGGCTGTGTTAACTTTCTTACGATAAAACTAATGATAAATTATAATAAAAAATACAATGATGTACTAAACTGTAACTTGTATTTTTCTAATTTCCTCTAAAATAAGTAACACACACACACACACACACACACACAAACAGAAAAAGAGGAAACTAAGAGACGAGAAGAGATCACACACAGAGAGAAAGAACACACACACACACACAGAAAGAGAGAGAGAGAAAATCGAAGAGAACACACACACACACACACAGAAAGAGAGAGAGAGAATCGAAGAGAACACACACACACACACACAGAGAAACGAAGAGAACAGAGAAAAAGAGAAATTAAGAGAACACACACACACATAGAGAGAGAGAGAGAGAGAGAGAGAGAGAGAGAGAGAACACACACACACATTGAATATCATAAGCTACAACACTATACATAGCCTACTACTACTACTACTACTACTCATGCAGGGTGTCCATGAGCTTATCATTATGAGTGGTGGTGGTGGTGGTGGGTATTACATGAAGACCTCCTTATTATATCCAACAACGTCTGCATTTTGCTATCATTCACCTTTGATTTTCATTTTTCTTAACCTTCTCACCTCTCCTCTCATCTCTCTCTCTCACGAACAAACACACATTTCTCTCTCTCTCTCTCTCTCTCACGAACAAACACACATTTCTCTCTCTCTCTCTCTCTCACGAACAAACACACATTTCTCTCTCTCTCTCTCTCTCTCTCTCTCACATCTGCACTTTGTTATCATTCACCCTAAACTTCATTTTTTTTAACCCCCCTCTCTCTCTCTCTCTCTCTCTCTCTCCAACATCTGCTCTTCATCATCATTCATCCTCAACCTTTTTATTGAATTCTCTCTCTCTCTCTCTCTCTCTCTCTCTCTCTCTCTCTCTTACTCACCAACATCTGCTCTTTATCGTCATTTATCCTCAACCTTTTTAATTAATTCTCTCTCTCTCTCTCTCTCTCTCTCTCTCTCTCTCTCTCTGTTATACCCCACAACATCTACACGTCATCATCATTAACTCTGACCACTCCTAATTTATTCTTAACCACCCTCTCTCTCTCTCTCTCTCTCTCTCTCTCTCTCTCTCTCTCTCGTAAAATATCACGAGTATACCAAGAGAGAGATAACACACACACACACACACAGAGAGAGAGAGAGAGAGAGAGAGAGAGAGAGAGAGAGAGAGAGAGAGAGAGAGAGAACACACACACACACAGAGAGAGAGAGAGAGAGAAACACACACACACACACACACACACAGAGAGAGAGAGAGAACACACACACACACAGAGAACACACACACACACACACACACACAGAGAGAACACACACACACACACACAGACACAAGAGAGAGAGAGAGAGAGAGAGAGAGAGAACACACACACACATAGAGAGAGAGAGACAGAGAGAGAGAGAGAGAGATGTAACTGTCATAAGTAACCATAATGTAGTACAAAGTAATACAAAACTTGCCCGAGATCAATGGCGCATTCACGTCGGACTCTGCAGTATAAACAAACACAGCGTTGCCACGTCTTTCACATACACACGCGCTACAAGACAATGTAAAAATTTCTGTATTACAATTACACTGAATTATTATATATTATTATTATTTTGAGTTATTATCATTATTTTGAATTATTATTGTATATCATTACTTTGAATTATTATTAATTTGAATTATAATTATTTTGAATTTATATATATACAGTACATATATATATCCTTATTTTGATTTGTGAACGACTCCACTTCAGTTTTTCATTCTAGCAATCTGTCTATCTACCTGTCTGTCTGTCTATTTATAAATCTGTATCTATCTATCTGTCTGTCTGTCTATTTATAATTCTGCATCTATTTACTTGTCTGTCTATCTATTTATAAATCTGCATCTATCTACTTGTCTGTCTGTCTGTCTATAAATCTGCATCTATCTACATGTCTGTCTGTCTATCTATTTATAAATCTGCATCTATCTACATGTCTGTCTGTCTATCTATTTATAAATCTGCATCTGTCTATCTGTCTGTCTGTCTATTTATAATTCTGCATCTATTTACTTGTCTGTCTGTCTATTTATAATTCTGCATCTATCTATCTATCTGTCTGTCTGTCTATTTATAAATCTGCATCTATCTACATGTCTGTCTGTCTTTCTATTTCTAAATCTGCATCTGTCTATCTGTCTATTTATAAATCTGCATCTATTTACTTGTCTGTCTGTCTATTTATAAATCTGCATCTGTCAATCTATCTGACTGTTTACATATCTAGTGCCTTTCATTTAAAGAACCTGCTATACCTTGGTTAAACTTTATGATTATTTCGTCAAGATTTTCTCCACCTTAAATAATAATCTGCATATGATAGAAATGCATATAGACCTACATACAGTCTCTCTCACACAAACGTACACACATACAGTCTCTCTCTCTCTCTCTCTCTCTCTCTCTCTCTCTCTCTCTCTCTCTCTCTCTCTCTCTCTCTCCACTAGGTCAGCCTCTCTGTCTCCATGGCAACGATTTCTGATCATCCATTTTCTCAGACGTATACACACACTCCTCCCTCCATACACATCATCTGCTCTCTCTCTCTCTCTCTCTCATACATAAACAATAGACAATAACGTATACACATATTCTCTCGTATACACATATTCTCTCGTAAGCACTGATACTGAGAAAGACTTGGGTGTAACTATCACCAGCGACCTCAAGTTCTCAAAGCAGTGTATTGAGGCTGAGAAGAAAGCCCAAAGGATGTTAGGGTACATAAAGCGACAGTTTGGATACCGGAACAAGGAGATAGTACTTTGTCTGTACAATTCCCTTGTCCGACCGCACCTGGAGTATGCAGTCCAGTTTTGGAGTCCTTCTTACCGGAAGGATATCGCGAGATTGGAACGAGTGCAAGCCAGGGCAACCAAACTTATACCCTCTCTTAGACACAAGAGCTATAAAGATCGGTTGGTAGAACTCGACCTGTTCTCTTTGGAAACCCGGAGACTGCGTGGTCAGCTTATCGAAGTGTTTAAAATACTACGAGGCTTTGACAATGTAGACTACAGGGACATTTTCCAACTCAGTGAGGGCACAACCAGGAATCATGGCTACAAACTTGAACTAAAGCGATACAACCGTGATCTGTGTGGTAAGTTCTTTACATACAGCATCTGCGGTACTTGGAACGCGCTTCCTGCTGATGTGGTCAACAGCAACTCTGTGGATCAGTTCAAGTCCAGATTAGACAAAGCCTTAAACCACCGTCTAGGTGTTTAAGCCGTTGTGCGAGTGTTCCTTGATGGTTTCACATGACACATTCGAGGACGGTCGCCTACTTGCGCAACTAAACCCACAGGTACCCTCTTTGTATGGATCGTAAGGTCCCCTAGGGTACTTCTTTTCCTTGTAACTCCTTGTAACTCTCTCTCTCTCTCTCTCTCTCTCTCTCTCTCACAGATACACAGATACAGTCTCTCTCTCTCTCTCTCTCTCTCTCTCTCTCTCTCTCTCTCTCTCTCTGTGTTTCCATGCATGCATAGTTTAAAAAAATCCTCAGCCCCCCCTACGAAAAAATAAACATAATCATCACTCCCCTCAAACACTGATAAAGATGAGAGATAATATTATGATGACTGACTGACTGATACGAGATATTAAAAAAAGTAATAATGCTAAAAATAACACAACACCCCCCCCCCCCCCCCCGAAGACTGACTAGGCTATATGTTCTACGAAGGACGAAGGGGATAATAATACACTTTTGGTTCATTAGAGCGTGAGAGTGATTCCTCCAAAGTATGTCAGGAAACGGGACCAGATTAACAAAAATAATGGTGACCTGTTGCTTGGAATTGTTTGGAGGAATCAGGTACTTCAGATTTACCAACTCTGTATTATCGATAATCCTTAAGGGATCCCGTGGTGTAGTCAGAAAATTGGATGTTAGTGAAAGTCTACGAGCTAAGTGACTTTTTTTCAACATGAATGGACGTCAGGACTTCATCAAAGAACAACAGATGGTACCCGAGTATCACTTCCATTGCCAACACAGTCAGACGTCCAATATGCAGTGCATTCCTAGGATTCTATGCTTTCACAGGCTGTGATTCACCTCCGCGTTTCATCGAAAAGGTAAAGTCAGACCCTATGCCCAGATGTTGAAAGACACTTCTGCTCAGAAGGCCTTTCCATTAACGAAAAAAAATTGAACACCTTTACAGCAGAGATGTATGGAGCAAAGGGTAAATCATCTTCCTCTTTGAATGGATATCGCTACAAGGTTTTCGAGAGGGCATATGTATCAAAGACCATATGTAAGAATGCAGTAGAAAAACTGAAGGGCATTGATGCATGGTAGCATGCTTCCTCCATGTGAAACGGAGTTGTCCCAACACATCAAGCGAGTCTCATTTGTAGCAAGGATGTGGACCACTGGTAATGATCGAGAGATAATACAGCATCCTTCTCCAGAGGATGGATGGGAGCTGAAGGACGGGCATTAAGAGGTTATATGGTTCGGAAGTCCTGAGCTGCCTGATTCATTGATTCCTGAGGAAGGTGACCTTCATGAGGACGACTCGGATGATAACTTTGATTTCATCGTCGGATGAACAGAGTTTCCTCTCCTCTGACGAAGAGTAAACATTGTCTTCTAATTGGCACTCTAATAGTATAGGACTGATGTGGCTAATGCAACATGTGTTTTTTCCCCTTTACAAGTCCACATATATTTGAAGTCACCAAACTCATGATCGACTTATTTGTGGCAACAAATTTTGATGTTTTATTTTAACAGTTCTCTTTCATTTTAAGGTCCCGATCCATATTAACAGCTGCTACCTGTGTCCAAAAGGCACTGCCATTTGTTAATAAACTGAAATTGAGGGTCTGATATTCAATCCATTTGGCTATAGGGGGCCAATAGTTTTATATATATATATATATATATATATATATATGTTCCGACACTGGACATAGGCTTAATCAAGCCCGTTACCGTGGCCCAGGTCAACTGCTGCTCACACACACACACGTCACGACTTCCGAACTGGTACCCAGCCACAGAGGGAGTGAATTGAGGGTTATTCCCAAATACTGCAACTGTTATGGTACCAGCGAGGGTGTTTTACGACGTTCTGTGGCCTAATAGTTAGTGCCTGAAACTCAAATCGGAAGAGTAAATATTCTCAGGCCCTCACCTGAGAGGATCGATCTCCCGACCTCTAGGTTAAGAGTCCAGAACACTAACCACTCGGCCACCTCCCCTACATTTTATCCATTATTTTCTCACAATGAAAGTCAATCTGAAGTTACCATACATGTATGTCATTCAGTGGATTCTCATTATGATTTATACATGCTATGACTGGTTAGTTACTCATTCAATAACTGTTCATGTTGAAAAAAAGTCTCTTTAACACCAATTACCATTGTTCTTAATTAATCAAATGGCATTGATATGAAGCCTGCACCTCGCATGTTATGTAATGTCATTCTGGGGGTAATTTGGGTGTGACCTTCTTCTTAAGCTGTATACATGCTGCCATAAACAGAATCGGGATGAAGAAGGTTAGGCTAGCCGCTAGTCTAAATGTAACACAGATTGATAAGAGATGTGTGTATGTATGTGTAGCACGTATATTGGGCTTGATGAGAGAGAGAGACTCCTTCATATAAGACCATTTTGAGAGAGAGAGAGAGAGAGAGAGAGAGAGAGAGATAGAGAGAGAGAGAGAGAGAGAGAGAGAGAGAGACTCCTTCATGTAAGACCATTTTGAGAGAGAGAGAGAGAGAGAGAGAGAGAGAGAGAGAGAGAGAGAGAGAGAGAGACTCCTTCATGTAAGACCATTTTGAGAGAGAGAGAGAGAGAGAGAGACTCCTTCATGTAAGACCATTTTGAGAGAGAGAGAGAGAGAGAGAGAGAGAGAGAGAGAGTCCTTCATGTAAGACAATTTAATGAGAAAGAGAGAGACTCCATGTCAGACCATTTTATGTGTGTGTGTGTGTGTGTGTCCTTCGTGTGAGAGAGATATTTTTTTTTACTTGTTTGTTTCTTTGATTCTTTGTCTTTTTGTTTTGTTTCTTTCTTTTTTTTTACCAGGCGAAAATGCACCGATTCCCTTGTAAGTAATAATTATGACCAAAATTAGATACAATGTTTGGCGTACATACATATATACATACATGCCAGTGTTTATTTATAAGTTGCAAATCAGTTGTAGTTCGTCTTGGACTGCATTACATTTACCGATAAAGCCTAGAAGTTTGTATTAGGGAGTCGGTACATTTTCACCAAGTACACTGAATATAATAATAATAATAATAATAATAGTAATAACAATAATAATAATAATAATAATGCTACTACTACTACTACTACTACTAATAATAATAATAATAAAATTGCTACTACTACTAATAATAATAATATAATAATACTAAAAATAATAAAGTATAGGTTAGTGGTGTGTATGAAAGTTAGGTTTGGAGAGCTAGCCTAATAAGCTACCTATGCTACAAATCCATGCCACTTGTAAACATTACAATCCTAATATAACGGAATAATAACATGTTTATCTATATTCATGGTTGTTATCGTTATTTTTTAGATGGACTTGAACGATTGTTTCATTTTATCTGTAGCGAGGCGAAATGTAAACTCATTTATTTACTGATCTGTTTCTATATTAATCTATTTATGTAGTCGAATAGTAATCTCACATATTTATTTTAATTTGAATATAATTGTTTTCCAACAGTTTTTGCATGAGAGACCGTTAAGATTAGAGACAGAACAGCAATCATAATAATTACTATTATTGGCTGTCCCCCCCCCCTCTCTCTCCAGCCACACCCGTCAACACTTGTCCTTCCTTTCCTTTAATTAATTCTATTTCCTTTGTGCTTGATGTCTCACCTCTCTATCACAGTGGTTCTCAACCTTTTTCAGTCCATTCCCCCCTTCATGACTTCTCAACATTCATGTGGCTCCCCTGCATATTTTCCCAAATCCCACCCCGCCAATAAAAAAAGGTTTAAATAAAATAAAAACAAAATGTTGATGAAGAGAACACTTGCTTTATTTAAGTCTTCTGCCAGGACAGAGTGATGCAAGTTTTTTTTTTTTTTTTGTCCATGGCAAGAATTGTATAACTTGTGACAGCCCGCCATTCCCCCCCTAAATTCTTGCCATGGACCCCAAGCACCCAGGTTGAGAACCACTGCTCTATCACCTTCTCCCTCGAGCTCGTCCTACAGGTTCTTCTAGCCTCTAGAGCCTTCATCATTATATTAATCATCTATCACACAGAGAGAGAGAGAGAGAGAGAGAGAGAGAGAGAGAGAGGGGGGAATCAGACGATACCGTAACAGAGAGAGAGAGTGAGAGAGAGAGAGAGAGGAATCAAACGATACCGTAACACACACACACACACAGATGATAATGCATGAGTAGTACTGAACACAAGTCTTATCATTTGTATTTAAAATGTACAACACGTATCAGTAACTAGTTTTATCTTTGCTTTTTAACGTCCGCCCTTGTATGATAGTCTTTTGATGACTCGCCACAGTTTCAAAAGTTAAGTGATTAGTATAATATTATTGCCTATACTTTTGGTACATTGGAGCTTCTTGTTGATTCCTCCAAAATATGCCAGGAAACGGGATCAGATTAATCAAAATACTGGTGGCCTAGCTGTTGTTGCTTGGAATAGTTTAGAGGAATCATTTGCTACAGATTTACCACTAACAACACTGTGTAACTACCCTCTTACCTAAAGCTTTCCTAATTTGGTGTAAAATGTATAACCTCAAAAGTGTATAACCCTCTTTAATAACTGCATGCATGAGGCAGCTGCGTTCAACACCTGCGAGAAAGGGTGATTGAGATGAGAGACTTTGCTGCAATATGGGGGAGGAATTGATTAGAGGTTAAGCAATCATGGATGGGTAAACGACGACCATGAACGATAAGGTTAGGACTAATACAAAGAGAAAAAGGAGTTGAGAGCCAGCAAAAACGAAGGAAATAGAAAGATAGATGGCCGTGAATGGAAAGGTGAATTTAATTTGAGAAGTTAAGGGGCATCAAACACGAAAACAAAAAAATAGAAGGAAAGTATGGCCAATAATGAGAAAGTAAATTTACGTTAGAGAAGTTAAGGGACAGCAAACACGAAGGAAATAGAAGGAAAAGATGTCTGTGAATGAGAAGGTTAATGTAGAGAAGTTAAGTGACAGTAAGCACAATGGCAAATAGAAGGATTGAATGACCGTGAAAGAGAAGGTTAATAAAAAAAAAAATGAGTTAAGAGACAATAAGTACGATGGAAAATAAAAGGAATGAATGACCGTGAATGAGAAGGTTAATAAAAAAAAATGAGTTAAGTGACAGTAAGTGCGATGGAAAATAAAAGGAATGAATGACTGTGAATGAGAAGGTTAATATAGAATAATGATCGAGTTAAGGGACAGTAAGTACGATGGAATATAGAAGTAAAGTATGACCGTGAGTGAGGTCAATTACAAAAATATAATATGGAGTTATTAAAAATTCACATACAGTCTAACATTAGAAGCAATTAAATAATAACATGGGTATTGCCGTGTTGTAGCAGTGTTGCCAGATCCGGCTAGGTCCCACAGTATTTTGCCTGGTAATTTACCACGGTTATTTCCTGGTAGTTTGCCCAGGTTAGGTCCCGGTAGTTTGCCCAAGTTAGGTCCCGGTAGTCTGCTGCAGGTCTAGGTTAGGTTAGGTAAGGTCAGGCTAATTTCAAAATGCCCCATTTGAATATGCCCTATCTTGGAAATTTCCTAAGAAAATGCCATAGAAGAAAAGTGTCTTAGAATGTTATAGATAAGTGGGTAAAGAGGGTAAAAACATAATAAGAGAAAACAGCAATAGAATAGATTATTACCGAAGGGGAAATCATCATAATACCGAAAACGGCAATAGATAGATAATTACCTGTTTGAGGCTTCTGGCAACAGCCCCCAAAGTACACACATCAATGAGAAAAAGTATTAATGAATGAAGGATCACTTTTATTGGTAAATATTGAAAGAATTGCCGATATTGCGTACTGTTTTTCTACCTTCATTACCCACTTATTTCGACCATTTTATTTCACTGTCTGTGGTTGGTCGACGTCACCCAATATCAGTTACCGTTATGTAGTAATTAATAAAATATGTCTATTACTAACGTGTTTATCACTGGCATTGTTACCAGCAGGCTACCAGCAGAATCCGCCAACTTGTTCAGATACTTTGTTACCCAACTGTACGTGAACTAACCTGCTGCTGCTAGGGATGTAGATAACACTCCACATATAATAATAATAATAATAATAAACAAGTCAGCCAAATGGTATTGTGAGTTTTGTTGTGTTTTGTCGTTGTAATAACAGAATTCAGTTTTACCGTGGATTATTTGTCGTTTCTGGCTGAGGGAATGAACCACAGAATGAACTTTGTGCACCACGCCATTACTAATTAAGAAAAGAGACAACAAGCTTATCAATATTTACGTTAAGTCATGAGGGCTACATTATCATTAATTTATTATATTATTATTAGTATTATTGTATACTTGCTGGTCACATCTCCTAAATTATTTGTAATACGAGACATTGCTCATGTTTCAGATTACGTTGAAAAGATGAGGGGGATATAATGAAACATGGAATCAATTTGCTCTTTTATTAGTCGATCTTGTGCAGTCCAAGAACGTAAATAAATTAAAACAGACTGGAATGACGTCATGATAAAGGGAAATATACCGAACTTTTGATACATTGGAAAGAAAGAGAGAGAGAGAGAATTACCAATAAAAAGTATGTGTGTGTGAGCTTTATTACAATTTTTAATGCCTTCAACAGTATTCCACCAGCTATATTACTAAGTGTTGCACCTATTTACAAAGTTTATATTATACTGTACTGTATAATGTATAAATATGTACACAAATATTGGATTCATTAATTAAATAATGCAAATACTGTATAGGTAATGTATATACAATTTATAACAATAAAATAAATATATTGCTCTAAACAGATTTCCTTCACATTAAGTCACATCCGTGTTTTTCCAGCCTAAGGGAGTAATTTATTTGGAGTTAATATGAGGGCTACTTATTCCTCCAAACAATGCAACACAACAGAGATCCCTACTAACTCAATAGTTACTCGTATACTGCACTGAGGTAATCTGTTTTCCGACATAAGTTTTGGAGGAACCAGCAGTAGCCCCCCCCTCACCAACTCCTTTACATGAAAACTTCCCCAATAATAAAATTACTTTCACACTAGTGTTGGTATAATGAAGTAGCAAAGGTAACACATCATTAGGTCTCCATACAACCTCTAAGTGAACAATATGAAAAAATAAAGGTGTCCTTTTTCCTTTATAATAAAGAGGGAAGTGTGGAGTACATTATAATTACACTGTACAATACCTTAAACTACACAAAGGTATTATTGTATATACGGTATTTATTTTGGCATACACAGTACAATAGACAAATACAGGATGGCATTTTACATTAATGTTTGTCACTGGAAGTTTCACCTCTTATTATATATATTTTCCACAGGGCTGACTCCTGTCTTACACCTTCTCCTTCATCCTACAGGGTCTTCCAGGCGTAGTGCTAAGGGTTGTAGGCAAGAACATCCGTGGTGTTGACAATGGCGTGGTGTCGGTACAATGGTTCTGTAGTGTGTCACTGGAGACATTGTACAAATACCAACCCATCATCAATACCACCAATATTCTTGCCCACGGCCCTAAATGTGACTGTATATAATTATGTTGTTGTTTGGAGTGTGTGTGTGTTAAGGGGGTATACTGTACAGCACATTGTTTTGGGTGGTATCTCTGGAGCAAATGATTCCTCCAAACTATTCCAGGCAACAGGATACCATTATTTTTCTTCATCTGGGTCTGTTTCCTGGCATACTTTGGAGGAATTAAGGCGTTCCAGTCTTTCAAAAGTATACTATCCGCATAATGTCAAATGAGTGGTGAAGTGAATATAACATGTGGTTTTAAGTGGGTAGTACAGTGTTGGTCGTAATTAATCTGAAGCAAATGATTCCTCCAAACTATTCTAAACAACAGGCCACCATTATTTTTGTTTACTAGGCGCTGTTTCATGGTACACTTTGGAGGAATCAAGGCACTCTAACTTATCAAAAATGTATTATTACCCCTATATAAGTACTGAAGATAGGAAGCCAATGTTTGTGAGCAGGAATTAACTTATCCTTCAAAGTGAAATTAAACATTGTGAAGTGTCAATATTGGTAAGGAAAAATTATTGTTCTTTTTTAACATCCTTTATTTTCATATTTTCTTTATAACATATACTGATTATGTCTTGTAAAGGACCCTGTGATCGTGTATGAGAATTGGAGACTTTTGATTCCCCCTGAATATGCCACGAAACAAGCTCCTTCTGTGTAGGTGGTGTTTCGTGGCATTATCTGAAGGACTCGCTCACCTCCAATTTTCTGCCTACATCACAGGGTCCCTTAATATATAAGTGTATCTCTCATCATGAAGTTGCTTTCGTAGTGGTGATACAAGGTTATAATTATACAGGTATGTATAGTCGCGGCACATAGACCTTGAACAGACTTCCCCTTACACCCTGGTTCAAGGACTATGTGCCGTGACTGTACTATAGTGAGTTTTATTTTGATCCTGGTGAAAATGTACCAATTCCCTTGCCAGTAATGATTATGACCTTTGATAGGCATTTGGCACACATTCCAGTGTTTATAAGTTGCAGATAAGTACAGTATCTAATTGTGTAAAATTTAGGTATAATCTGTCTTGAATTTTCATTACTGTACTGTACATTTACCAACAAAAGCCAAGAAATAAAAAATGATCGGTGTATTTTCGCAGGATTAAAAAAACACTATGGAGCTGAGTTATGTCAATAATTACCATTCCACCTAATTAATACTGTATTGACATGCCCACACACAACCCCAATTATTATCACAGCATAAATAATTCCCATTGCCCCACACAACAGCAACAACAGCACACTACACTTTTTTCAACGGGGTAACACAACACTGCGGTACTTTTCACTGGGTTTGTATTTCTGGTTACGGTTCTCACTCAATTTCCAACCTGCCTTCAAAACTCACGGATAAATAATTCTGTACAGTATTTACACATACATTAAGTAATTATGAACATAAATATAGGTGTTCACCGGCTTCCCCTACACTCCTACAGTATTCACAGTCAGTACTGTTAAGTTTGTAGTGCTTGACTGACTGACTTATACATACTGTAGTTACATATATATACATTACCAGCGACTAAACCACTCACAATCATTATTTAAGGTTTTTAAGGACCTCACAATGGGGTGAAAGAATTGTTGCAGGTTTCGCATAATAATCCGAGGCCATTTCCCTTGAAGTTGCTGCACGATTACAATAAGCCCTCGATATCAGATGAATGAATTTAGCACATATAACATTTTAACACAGGCTCAGTAAATCACTTATTCAGTATGGTAATGAATAAAAACAGAAGCCTGGGAAAACATTTGGTAGTCTTCAATGAGTGACTGAGTGTATAATGAAGTGGTGGATAATGAATAACAGAAGCCTGGGAAAACATTAAATTGGTGGTCTTCAATGACAGACTGAGTGTAAAATGAAGTGGTAGATACAAGTATTTATTCATTGTATATCAAGTGTCTACTGTATTGGGTTTGACTGAACATTAACCCTCAACACTCCTTGTAGCACCACACATTCATCACGAACCTTAACATAGAATTAGGTAGTAAATCTTTTTCACACTACAGACGTAATGCATCAGGGAGGTTAAAATACATTTGGGAATAATTGGGGGCGCCCCCGACTCCTCCAAACTGTGTCATCAAACAAAAACAATACATCCACTCATTACAGTACAGTATAAGAGGTTAGTTTTGTGGTATAGCTTGAAGGAGTCGGTAGCACTACACCCGGTTCACCATCGTCATCCTACCTGCCTATTCAGAGTCAGTAGAATCGTATCAGCGAGACGACAAACGAAGACGACAACACATCAGGGAGACAATAAAAAATATATTCAGTGTTGGGGAGATGAAAACAAACCAGAGAAATGACAAACAATATAGACTGAACTTTCATTTTACACTGTGATTTTGAGTGTGTAATCAAACTGTGTACAGAAAACCCTCAATGTACAGTACACTGGTATTGTGGGTGTGAAATGTAGTGTATAATAAGTGTTTACAGTACATACATTCAATATATAGACTTTATTTCACATATATAATTCCAGTGTAAAATGGGAGTTTACTGTACCAGGATCGGGAAGATGGAAGCATACCAGAGAGACGACAGGATCGATTGAAATTAGGCGCCGCAACAGCGAGGTCATATAGCGCCCGAGTAAGAAGGTGATAGAGAGGTGGGACAGTAAGCAAAAGGTAACAGATTAAAAAAGGAACTGTTGGAGAAGTGAAAGCCCCTTTTTACAGGAGCTTACGAAAGCAGGGATATTGGGGAGGTATTCGTAGCCCCCTAAGACGACAGACAATAACATAATTATCAATATCTGGGAGATGGAAGCATACCGGCGAAACGACAACACAACCTCCCACGTCAGCTCTGAGGGCCATACGTGGTATAAGTCTCTCTCTCCCTCCCTCACTCTATTAACCCACGACTTCACTAACATACGGCCCCTGGGTGGGTTAGGAAGAATTCAATACTGAAACTAATGCCCTCCGTTTAACACTTACTGACCTTGCTGGATTTTTAAAACTGTTTTGTGTTTGGTGTTGATGAATATTTGTTTTAGTGAGCTTCATACTATTGAGAAAGGCACAGAAATTATTTATAATTTCTGGAAAACAAGTATGAAAAACAGAGAACTTATTTATGAATTCTGGATAAAAAAAAAAGTGTGAAAATAAGAGAACTTAGTCAAGAAGAATAAACAAGAAAGAAGTAAAGAAATAAAACACATATGGAGGCACGGATGAAAATACTTTGCCTACTCACATTATCATCATCATCAACGCACCTCATGCATTGTGCTGCACTATTGATGGTGTGGTGGCTTTGATTACTTTGTGATTTTCATTAACCGGTTTCTATGTGAATCTACTATTGTAAGTTGCTTTCTAAACCCATATTATTTCAACTCAATCCCCCATGACTTTTCCAATCACCAACATTGTGCTGGAGTTTGTCACATTATTATCAAAGCAAGACATGATACAGTATACAGTATACATAATAGGGACAGTATTCTCCACTGCACCACAACTGTACCAAAAATAATTCAAATATGTGAAGTGTAATTAATTTAATACACACACAATCCTCATCATCAATACCCAATCCACACTTGTGCATAATTTTAAAATAATAATATCAAGCTGCAAAATAAACTTATGTACAATCACAAGCTCCAAGTTCCGTTTGTATCACTGTGTCACAGAAAATGAAAGATGTGATGTTGTGTCATTAATATTCACACTCCATAATTATACACCTGAGCAAATTCAGTACTGTACCACAAGAGTACAGTACTCTTACTTACACCACTCTGTACACACACCACCCAAGAGGAATAATTGTCTGTCTGTCTGTCAAAGGTACTGTACTAAGAGTCAGTTTCTGCATACATGCACTCACACACAAAGTCAATCCCACTAAGACCAAAATCACCAACTTTGGTCTCGCGGATTATCGAGCATTTAACTGGAGACACTGAAAACTTTAAAACACGTGGCGCATCTTCGACTGCAGATAACCTTCGCGAAAAAAACAACTTGTTTTCATGAATTCACAGGACACACACACACATTCGACCTAAACAAACTCAATGCCCTCAAACTTGTAATCTCCGACCTTGGTTTCCGGGAGTATCACCTTGCCCGAGGACACATTGAAGGCCATGATGTATGTGGCCACCTTACCGTCCACTTCCTCCGACTTGAGCGCCACTATTATCTTTTCTTTGGTTCCAGGTATGAACTTGAAGCTGGAGAAGCCATGGGTTGGCAGCTTCTCCCCGATCTCCTTCACCTGGGGCGGTGTGGGTGGAGGAAGGAGTGGTAGAGTGAGGAAAGTATGTGAGTTGAAGGGTAAGTCAATTTAATGCCTCATGAATGTAGTAAGTCCTTGATATTTTGCTAAGGGATATTTTGAATTCAAGAGTAAGTGTAGGTAGTGACTCATGAATATACAGTATATACAGTATGTCCTTGATTTTTTGCTAAGAAATATTTTGTGTTGAAGGATAAGTGAAGTCATTTAACACAGGCTCAGTAGATCACTTAGTCTGTATGGTAAGGAATAACAGAAGCCTGGGAATACATTACACAAATACACTCCTAAACACCCATACAAACATACAGTACAGATACAAAATGAGAGTACAGTATATCGTATACAAATAGACGGAATAAGAGAAGGGGAAAAACACAGACCTGGACCTGCTCAAAGGCCTCATAATATACAGACAGAAAGAGAGAGAGGATAACACAGACTCTTAGTATATACAAGCAGACAAAAGAACACAGACCTGGACCTGTTAGAAAACACCTCCATATGTAGAGACAGGAAAAAAAGAAAGAGAGCGAGAGAGAGGAAAACACAGAGCCTCAGTACATACATAAAGACAAAAACTGTACGGACCTGGACCTGTTCGAATCCCTCAGTGGCGGTGAGCATGATGTTGGTGCCACGGTGTTCGTCATCTACCTCGTTGTAGCGCGAGGTGGAGGCACGGCGAGGTAGGAAAACCCATCTCTGCCAACCCTCGGCCCACACACAAGATTCGTGGATCATGTAACCTGAGGACAAGGGAGGAGGGATGTAAAGTAGTGGGTGTGTGGATAAAGGAGGGGGGATGTATAATAATGGGAGGGAAGGGACATAAAGGATGGGTATTGTATAGTAATGGGTGGGATGGAGCATAAAGGATGGGGGGGATTGTATAATAATGGGTGGAGGGAGGGAATCATAATATTGTAATATATTGTGAACATGAGGAAAGGAGGGGTATACACAGTTATAGGTGGGGTGGAGGGGAATCATAATACAGTGCATATCATATTAAGAAGATCATGTGTTGTGAGTGTTTAATACTTATCTGCTCACAAGAAAAGAGAAAATTAAGAACAACAGAAAATGAAAAGTATCAGGAAACCATTCTCTCATTTCCTTTCCCCAGCAACACAAACTCACCTGGGAAATGTATACCGATTGACTGGCGTAGCTTCTCATAGTTCCTGGTCCAGTCATGATGTTCCACAAAGCCACGTGTTGTGACGGTTTTGACCCACTGTGGGTTGTGGTTGACAAGTTCCCCGGTGCTGGTGGTCCATTCCTTCCCCAGACCACCAATGATTAGTGTCTCGTCCTTCACCGTAGCCCACTCACTCTTGAACCCTGCAACACACACCCAACTGTATCCACCCTTTCATGTCACACTCAGTCCCTCATTGAAGATCACCAAATGTTTTACCAGGTCTCCGTTATTTACTTCCATAAAGACTTAGTGATTCATTGGCCCTTTATTTAATGACTAGTGTTAAATGTACCAGCAAAAAATTGAGAGCCTACCATCTTATTTCAAACACGACGGGGACTAACCATACAGACCGATAGCTTTCCATGAACGTCGCCCCTTTACCTTTCTTCTCCCTGCCGTTGCCGTCAGTGAGTATGACCCAGGGTATGGCCTTGTTGCCGTGCAGGTCGATCTCGTAGATGATACCGGTGCGATCGTCGACGGCCAGCAGGTGACCGTTGAACACCACCAGCTCAGACAGTTCCATTCCCCGTCCCCCGTAAGCCAGGTTGGAGGTGAGGGTGATGAGTTCATTGTCCCACGTCACACTCACGTCGTCACCAGACTCTATGTTGATCATCAGCTGACCCTGTTGAGTAAATTTTAGCCTTAACGTTTTTGCAAGCAGGCTCAGGACTACATTTTTTTTTTCATTATAAATTTCTCCATATCAACTACTATATTAATAAATTTTGGTACAGTCAACTATAAAAGTCTAATAACAATCTGTAAATAAACAGATAAAGACATACAAAGATACATAAATACACACAAAGGATGAGCTAAATACACTCACTTTCTTGAGGTAGCTAATCCAAGTGTTCTTCTCTGTGGGATGTTTGGAGTTGGTGTCCAGATCACTCACCAATGCTATCCTGTATTTGACATACCCTCGGTCACTGTACACTGGTGGAGTCAGAGGGTATGTACTAGGGAAGGAAGGACAGGGCAGGGCATTAATATGGCGTATTGTTATTAAACACTTGTAACCTAAGATGCATCCACAGGTTACATAAAACACATATGAACTGTCTTGCAGCCAGAAATAATTATTATGCCTTGTATACATACACATCCTCATTATTCATATCCAGTATAAATATAGTATTGCAGAGACAACATGTGATAGCCTGGGAAATTTGTCCAATAACCCAGAAGTTTTTGCATGCGAGGCAAACATCTTATCCACTAGAATGACTAGATTATTGATGCCCTCATTATGTAGTACAGTCATAGGCAAGTACTGTATATACTGTACTGTACATCTAAAAGCTTCACACCTGTTATAATAGGAGAACCATCCCCGGTGATGTGCGTGTCCGTGTCCGTGTTCCTCTCCGTGTCCCCAGAGGTCGCTAGTCAAGTTACTGGTGCCGGTACGTGAACCAGGCAACACCAGGAACAACACCAGTAGTGCACACAGTCCTCCCACAGCAACCACAGACACAAATTTTGTCTGTAACATTTCATTGTATCAGAACCATTACCGCCATCACTGTTGCCATAAACACATCAAAATTTAGTCTGTAACATTTCACTGTCCATTATTATGGTGAACTCTACTACAATACAACACACACCTGTACATGTAGTGTAGAGTTGCCGACCCTATACGAGAGAGGTGTACGGCTGAAGACGGCCTGACGCATATCCAGCACCAGATTGTTGTTCTCCAGCATTTTCTCCGTATCAGAACAACTCATCAGGTCACCTGACACTACTCTCACTCTGATATGAAAATCGTATCCACTTTTCTCCTGATGCTGAAATATGGTATAATAATCAGTTATACAGAAGTAGGCACAAGGTATGAGATGATTAAATATTGCACATACATCCTTTTAACACAGGCTCAGTAAATCACTTAATTTGTATGGTAATGAATTACAGAACCCTGGGAAAACATTTGGTGGTCTTCAATGAGTGACTGAGTGTTTAACCCCTTGACTCCAGGTGGCGGTATATCCCGTTTGCCTAGGGGACTCTGGGCGGCGGGATTTCCGAACTCCGGGTGGTGGTATTTCCCGATAGTACCAATTTCGCGCCAAATCTGCCAAGTTGGGCTGGATTTGTTTCTTTCGTCCTATAGCCTAGCCTTTACAGTACAGTAGTACAGCACAGGTCACTCAGTTCCTGTACAACCCCAGTGATGGCTGAGCCTCGAGGCAATTTCTCCACCACATTTGATTCTGTGCCCCCCCACCGTACCACTTGTTACTTTCAGTCCATGAGTGCAACCTCCACATCTCATTCCTGCAAGGTTATCATACTCTGCAATTGATCTGGAACTGGATATATCTTTGTCATCATATGATTGTGATGAGTTTCCACATGGAGTGGCATGAGGAAGTGTTTACAGAGGCCGCGGCCAGCCAGCACTAGCGAACACCACCCTGCTTTCGCACTGAAAGTGACTCCTCTTCATCACCTTCTATCTCCATAACAAAGAGTCGCAGAGAGCTGGGGTTGGTCTTATTGGAATGAGGAAGAGTTGTTGGTTATTACAAAACCAAATTTAAGTTTCTACACATTGTAGTTTAAGAGTACAGACAAAGTGAAGAAGAGCGATTTTTGCAAAATCGTCTGGACACAGCGGTATATTCTCACCCACCCACCCAGCTGTGGCGGCAGGCAAGAGAGAACTCGCCCGGATTTAAGGGGTTAATGAAGTGGTGAATATAAGTACTTATTCATTGTATATCCAGGGTCTACATTATTACTATCCCTCCATATTAATAGGTATAGACTGTACTGTACAATACAATAATGTAATAAATTAAACAGGTATTGGTATTATGTCATTACAAGAATATTGTCTGATTAAAGGAAACGACCAATTAATTAAAACTACAATACGATATTAAGCAAATTCATTCAGTTAATGAAATATTATTTACCACCCAGTAGTACAATATGTCTTATCATTAAAAGAGAATGAATCATAATGTTAGAAACTTGTGTAAAAAAAGTGCGATTGAGATAACGAACTGAACCTTTAACCACAATAACACACACTAGGCAATACATTAAGAACATAACCACAATAATCATTCAGTATGGTATCAATAGCAATCAAAATATCCCCTATTTTATCTACAAATCCCTTTTAAATTATAAGTAAGTGCATATTAGTAAGGATTTCAGTACCAGGATCTCCCTACTCTAATCGCTATTTTACCACATATACTCGTACATAAAAATTAAAAAACACGTGTACAAATCACAGACTGACATCTTCCTCCTCCCACCAGGAAACACATAGAGGAAAACTTGACACACACACACACACACACAACCTTCACTCACATTCGTCATCAAAACTATAACCACCAACTCACCATTTCATACTCACCTCACTATAATAAATAATACGGTATGCTGGTTGGGTCTAGAGTCAAGACATATTGGTAGGACTGGTTATCTCCACTTTAACACTACCTACGAAGACATACATATGGTGACAAGAAGGGCCATGGCATTCGACCTTACACTTGTTGTTTGCTTGGCTGCCAACTCAACCAATAGGAAACCCGCCCAGTATGTGTCTATAAATGGAAGGTAGATGAATGTATGTAGCCCATTTTATAGCCCTTGCAGTATTATTTGTGGATTATTTACTATCATTATTACACTATTATGATTATTTGGGTTCTGTTTACTTGTCAATCATACGGCCATGTTCCCTGAGATACAGCAGAAACGCTAATTATAGTTAAATTAATTACACTATCGAAATGCATAATGAGCCGCTTTGTGCGTGAAAAGTAATACCTTGGCAACATTGTTATTTGGCTAAACGAGAGGTGTACGTGGCATGTTTGCGTCATTTTACACGGGATGACAATTCCAATAACATCAAACTATTTCCAGAAAAAAAAAGTTTTATTGGAGTTATTTGTTATACTAAAATTAGACAGCTATGCAAATTATTTATACAGCATGCTTATAATACTCTTTCCCTCACTCTACATATTCACTATTGTCCCAGTGTTTGGTCCCAACTATTATATATACCTGTGAGGGTGGTATATTATCAATACTATATTTTTGAGGAAAAAGGCTCTTCGTCCCTCCAGTAACCAATCGCATAGGTTGTCATTTAACGCAAAATATAACTCGCTCGATCGGATTGACCCACCTCAAAAATAACCCTCACTGACATTATTAAAGTGTCATAATTTGCTCATTACGGGTCGTGCAAGTGTGATTTTGCTCAACTGACCTTATAATGAGAGAGCAGACAAAACTGACATAAAATATACACTAATTGATGTCTCGTTTCATTATAATTTTGGAGTTAATCGGAAATTTACAGGTAACTGTGTCCATCTTGTTCCCATTCTCCCTCTGACAAAGTGTATGAGAATGGGAAGGTTTTGGACAAGAGAATGGGAAGGTTAGAAGGAAAATGGAAAGGTTTGTGCGAGAGATGGGAAGGTTGAACGAAGAATGGTAAGAATGAAGGGAAATGGAAAGGTTGAAAGGAAAATGGGAAAAGTGCGGTGTGCATCCGTGCGCAGCAGCGCAGAAAGAGAGACCTGGGGGTGAGGAGATCTGGAGGAATGTAGGTTGTCCGTGCTGGAGGTTGGTGTGTTGGAGTAAGGCGGGTGTTGGCCATCGCCTCCTTCAACGCCAGCAGGAATGAAAGGTTGGAGGTGTCGAGCCCAAGTAACGTGACTTGACCCGGGAGGCAAGAGGTCCTTGCCGTACACTATAGCTCGGCTGGGGAGTGCTGGAGGTCCTCCTTCATGGTGGCACGGATGGTGAGGAGGATGAGGGGCAGTGCGTCTACCCACTGGTTGGATTACAGGGTCCTAAAGGCGTCCTTCAGCCGTCTGTGTAGGTGCTTTTCCATCCTTTTGCTACATGGGTGATAGGCTGTGGTGCTCTGGCGGCGCGTCCTGAGGTAGTGCAGCATATCGTGCCACGCCCTGGACTCGAACTGTGTGCCCTGGCCTGTGACGATGACCACAGGAGGGAAGAAGTTGGCTACCCAGTCACTGAGGAAGTGGCGTACTGTACCTTCTGCAGTGATGTCCGGCATGGGGGTTGCGTTGCACCAATGTGTAGATCTGTCGACGCACGTCAGGAGGTAGCGGGAGCCGCGTGAGGGTGGTAGAGGGCCCACGATGTCGACGTGTACGGTGTGGAACCTGTTGGTAGGCACTGGAAACTCGTGTAGTGGAGGGCGAGTGTGTCGTCCCACCTTTGCACGCTGACACGGGGCGCGGGGTGAGACCCACGTCTTGACTTGCTTCCTCGCCCCGGCCAGACAGCGCAGCGGCTGATGAGGCGGAGGGTACCTGCAACGCCGGGATGATTGAGGGTGTGGTAGTGCTCGATATCCTGCCACCTGAAGTCTGGAGGGATGTAGGGCCGAGGGAGTCCACATGACGTGTCGCACCAAAGCCTGGTCGTCGCATCAGGAGCCTCGGTGTACTCCAGGCGGAGGCCTGACTCGCCTACTAACAAGTCCTGGAGATGTGTGTCAGTAGCTGATATATTGGCTGTTCTGTTTGACAGGTTTTGACCCAATTCCAATACCCAATGAACCAACAAATACAATAAATTCGAGATTAATTGGTGTCATCGTGACGGGTTTCATTCGACCTCATTTACCTTGCTGCTTGGTGGCGGTAAAAGAAATTATATGGCAAATTATCATTTACTGAGAAATTCGGTGATGCAAACATCGAGTAGATAAATTTTAAGTTGAATTAGCTTTGTGTTATAAATACTGAAAAATTACGGAACATGTGAGTTCATTATGTACGTACAGCTGGATTAGACCATTACCTTCTGGAGAGCCCCGGTAACTCTGCCGGTAAGATTGCTATTTCTTACGTAATAAATAACAGCACGTTTTGCTGTTTTTTGTTTTTGTTTTTTTTACTATGTTTTACATGTGAGATTTTCATAGATGATACTATATGAAAATACTTCCTAAGCACTACAAATAAGCTATATTTCAAAGCACTTAAAAACACACATTAAAAAGATAAAAAATACATATATAGTATAAGAGAGAAAAATATAAACTGCATACAAGTCAACAAACTGTGTAGTGAGAGTGAGTGACCGTTGCAATGTTGCCAGGTGCAGGAAAATATCTCTATTTTATGAAATTTTGAAGTCTCACAGGGAAATAATATAAAAATTGTTCAAGAATAAACAGGAAAATTTCTACCAGACGAAATGCCAAAAAAAAAAATGCGAATAGTCAAAAGTAAATAGGGAATTATTGAGGCAAAAACGAAAATTCTAAAAGTGTAGTTAGGGAAATTTCGTCAATGAGTCCTGGCAACACTGGAGTGAGGAAGTTCCAGGTGAGTGTAAACAATAATGTTCCTGTGATTCATGTGTTGGAGGAAGATTCATATGAACACCGAGACAAAAGTAACTAGGTTTTTTTTTAAATGTAGTATTCCCTGGTGGCTAAGGGTGGGTTGGTTGGGGGGGGGGGAATATGAAAAGGATTAATAAAAAGTAAAATATATATATACCGGCATTATTTTTTAGACTTGCGCATCTCTTTAAGTTAGTTTATTTACACGAAATGTTCTTTATTGTTTTTTTAATCTTTAATATTACCGTCTTGGTTTTAACTTCGTACTATTCAAGCGTTTGTCCCTAATAATGTCTTTTCGACTTGAGGTTTTCAGAATGCAATGTTTAATACCGGTAGTGTGTTTTAAACGATATCACCCCTCCCCTGCCCCAATCTCTAAAAACACTCATTTTCGCCAGATATGAAATAGAGATTAGTCTGAAAAATACTATAACCCATTAAATAGAATTAGGTAGATCTCACCTAACCTAACCTAACCTAATTAGGACCGCGGCAAACTACCGGGACCTAATTGGGGCAGACTACCAGTGGCTAACCTTAGCAGTCTACCGGGACTATGTAAACAACTATTGGCCATCTTGAATTAGTATTACGGTACCTTTATATTCGAGAGTGGCGGTAAATACAGGCCTTATTACACGTGAGGCAGTTCACTGATGTCACTTATACTCCATGGACATGTTAAAAGTCTAAATTGGCTTCGTTATTCTCAAAACATCACCGAAGAATACGTTCGTCGACAGACACACTCGGTACAAAGTGAAGCCATTGTAATTAATCAAGCACACTGATTGGCTGTTGAAATTGAGGTGCATTAATCAAGCACACTGATTGGCCATCCGCACCAATATGGCCGCTGTACACACTGTGTATTAAGGAAAATGGATTCATTTAGGGGTAGTTGTATTACGAAACTTATGCATTTACTACGGAAATAACCTATGAGGAAATGACGTACATGTATTAAGAAATGTATTTGACAGAAAGGAATTGATGGTAGTGATTTTAGACAAACACTTGAATAATACCTTTATCTTTACCATCGAACAATTCTCATCCCAAATTAGTGTTGATTATTGTTATTATACTGTATTGATTGATGGTAAAATATTAACAAAATAGATTTCTACTCATACATGGTGGAACTGATATAATTGAATGAATGAATGAAAAATGTTAATCTGTTTCCAGGCATAATAGTTTGGAGGTGTATCTATGTATTTTCTCCCCAAATCTACAATATGTTATAACATACCGGTACAGCTTAAAGGGGAAATTCAGTGTTGGAATATCTGGAGCAACTGATTCCTCCAAACTATTCCAGGCGACAACTTACCATTGTTATTATTCGTCTGGTCCTGTTTCCTGGCATACTTTGTGGGAATCAAGGCACTCCAATGTACCAAAAGTGTATAACCCCCTTAACTAACTAACTAACATCACCACCTTCTCCCTCGTCCTACAGAGTCCTTCTTCAATTTGAATTTATCGGAGTACCATTATCATTTCAGTCACATCTACCAGTGCTGTACCTCAACTTGACACACCGATGGCTGAACACGAAGATGGTCCTCCACTCAAAGGAGCAAAACTTGATGAGGAAGGACTGGGTGCGTACTGTTGACAATTGATAAATATGTAAAAAAGAAATTACTGGAACCGCTGTATGGGTAATTATAGTGAATTTCAATGTAAGGGTGGTTTCAATACTTTTTTTGCCGATTGTACCCTCGATATAAAAAAGTACCTGCACCCTGGAGTCGGATAAGTAGTGGTGACAACATTCATCTCTGGTTCAGTTGGTAGTGTTGGTATGCCGACATATCTGTATCATTTCCCGTTAATCATAGTTATTGTTTCATAATGTCTCGGACTGAAATATTGTCGATACAGTAGACCCTCGATATATGATGAATAAATTTTGTACTATCCTTTTAATACAGACTCAGTAAATAATTTTAGTGTGTATGGTAATGAATAACACAAGCCTGGGAAAACATTTGGTGGTCTTCAATGAGGGACTGAATATGGTTGTTGTTGATGTTCTCCTGGGGCAGAATGGCCTCCTGCCCCCACAGACCCCCGGTACGCTTTGGTCGTAGTGAAAAAAAAAAAAAAAAAAAAATTAAAATAAAGGAGGGGCTGGTCCTGAAACAAATCCCAGGAAGATTGGACCAGGGAGTCTGGGGGGCTCTGACCGCCAGGGAGATTGGGGGGAAGGTCTTTGATCCCACAGCCAGTGCTGTGGGCCCAAGTCCACGTTACCACAAGAGCTACAAGTGGGGCCGCACCTTCCATGACACCAGTCCTGAAAGGACCATAAAGGGGGAGGGAGTTTACACTGCTGCATGTAAAGGGATAATGCACCCCCGTGTGCTGGAGGTTCACACAGCAGTGAAAAAAAAAAGAGCCTCTGGTTGCAGTACACCTCACATGGATTTTTAATCCATGTTGACAGATCTCGTCAAATCCACTAGAATGTGACCAGATCCAACAACAATCGTTATTCTAACCCTGTGGGGGATGGCTAGTATTCACAGAGAATAAAAGTCAGTCCCCTGGGCAAGGGACTGAGTGTAAAATGAAGTAATGGATACACGTGTTTATTCATTGTTTTTTTTAGGGGTCTACAATACTTCTTTTATCGAGGGTACTTGTACTTTATCTTGCTATCCATCTCTTCATATTATACTGTCAGTCATTGAAGACCAACAAATGTTTTAACAAGGCTTGTGTATTTAATTATCGCATACACTAAGTAATCTGCTATATTTACTGTTCACAGATTCATTACAAACAGTGGAAAACAAAGACACTACTGTATGTGGGTGTGTATTGTACAAAGAGTGTTACTGGACTGTACACATAGTAATTACAAACAATGCCGTACACACCCATAACACCAGTAGAAAACAAGGCATTACTGTAAAGTGAATGTAAACAAGTTTTTTCACCCCAGGGTCAGTTGTTGCAAGTCACTACAACAACCTGGAGGAGAAGGGACTGAAGGAGAGGTCTACGAGTCGCATCTTCCACCTCCGCAACTCCAACAACTGGATCAAGAGTTACCTCATTAACTACTGCCTCGACCAAGTGAGGGAACGCCAGGTGGACCACTACCCTGTGTCTGTCTTTGACCTGGGATGTGGCAAGGGCGGTGACCTACTGAAGTGGAGTAAGGTGTGTGTGTTGTCTGTGTGTATGTAAAACTGCTCAGAATTGAATCCACTCACCGGTAAAACTGGATGATACAAAGTTAGATTAAGGGAAGATTGATAAATTGGAAGGCTACTGATTCCTCCTAACTATACCAGAAAATAAACACCCTCAGTGGTACTAATAGGGGATCTGTTTCATGGCATAGTTTGGAGGAATCATAGACCTTCCAATTCACCAACAAAATAATCTTCCCTTAAAAACCACATTTCATTGATAATCAAAATTTCTCATAATTTTAGTATACTGTACTTGAAAAGGATTTTACAGTACTTAAATTTGTCTCTCATTTTGTTCTCTTACATCATCTCCCTTTCCCCCCCCCTCCCCCTCATTATCTGCTGATATCTCATCTCCCTTTCTCTCCTCCATTCCAGGGCAACATCCGCCACCTTGTGTGTGCCGACATTGCTCAGACCTCGATGGACCAGTGCCGTGAACGCTACACCAACACCAGGAAGAGGACAGGAGGGGGTCACGGTGGAGGATTCACTGCAGAGTTTATTGTGGCAGACTGCACCAAGGTCACTATAGTAGGCTTTAGATGTAGCACTAATGAATACAATACGGTGTTGATATAAGATAGATAAATGCGGGACCCTAGGCTCTTGTAGCACAAAGTGACTATAGTTGGCCCTTGAAATAGCTGGAATGAATACAGTAGGCCCTTGATGTTGGACAAATGAATACAGTATGCCCTCAGTACAACACTTAAGTACAGTATCCCAGGCCTGTGTTGTAGCACAAAATAGATACAATAGATCCTTGATGTAGCAGGAGTAAATACAGTCACTTAATTAGTCAGTTAAAAAATCAGACATTAAAAGTCCACAAATCAGTCAGTAATCCAACCTAACCAACCAACCCGCCCACCAACCAACCAACCCACCACTCCTCCCCATCCACAGAAACGTATCAAGCCGATGCTGGAGAACCCAAGCAGACAGGTGGATCTGGTTTCGTGCCAGTTTGCCTTCCACTACTGTTTCGAGAGTCTGGCCCAGGCTGAAACCATGCTTAGGAATGTGTCCGAAAATCTCAAGCGAGGCGGCTACTTCATGGCCACCATTCCCAACGCATACGAGATCATGTGAGTTGCCTGGGGTAGGGTATGAGAATATCCGTGGTATTGACGATGGCTCTGTCTTGTGTGTACGAAATCATGTGAGTTGCCTAGGGTAAGATACAGTAAAAGGACGTATGCAAGAATATCTGTGGTGTTGAAGATGGCTTTGTTTTGTGTCTAACTAGTGGAGTCATTGTACCGATACCACGCTATCGTCAGCACCATGAATAAATTCTTCCATCCATCCATTCAGTTTACACTCAGTCCCTCATTGAAAACCACCAAATCCTTTCCCAGACATCTGTTATTTAGTCCCATACAAACTAAGTTACATATTGATTCTGTGTTAAATGAGAAGTGTAAATATGTCCTTATTATATCTAGGGAATATTATAATATACATGCATTATAGGTCGAGCAGTTGTTGTTGTTGTTGTTGTAGTTCCCCAGACTGTCTGACCGAGCAGTCCCGAGTCTGGTTCACCGAAGCCACGCAGATGCTCGAACCCCCAAAAGGAGGCCAAGGAGATAGCGAGGTCTGTTTCTTCGAAGGCAACAGAAGAAGGGACTGCTGGCTCATGGGCATGTACCCATGAGCCAACAAACTCACCGTCTGTAGTCTTCCTTGTTGTGCCACCCAATCGGGCGATCTCGGGCTGATCTCATCAGCTACCCAGAAGGAATGAGAAATAGTAAGAGAGACAGACAGAACAGACCAGGGTGTGGTAGAGGATGACTGATTCCTTATTTCTGGATAGAACCAGCCCTCACCAGTAAGAAAAGGTGATAAGAGAGGTGGGACAGCCAGTATGAAGGAAAGATAAGGAACGAAGGGATGGTAGAAGAACTGAAAAGGATTGGCTGGGGCTGTGAAGGGATGCCAAAACCTTAAAGCACTGCCCACATCACCACAGGCAATACTTCCCTTACGGGGAGAGCAATATAAATGAGAAGTGTAAATATGTCGGCATTATATCAGGGGCCAACTAAAATATATATATGTATTACAGGTCGAGGTTGAAGAGCAGTGGAAGTCACAGGTTCGGCAATGAGGTGTACACAGTAGAGTTTCCCGAGGACCGGCCTGAAGACCCACCAATCTTTGGGGACAGATACAACTTCTTCCTGGAGGGAGTGGTTGACTGTCCTGAGTTCCTGGTTCATCCACCAACCCTTATTAAGTGAGTTACAGTAAGAGATAGTTAAAGGGAGTATTATTTTGGAATCCCTATTGTTAGTTGAGGAGGTACTTTAATTTCAAAAGGATAATTTCTTTGTATCCAAGGACATCAGACTTATAATTGTTAAAAATTGGCGCAGAAATGTTACCAGTGTGACAATTCCATTATTTTTAACACATTTCTCACCAAGGAAGTGCTGTTGTTATGAAATCCTTTGCTATGTGTTATTGGGAGCTCAGAAGGTCTGAGTATGAGTTAGGATAAGATATAATTATTCCCCTACACACAGTCTCTCACCAAGGAAGAGTTGCCTTTATGAAATCCTTTAGTTTGTTATCAGTGGCTCATGTGTTCCCTTTCCACCATCACACAGACTGGCAAAGAAATGGGACCTGGAGCTGGAGTGGAAGAGAGACTTTAGCACTGTTTACTCAGACGCTCTCAAGGACACACTCTGCCAACGCCTCCTGTCAGTCATGAATGTACTCGAGGTAAGAGAGGGAAAAATACAGTCTACTGGGCCCAGACACTCATAAATAAAGTCTCGATGTGCTGGAGGTAAACTCACTCTTGGTTTAAGGGGAGATTCTCTTGTTGGTAAATTGGAAGGTTACTGAGTCCTCCTCACTGTACCAGAGAATAGGCATCCTCAGTGGTACTAATAGGGGAAGTTTGGAAGAATCAGAGACCTTCAAATTCACCAACAAAAGAATTTCCCCTTAAACTCTCTCTCACTCTCACAATAATCCTCTGTCATACTCTCACCAACAGACCTACCCTAGCAAAGAGGAGCAGGTGACGGAGACTGAGGTGGAGTACACACACGCGCGTCAGTTTCTGGAGAGTCGGGAGGGAGTGACCGCCATCAGGACACTCACCAGTTCAGAGTGGGAAGCCCTTTGTAAGTACTCATCACAAAATGTATAGCATTCTGCCTTTCTTTCATTACACACAACTGTATGCAATACACTTCTTTGTCTCTTCCTGTGTACAATGTGTAAAGGCACTCAATGAAAAATAGTGTAGGCTTGTGGTACTTAATACTGCTTCTTGTATCCTTGTATTGTTTTTTTCACTTAAATGAGAGGGTAGTCATATACGTTTGTAGGTACGTGTTACATGCATACAGGAGAACATTAGTAGGACTTAAAAAACAATACAGTGGGGCTCCTGCTAACTCTTACAATATACAGTAGTGGTTATTTTTGCACAATATTTTTTAAGTGTCTCGTTTGACTGTGGCATATTTTTCCTCAGGTATATATCAAGCGTGGGTGTTCAGAAAGGTGAGATGAAGAACAACTAGTCATAAAGTTGGTTGACAGGAAGAACAACACCATCACCACAACCACCACCAGCCTTCCTCTCATCCATCGTTTATACCCTCACGGTCACGGTCATAGGTTAGGACTTCCATTCTGACCCCACTGTGTGTGTTTCTAGACTGATATTATTAAGTAGGTGAATACTTAGCAGGGGTTTGGAGAAATGAATACGTGGTTGGTTATTTTAGGAGATGATTACGTGATATAGTTTGGCAAAGTGAATTGTATGTGGTCATGAGGAAAATATGAGGTTTGATAAAGTGAATATTATGTGCTCAGTTAATTTTATAGGATCTTGAGGAAATTATGTGGTTAGATCATTTGGTAAGGGTTATGATTAGGATTGTGGTTTGGTAAAGTGAATGTACAGTTTATACAATTTAGTAAAGTTTTGAGGTCGTAGTGTGGTTCTGAGTAAGTGGGTATGTGGTTGGGAACTTTTACTTGGAATTTGGAAATTAATATACTGACTATTGGTGCAGTGGACTAACATAAATAAAGGTCCGTCTTTGCAGTTACAGGTGTAAGGGGACTCTGGTTCATTCAGTTTTGTTTAATATTCTTAATTGGTTGCCTCACAGTCCTTAGTTTGGCTGAGAGGATCTGAAGTTTGGAGTGATGTACTAACCCACACAGTTTTTCTTAAATATTGTTTGATTTTTCAGGATTCTGGTCTTTTGTGTTAGACAACCACAAAACACCTACATGACCCTTTCACATCTCCAGCACTTTAAGGGTTTTAGCACCCATTCCTTTATTTATTTTATTTTTATTTTTTTTTCAAATGTCCATGCTTTTTCTTCTTTGTATGTGGTTGCTGTTCCTCCACTCTCTTCCACTTACACACTCTCTCACCACATAAATTCACTGCTGAATTAAAAAAGAACTGTGCCAAGAAGGAACAAAACACAGGTTACCAACAATTACCACCACCACCACAGTGTACAAATCCCCACTCTCTCACACACATGGTCAACTCACATTTTATGTGTTATGCCATTTATTCTACCTTCATATTATTGTGTCTCATAATAATGCGAGTCATATCATGAATGCATATTATTAACTCACACATACATATGGTCGGTTTCTCATATTTTTCATACTGAACTCTCACACATATGGTCAGGTTTTCATGTGTTTTATATTGGTAACTCTCACTCACATTCAACCTCTCATTAAGCAACACATTTCATCAATAATTTGTGATTCATTATTTTGAGTCCACTGGTGCTTCACACACATATATACTGTATCAATCAAAGTGCATGTGTTCAGTGTTGACAGTCACAGTACAAGGAAGGGATGATGATGTAAACAGTAATGCCTTGTTGTTTTCCACTGGTGTTATGGGTATGTGTGTATTGCTCTATATATATGTAATGAATTTGTGTACAGTAAAATAACCCTCTTTGTACATTACACACCCATAAACCCCCCAGTGGAAAGTGAGGGTTTATTGTACACTGATTCAAAGGAATTTGCTTTTTACGATAAGAAATTGGTGTCATGTCCAGCAAGAATATTTTTATTTTATTTTGGGAAGGTTTGATATTTTTTCTGTACCTACTTTAGGAGACTGAAAAGAAATGGATAACAGAGTTTTCAATAATATAAAAGGTTTAGATTTCAGAAGTTCAATTGTATTACCATGTTTACTGTATATTTTTTTTTTGGATAAAGTTTACAAAGTCCTAGAAATTTTTAACAGATTTTATAATATGTCCTGTACAGTTGCCTCCAAAAATTTCATCCTCATTGTACCCTTCAATATCATCATAACATTACATATTGATTAAGAACATATTTCTTGCTAATTATGTAATAAAGAAGAGATCATGATGAAGAGAATGGATGTAAAATCTGGATACAATTATACTGAGAAAATGAATAACTGAATAATGTCTGCCTATACAGTGCTGATTGTACAGTCGGCCTCAAGAATTTATACCCATAGCATTAGTTAAAAGGGGTCTTTATCTAGCATATACTGTAGGCACATTTCTGCTGAATGCTTTAAGTACTAGCCAAATATCATTACTAGAAAAGTCTGGTGTTTGGAATTATTCTACTAAATTTTCTAGATGTTATGAACCCTTGATGTCACTGCAGTATACACAATACAAATTCCTGAGGCCGACTGGATGACCACATGCAGGGAAAGTCATACGTTAAATGTAAAAGGAGAAAATCTTATTGGTAAACTGGATAGTGGGCTACTGATTCCAGCTAACTATGCCAGAAAACTGCAAATGACTTCAATGTTACTATTAGGGGACTTGTTACGTGGCATAGTTTGGAGGAATCTGTAAGCTTCCAATTCACCGTCAAAAGTATAACATTCCCTTTACAATGACTACATAGAGGGTTACAGATGAATCCTGCAAGCTATGCCATGAAACAGCAGATGACGTCAACATTATTGATAGTGGATCTGTTTCATAGCATAGTTTGGAGGAAACGTTAACCCTCCAATTCACCATTACAAGTATAATCTCCTGGCCGACACAGATTTCATTACCATTACATTATTTAAATATGGGGCCACTGATTACTCCAAACTATGCTATGAAATGGACCCCTGTTATAATAGTGTTATTAATACAGTACAATAATTATTTAGGTAGTCTTGTTTTCTGGCTCACTACTTTGGAGGAATCAGCAGCCCTCCAACAACAATGAGATTATACCCTCCACATATTACTAAATATTTATAACTTTGGTTCAGTACATTTCTAAAAACATTACATACATATATTAAAAACACTGTACTGTACTATACTTAAAGGGAGAAAGAATCACTTGATATTTAATTGAATGGCTACTGATTCCTTCAAACTGTGCTATAATACAGATCCCTTATTAGGAACATTGAAGTCATCTGATTTCCCAACACAGTGCAGGAATCAGTAGCTTTTCAATTTACCAACAAGAGATTCTCCCCTTAAAATCCAGTCAATATTGACACATTACTTTTATAATTTTAACAACAGCCATTATTTACATCCTAACCATCAGATAAAAAGTATTTTAACATCTAATGACTCAGTCATAAAAAATGACGAGGGGTATTAAAAGGTGTGAGCAATCTGTAAGCTACTTATTCCTCCAAACTGTGCCACAAAACAGGCTAAACCAACTAAATGTAAAAGTAACCTGCTTCTTCTAGGACCAGTTTGGAGGAGTTGGTTGGCTCTCACTTGCTAACAGAATCTTACCACACTTATAAATAAACAGACTAGACATACATTAGAGACAACATTGTATTCTCAAGTAAACAACTGGACTTAAAAAAAAAAAAAAAAAAAAGGATATAAAAAAAAAATTACAAAATGCCACGATAAAACCCAACATCCATTTGAGGGAGAGGCTTTATAGTACATCCTCAAATGGTGTACAGTCCAGTGAAAGATAAAGGTTGTGTGGTCTTTGTCCAATATTTACTTATCTATACTGTACATACAATGAACTGCACTTAAACCCCACCTGGCCACAATTACAAACTGGGGGTAGAAACATCATTTATTTATTTAGTGAAAGTTTTCATCCAATTTCTCAACACAATTTTTATCTTTCAATGTACTGTACACCGTATATTAAGTCATCTGTAAGTGAATTACTTCATGACAATATGCAGGAACACCTCACAGACTAATAGTGATAAAAAATAAACATTCAATTCCCAATTTAACATCACCCCTCAAGGATGACACACAAAGTTCCAGAGCACAGGTGTAAAAGAATGGTTGATGGTCCATCTTGCAAACTTTACCAATATCACATCACTACGCTCTGAAACTTATCACCGGAACCAATCGGTCTTAATTAACCCTTAAACCACAGGTGACGACATAATTCGACACCACCAACAAGTTGGTTAGGCTCACAACAGAGTGTGTGTACTTAGGAGCTCCCACGAGTCACACCAGCCTTGACCAGCTGGTGTAGGAGTAGCTCTCAACATGTGAGGATGTATTTTCAGTGCTCTGCTTTTGGGCAAATTACCATATATGTACGTAAAAACTACAGTGACGTTATATATTATATTGTTGTGTTGAAAAATTTGATTCTGACATGTTTGATGACTAAATCAGAGCGTGAAAACGTACTTAGAATTGTTCGAAAAATGTAAAAATGAATTTTGAGTTGTGGTCATTCTGAACTGGCTACTCATCTTACAGATGTCCATTTAGTCTTCACAAAAACATCAGGACACAGCTATAGGTTTGTACTTCAATATCATGTATCATTTATTTATGTAGTTTGAGTGGTTTACACGTTATTAGATGCCAAATGCTTGCTTACGTTTTGTGGAAAAAAAAAAAAAAAAAAAAAAAAATCCCGCAATACAGAGCTGGCAAGCACGAACATGCCCGTGGTTTGAGGGTTAAGGGGCCTGTAATGTTGGTGTATTGGAAGGTCTGTGATTCCTTCAAACTAATGCCAGGAAACAAATGACCTTAATGTTACTTTAATGAGGGATCTATTTCATGGCATACTGTAGCTTGAAGGAATTAGCAGCCCAGCAATTTGCCCTCAAAAGAACTTCCCCATTAAGGTGCCTGTAATATCTGTGGATTGGAGGCTATTAATCCCTCCAAATTACTTATGCCACAAAATGGAACTCCTTCAGTTTTGTACCAGTTTGAAGAACTCTGCAAACCACTACTACCAATTACAGGCCTTCAAGAAATAAGAATAGCTACAACACTATTCTAACTAAACCAACAGAATAAAAATTAATATAAGATGCATTTGCAATTCAATGGGTAAGATTAAAGTCCTCCAGTATAAAACAGTCCTCCTTCGATATTATCATTAACATATACACCTATTATTATAACAATGGGTCAGTTGGTACATCTATTGGTGTGTATGATAATGAAAAAAGAAATGCTAAAAGAAAAAAAGACACTGCGTACCATCTGTAAAAAAAAAAATGCTGACAATATAATTAAAGATGTAGCTTCCCAACCAATAAAAAAGAAAAAAATGCTGAAAAAAAAAAAAAAAAATTATGTAGCCTCCCAACAGGATGTTCTCAAAGAAAATCTTGGCCACCATTATTTTGTTTCAAGTTCAAAGAGAAGTATGAAACAATGGGTATCCGGATCCACAACCTTGCTGGCATCCGTCCCTTCCAGTACCAATCAGATGGAAAGAGGCAGCCACTAAATCCAGATAATCCATTTTTGACTCATAAAGGCAGCCCAAAATAATCCAGCCATTCAGCTTTGACTCGTAAAGGTAGTCATTAAAATCCAGATATTCAGCTTTGACTCCCAGGATAAAGCTTAGGTTTCAACACAATAAAGGAAGCAAAAAATTAAAAAGTTGGTTTAAGGTTTAAGTAGAAAAGAAGTAGCAGCTGACTGAGTTCCCTGTCAATCAAAGATTAGCCCCAGATGAAGCCCCCAGGCCTACCAGAGCATAGCCTTATAGCCTCTAATTACATCAAGGTGCTGCTAAACACCATCAAAGGGAAAAAGAGGACATGTCTCTCTCTCTCCCTCAGGTGGAGGAGGAACTCGTAGACCACAAGTTCTATACACACCACAGATGTTCTTGTATGCAACCTTCAGTCATCTAACAAAAGAGGGCAAGAAGAACTGAAGAAGGCAAAGAAGATGGAAGAAATTTCTCGTATAGGTTGTGAGGCTGTACACAAAGCCATGATAGTCGAGTCTACTACTAAGTCACTCAATGCACCAACATGTCCAAACTTTGCCACACATGTGGAGGATTAACTCTTTGTTAATTTACCATTAAATATACCTTCTACAACTTTAACAGCTGAATCACACATCAATCTTTGCTTGAGGACAATATTTCTTTTTGGTGTAAAAGGTTAAAGCTATTTTATGTAAGAAGTATTGCCTCACTAGCACGGTAACCACTATCTATGTTAGATATTATATGTACAGTATTAACCAATTTTCAATATCATCAATATCAATACCCCATTTTTCTTTTTTTCTCCGGGGGGTGGAGAGGCTATAGTGCCAGGGGTAAAAAAAGGAAGCAGAAATAAATAAAATAAAGACAGAGTACCCAGCAATATGGGTCACAAACACATCATCACTCCCTCTTTCAAGATAACAAAATTCTCAGTTCCCTCCCCCCCACTTAGCCTTGGTGAAAGGAGCCATTCCATTGCTTTCAAGGTAAAACTGGGTTGCCAGCCCTAACATACACTCTTCCTTGTGATTTCATTCCACTCTTGTTAATCAGTTTTTTTTGCTTCATTCATACTTATTCCATGATTCATAGTCTATTCTAGGTGGAGATTGGGGAAATCTGTAGCCTCCAATTCAATGACGCACTTTGTTATGGGATGCCTTCGATATCATGCTGATATGTTTGGCACACGTCATTTACTGGGGACATTTCATGCTTGGGAACTGGTGGGCTACTGATTCTCCCAAGCTATTCAAACAAAACAGATCTCCTTTGTGTATACTGAAGCAATCTGTTTCCTGGCAAGGCTTTGAGGAATCGTTAGCTCTCTGAGTTACCCAAAAGAGATTACAATAAAGAATAACAGAAACCTGAGAAAACATTCGGTGGTTTATGATCAAGTTCTAAGTGTAAAATGGAGTGGTGGGATATGAATAACAAAAGCCAGAGAAGTAATATAAAGTGGCGCGTAATGAATAACAGAATCCTGAGAAAACAGGGATTGAGTGTAAAATAGAGTGGTGGGTAAATAATAACAAGCATTGGAGAACAGTTAATGGTCTTCAATGAGTGACTGAGTGTACAATGAAATGGTGGTGAATGCAAGGATTAATTGTATTATATTATCAAGTGTCTATTATCCTAAATATATTCGATTATGAAGATATTTTTTAACTACGGGTACAGTATCTTCAGACATACGTGACGATTATATTCATTGTCCTGCTGAAGGGAATTGTGTATTAGTGATATGTTTAGCATTGCTTTACCATATTGTAATATTTTTTCCACACTTTCACCGACACCACTACTCCATCATCCACTCCAACACCAACAACACCACTTTTTCTACCACTCATCCACTAACAATAACAATACCACTCCTATCACTCATCCACCTTCTTCCACTCCACCACTAACACCACCACATCTTTCATTCCATTTCCACTCACTCATCCACCAACACCACTACTTCATTTTCCACTCCAATACCACCACTCCTACATTTCATTCCTTAACTTGCATCCTCTTAGGAGTTGTCAATCTAAACAAATAACACACAACAACGTCTCCACTACAAACCATCTGCAACTTTTCCTACTTTGAGGGACAATCACAATACAGATCTTCATTCACAGGGACCTAAATTCTGGCAAACAAACATACACACAGATTTTTTTTTCTAACCTTCCAATTTTGAGGCAAGTCCATTAAGAATCTTCATGCTTTGAAAGACTGTGCCAGTCTTTTTTTTTTAGAGAGAGAAATTTTCGCTCGTTTGAGATTTATATGTGCAATTTTCCAGTGCATGTGTTAAGGTTTCCTGTTTTACCTAAATGTATGTTCTTATCATATCTCTTCATAATACTGTACTTGGTTAAGGAACTTATAGTCACACAAATATTGGCTAACCTTCACCTATTCAACTTTATCTGAACTCTTGTCCTATCTTAACCTTACTCAAAGGTCAAATTTCACACAAATATTGACTAGGTTAACTTTCACCTACAGTACTCACAGTACTCAACTATATCTGAACTCATCTTAACCTTATTCAATGGTAAAAATTCACAAAGTTTACCCAACTTCATCTGAATGCTTGTGCTATTTTAACCTTATTGAATGGTCAAAATTCACTAAAAACATTTCCACGTTATGGTTTACCTGCCTCTCATCAACCAGCCAACCTTCACCTACCCAACTTTATCTTAACTCTTCCTATATTAACCTTATGTGACGGTCAAAACTCACACAACTATTGGGTAACCTTTACCTACTCAACGTCATTCAGTATCTGAACTTGTCTAATCTTAACTTTCCATCTTAACCTTCCTCAATGGTCAAAATTCGTCCAACAATTTCCACATTACGGTTTACCTGACCCTCATCAACCGGCCGAGTTGTTGAGGACCTCCGAGGGTACCAGTTGTCGTGCGAGCCAGTCGAGTCCCTGGTGTAGCCCGGTGCCAGACTGTGCATCACAAGGCTGGATGTGCCATGATCGTCCCAGACACAGCTTGTGGAGGCCCAGGCTGTCTGTCAGTGCTGCCACCCCCAACGCCCCATCCCAGTTCTGTCATGGGGAAAAGGATACAATAATTCTAACTATGGCACAAGGGAAGGGGTATAATAATCCTAACTATTGTACGATATAATAATCCTAACTATATCACAGAGAAAGTGGTACAATATTCCCAAAATAATCCTAGGTATGGCAATAATTCTAACAGTGGCATTCTGTGGTTCAATGAAAGGGGTATAATAATAACTATGGTACAGGAAAAGGGATATAATAACTGTATTTATGGTATAAGAATACCTTCATTTATCATTTCCAAAAGTTAGAACAACTTTGTTTGTCCCTCTGTAAAAGATGTGACGACTCACTCACCTCCTTGTTAGCAAAGATGAGTAGCGATGCATCCTTGAGTTCTCTCTCGGTCATGAGTTTGTTGAGTTCTGTCTGAGCCTCGATGAGTCTGTCCGCATCTGTGGCATCCACAACGAAGATGACGGCCTGTGTGTTGAAGTAGTAGTGGCGCCACAGTGGTCGTAGCTTGGGCTGACCACCAACGTCCCACACCGTGAACTGATGCGAAAAAAACCACAATGATAAGGGTGGTATGTATTATTAAGGAAAGATTTTCTTGTTGGTGAATTGGAAGGTCTGTGATTCCTCCAACTATGCCTGGAAACCAATGACCTGAATGTTACTTTAATGAGAGATCTGTTTTGTGGCACTGTTTGGAGGAATCAGTAGTCTTCCAATGCCCCAGAAAGAGATTCTCCCCTTAAACTACTACTTTGAAGAAAAGGCTCGTCATTGCTCAGTTTGTATTATTTTGCATTACGAAGTAAGCGACAAGTAGCAGTTTAATAATATCATCCTAAATCTTTTTCATACACAGTAATAGGCCTATACAAGTCCCATCCTCCTCCTCTTCTCCATTTTCCCCTTTCCTTCAATCCATCTCTTCCCCATCCTCCTCACCCTTTTCCCTCTTCTTTCCCTCCTCCTGCTCCAACACTAACCTTGAAGTTCTTATATTCGATGGTTTCCACATTGAATCCGATGGTAGGTATGGTGGAGACAAACTCGTCCTGCTTCAGTTTAAAGAGAATAGAAGTCTTACCAGCCCCGTCCAGACCAAGTGTCACCACTCGCATCTCTATCCTCGCACCAATGTGGATACGGTTGTCCTGGAATGAACACACACACACTCAATTAATATTCAGTGCCTGTCTTTTTCAACCTCAGGAAAAGTTGATTATTTTATTTTTGTGTTTATGGACTACAATGCTCATCACAGCTGTACCACCATGATGATTTGTGCATTAAAATCCTCTGGGTATTATTCAGGCATCCCTTGTTTAATAATTATGATAACAGGGAATGAAACCAACGAGTGTAGTGCATTAACCTACTTTGGTGAATGTGATGGGTATGGATGGGTCTGGTGCAAGGGTTGAGAGGTGTGCCAGTTGTTGTTCCTGTGTGGTGAGGGCAGCCAGTCTTGCACACAGTTCCCGACCAGCACCAACAACACGACCGTCATCCTGTTGTACTGCTCGTTCACCATCAACCACCACTGCCACCATCTACACACACCATAATTAGGTAAGAGTGAATGCACATATAAACACATGTGCACACTAATTCACAATAAATCTCTAATATAAATAAATCAGTCAAAACACTCAAACATAAACAAATACAGTATACATAACATAAATACATGTATCTATAATAAATTGGATAAATATTAAAATCAACACACATACACATATTCATAACTTAAAAATCTATAATGATAATAACAGCCTTTAACATATATATATAAAACAACCACACACACCCTATACAGACCTGTGAGAGTAGTGTAGTCATGTCTTCTTGTTGCTGCCTAATTGAACAAAGTCTCTCTCTGATGTGTGCATCTAGTGCTGTCATTGCCTGAGTCTCTTGTCGGTTGAGTTGTTCCCGAAGCTGGGTGAAGTATTGTCTCACCCGGCCCCGAGCCTCCTCACCCGTACCACCTCCGGCTCCCACCATGCCTCCATTACCATCAGGCTCTCCAACACCATCACCAGCTGACCCCTCTATCATCCGTGCCACACACTCTGTTGACGGTGTTAGGGGGATGAGCACTTGTTGGTGAATTGGGTGATGACTTCTGACTCTTCCAAACTATGCATAAGCCTATCTAACATTTACAAGTGAGGCATGTTTGTACAGTAAAATTAAACAACTACCTCCTACTATACACCAACTGATTGACTGACTATCTGACCAACCAACTGATTGACTAACTATCTGACTTACTAACTGACTAACCTAACCAACTAACTAACTAACTGACTAACCTAACCAACTCATTAACTTCCTGATTAACCAATTAATTGACTAACCAACTAACTGAACCAACTAACCAAGTAGGCTAACTGACCTAACTTGTGTGCTGAGTCAGTGAGGTCCTGTGCGACTCTCTTGATGTGTTGGAGTGCTGTGGTGATGGTGACTCGGATCCTCTCAGCCTCCTGCTCCAATAACATGTGCTTTGGGAAGTAACGAATGAGAGAGGGACAGTCAGTACCAGGGATTATTTCTATCTTATGATGCTGATGTATTAAACACTTGTCATCTAATTAAGGGGAGAAACTCTTAATCGTAAAGTAGGGGGCTATAGTACTGTACTGAGGTTTGGGGGGAGAGGAAGATAGAGGGATGGACAGTCAGTTACCAGAGATCATTTCTATATCATGATGCTGACATATTCAAAGCTTGTCATTTAAGGGGAGGAACTCTTAATGGTAAACTGGGGGGCTACAGTACAGAGGTATAGATATCCACCACCTTCAGAGAAAAACACACACATATATATATAGACACATACTATTGACCGAGTTGACCAAGTATGGTACCTTATGCTTGGTGTGTTTGTAGTCCTTACAGATGAAACACATGAGTGGTGCTGCCTGACAACCTTCTTCTAGACACACAAACTCCACAGGGTGAGAGGAGTGGTCAGCACATCTCGGTTTTTCGCGGGGTTTTTCTGTTTACAAAAGGTGGAGTGTTAGGGTTGTCTTAATAAACTTCTTTTTTGACGAAGTTCATTTCATCACACAGTTCCTATTATTTTGTAACATAAAACTAGTGACAAAATGCCTTTTCATTAAAGAGTAAGTTTAATAATACTACCCTTAGGGTCGTATTATTAAATTTATGTTACAAAATAATGGGAATTGAGCAACCAAGAGAACATTTCAGAGAAGAAGTAGTTCAATAATACTTCATTAGCAGTGTACAGTTGCCAGCTCTTATAATTATTGGTACAAGCAGTCAGTATTGTCAATCCTCCTCTTCTCCTATTCTAGTTATATGTGCTGTCAATTGTATAATGAATGGTGGAAGATTTTGCAGTGTACAGTTAAGACAAAACATAGAATCACAAAACAGGATGAATTAAAATATGCATCATCTTGTATCTATGACTGTATTATTGGTAGACCCAGTTCCTAGCTTACCAGAAAGAGGAATGCGCTTGTGCTTGTGTAGTGTGCGTGTGGCGTGTGTGCGTTCGGAACACTCCAGACACAGATGGGACGCACACACAGTACAGTACAGGACAGCCAAGTGGTCCTCGTCCTCATCACAAGATATACCCAACTGGAACATTTATTGTAATTAAAGTCAAACCTGAATTCTCTTTAGGGGAGATTCTTTTGTTGGTGAATTGGAAGGTCTGTGATTCCTCCTAACTACACCAGAAAACAGACACCCTCAATGATACTAATAGGGGATCTGTTATGTGGCACATTTTGGAGATATCAGAGACCTTCCAATTCATTAACAAAAGAATATCCTCTTAAACTACAGTAAAACTACAAGTACCCAGGTGTCCTCAGCTTTTCCTTCCATCACACAACAATAGTACCTACTGTACCTTCGGGACTTTAAGTTATAAATGAGATCCTTAATACAACATACCATAAAATAATATAACGATATAATATGCCACAAGACAGGAAGCATTCTCAACCACGTTTTAACAGTCCTTAACAATGCTGGTTGCCAAGAATATCAAAGAAAGTGGTAGTGAATCATTTTCTATAAAATGTACAGGTGTGGTAAAGTGGGACAGACCTCTCTTTGTTTGACTAGGACCTCTGGCAAGAGCACGGCATCGGAGCGCGAGAGGGAGAGTCGCTCCAGGAGCTCCAGTAATGCAAAGTTCTTCTTCAGTCCCCACACACCAGATGGTCCTGTCAATGTAAACAGACAACATGATTACAGTACAGTAGATCCTCAATATATGATCAATGAATAATATATTTGTATCCACCACTTCATTATACACTCAGTCACTCATTGAAGACCACCAAATATTTTCCCAGGCTTCTGTTATTCATTACCATAAACACTAAGTGATTTACTGAGCCTGTGTTAAAAGGATATGTGAAGCCTACAGTCACGGCACATAGTCCTTGAACAGACTTCCCGTTACACCCTGGTCAAGGACTATGTGACTGTACTAAGTTCATTCATCTTATATTGATGGACTACTGTATTTATGAGTAAGTGAAGCTCAAAAAAGAGTATGGTTGTGTGCTGTATGCAAGAATATCGATGGTGTTTACAATGGTGTGGTATTGGTACGATGTCTCTGTATTGTGTCTATGGAGTCGTCATACCAGTACGTGTACTTCACCATTGTCAACACAGTGAATGTTCTTGCCTACAGCCTTAACTCCTGCACAACAATATCTTTCTTCATACACCAGTTTCCTAGATGGATTACTGACATTGTGAACAACGGTTGCTAAAAGGTTAAACAACAATCAGTCATTTTCACCACAGCTCAGTGATTCAAAATGCAAACACAGTTTCTCAATATAGAATAAAAATATAGAAATAAAAACATATTCGATAGAAAAAAAAAGTAAATAAAAATTGGTACGACATACACGCCAACCAAACCAGAGAGAACCCCATGTACTTACCAATGGGTGTGGGTTGTCGGTCAAAGGGGCAGTGTATATTGTTGTCATGTGTTGGGAGGCGTAGGAGACAGGCGTGACAGAGTGTATGTCCACAAAACAGTAGTCTGGGAACCTTGTCTCCACCCAGACTGAACCCGTCCTCACACACACGACACTCCAACTGCTGTGTGGATAAGGGAGGAGTGAATTAAGGGGATAAAACACTTTTGGTACATTATAGGGTAAAGTTTAAGAGGAGCCACAGAACTGGAGAACACTATTCCCCCTTTATTTTTGGATAATCCACCAATCTCTGTGATTTTGTTTATATTAAAAAATAAGTGCAACAGCACATCTTGACCCCACAAGAAGCTGGTTTGAGGGGCATATAATAATAAAATAGGTACCGGTAATATTTATAATTATGTTCGGTATTTATTTAGTATATTGCCGTTTTGCAGCAGTGTTGCCGGCAAGTTTTCAGTAAAGTACTTTGCCTCAATCAGGTCCTGGTAGTTTACCACGGTTAGGTCCTGGTAGTTTGCCCAGGTTAGGGCCCGGTAATTTGCCCTAGCCGGATCTGGCAACATTGCTACAAAACGGTAATTCTTTCAATAAATACCAAAAAAAGATAAAAAGTTTATCCGGAAAAACAGAGTAAAACAAGACCCAGAACATAGACATTGAGAAGCACATCAGGAAGTGCCGTTGTCAAGGCATTACTTCCGCCCATAACCTGAACCTGAACCCATTAAAAATCGGGCATCTCCGAAGAAAATGCCATACAAGAAAAGTGGGTATTTATTGAAAGAATTACCATTTTGTAGCAGTGTTGCCAGATCTGGCTGGGTCCCAGTATTTTGCCCCAGTCATTACCTGTACTTTACCACGGCAATTTCCCGGTAGTTTGCCCATGTTAGGTCCCGGTAGTCTGCCCAGGTTAGGTCCCAGTAGTCTGATGCGGTCTAGGTTAGGTAAGGTCAGGCTAATTTCAAAATGCCCCATTTGAATATGCCCTATCTTGGAAATGGGGCATTTGCAGAGGAAATGCCATAGAATTCAAATAGTCTTAGAATTATCTAAATTAGTGGGTAATGAAGGTAGAAAAACCGTACGCAATAACGGTAATTGGTAAATATTGAAAGAATTACCGTTATTGCGTACGGTTTTTCTACCTTCATTACCCACTTATTTAGACCATTCCAAGACTATTTTCTTCTATGGCATTTCCTCCGCAAATGACTCATTTCCTAGATAGGGCATTTTTGAAATTAGCATGATCTTACCTAACCTAACCTAGACCGCATCAGACTACCGGGACCTAACCTGGGCAAACTACCGGAAAATAACAGTGGTAAAGTACAGAAAATGACCGGGGCAAAATACTGGGACCTAGCCGGATCTGGCAACACTGCTACAAAACGGTAATTCTTTCAATAAATACCCGGTAATTCTTTCAATATTTACCGAAGTGTGTTAGAATTGTCCAAAATAGTGATAAAACAATGTAAAAATTAACTACTAAATAACGGTAATTCATTCAATAAATACCATAACATATAGATAATAATAACTAAATATTAAGACGAACTTACATTGTTACCATTCTTTCCAGCTGGTGTCTGTGGGGAATTGAAGGTGTGAAAGGATTGTGAACGTGAAGGAGCAGCTGACATTAACGCCTCGTCTGCCATTATTATCCTTTATTTATTTATTTCACCTTCTCTCTATTATCATCACCCTTTTGTATTATCCTGGTTATTATTTATGTTTATCATGGAGTGTATATTGGTCTGATAGTCGCCATTTATCTCCATTAATTTCTCCCTCTCACTTTTCTACACACACACACATATACGGGCCACGTCCCTCCCCTTTTCGCCTTCTACTGTTTGTGGTGTCACTGGTGTGTTTCTTTGTGCTTTTGTAGGCTCCAATAGTCTCCGAGTTTTTATTCCTGATCAATATTTTTTCTATCATACTTTGTGCACTTGTTTATTTATGTTGATCCATATAATATACACTTCATTTCTGACTATAGGATTACTAAGAAAGAGAGTTTTTATATTATACTGTATAATTATTATAATTAATATGTTGAAGATGGATGCCACTGGTGCACTCGAAGCATCTAAAGCAACACAGTTCTCCCCCCTTTCCCTGAGTTCCTTCCATCCCAAGGTAATATGAGCAGACAATAACAATACAATATCCCTATGTGGCTGAGTACATTACTTCGCAGTTTTATATATTGCCGCTATTTTCTCATCCTAAACAGATACTAATGCAAAAGAATGAGTTGTCATTGTATATAAATATGTATATAAAGTTAAGAAAGGACGGAACGTTAAAACTAGGGAATATCGTACTTTTCCTCATAAGGATATAACGACTATTGCTAGCAATGAAGACGTCATCAGCTGATTGAAGTTATGTAAACAAACCAAAAAATTCCAGTTTCTTTGATCATTATCCTTACTTAAACTAACAGTCTGAATTTTTATGATCTTTTACGTATGACAACAGCATAATATTTAAGTCCTACGATATAAAATGGCCAGCTTTAATCCTGTATATCCATGGAGGTCGCCATTTTGTACTCAATGGGTCATCCCGTAGGTAGCAAGGATATGTTAAATGGATTCTATTGACTCCTCCGTCCCTTTCAGCCAATACCATGCCAACCTGCTCAGCGTACGGGTGTACCAAGAGGCATAACAAAGGTGGACAGAAGATCAGACTTTTTAGGTTTCCAACAGACCCAAGCAGACGGAAGGAGTGGCAGCAGAGAGTCAATAGTGATAACCCGGATAAGAATTGGATCCCTGGAGCTAGTGCTGTGCTCTGTCAGGTCTCTGTTCGTCTCATTTCTTAATGTGTTTATTCCTGTTGCTGTTTTGCGAGATCTGTATACCCTATCTGTTTGCCTCCACAACTATTTTATTCCTGCATATTGTGCATGACATTGGGTCTATGTTAGTTTGTTTATAAATCTCGGTTTATTCTCGTACTGTACACGTACATTACATATATAGTGATTGTCATAAGGTGAAGTGTCAAGTGTGTTTACAAAACGTAGTTGGTGGGTGGTCCACCAGGGTGGCGCTGGTGTAGTGGGCCTCCCTGTGCTTGGGTCTTGGGTGGCAAAACAAAATACGGGTGTAACTCACTAAACTGTACTAATAAGTGCAGGCAGCAGAGACAATTTATCATGGTTTACTCATGTGTGGCGGTCGGATGCACCAATAGGAAGAAACCAGGATGCACGCTCTCTTTTTATCGATTCCCAAGTAACAAGCATAAAAAACACATGTGGATTGCTGCAGTGAAGAGAGAAAACTGGCAGCCAACTGCAAATACAAGGCTATGCAGTCAACATTTTATCTCGGGTGCTTACTGTTGAAAAGAGTCTTATATTATGTATAGAGCATTTTATTTGGTAAATATTGAAAGAATTACCTTTATCGAGTACAGTTTTTCTACCTTCATTACCCACTTATTTAGACCATTCTAAGATTTTCTTCAATGGCATTTCCTCTGCAAATGCCCCATTTCCATATTCAAATGGGGCATTTTGAAATTAGCCTGACCTTACGTAGACCACAGCAGACTACCGGGACCTAATCTGGGCAAACTACCGGGAAATAACCGTGGTAAAGTACAGGAAATGACCGGGGACCTAGCTAGATCTGGCAACACTGCTATAAAACAGCAATTCTTTCAATAAATACCAAATTTACTAAAGTGTAGTAGGACCTATTAATTTTAACATTCATGAAGTGATGAAAGCCAATGAAATATTGATGTGGCTAGTGCTAATAGGTAGTTAGCTACTCAGTACCTAACATAGCTTATGAAAGACTAGTAAATACAGTTTCTAGGTAGCTATTAAATGCAATCTCATAAGCTAGGATTTTATCTTACCTTTTCTACACTAAGATGTTATGAGGAATACTCTTGGGTCACACTGGAATATATTTAACCTAACATATCCAGAAGGATGCAAATAATTTGTACATTATTCCTAGCAAGCTTGACTGTCTCTTCACCTAGTGAATGCAGGATGAGTTGTCATCTGATGCATCTAATTAACTTTGGAGCTTTACACTTTAAGGGTAGAAAAAATGCCTCAAAATTATCTGTTCTTCACAACAAATGGTTGTGGATTCAAGCCCAGCATACAGTACCTTATTGGAAAGATAATTTTCTACTGCAACTTTTATCGACACTCCAGATAATGTCATCATACTTACATGACCATGGTCACTAAAAAAACTGGTGGTATAGTGGCACAACCCCAAATAACATGTTTGAATCAAATTTTCCAGGTCAGAGGAGCACGGATCCCTTGTCTCCTGATTATGTGCCATCAGTGTTTCAGTATACAACTTCAAGGGAAAGATACAGACAGAACGCAGCATTGGAAAAGTATGCAATACGTCAGGCCCTGAATAACAACAGAGAAGAAAGAGTGCAGCATTTGTCTGAGCCTGGGTCTGTGCATATTATCCAAGCTAGCCATTCTGTTGAAGTTGAAGAAGTTCATACAGATCCTTCAACCACAGAGGTTTGTAAAGGAAATGTTGATGAATTTCAAGATAGGCAGGGTTATAATGCAGAAGACGCTGCCAGAGCTTTATTGGACTTGAAATACCAGCCAACCACAGTAAATAATCATAGGGTAGAAGTTCTTGAAAAAAAATTAAATGCTAGAACAAGAATTGTTCCAGCTGAGAAATAAAGTGGAGGAACTCGAGGTCACCGAGGAATCATTTAATGGCAAAGATGTAAAAGTTAGGTTTTACACTGGTTTGCCTGGTTATGAAGTTTTAATAACCGTACTGATGAGTGTGGCTCCCTACCTGAAAACAGGAAATGCAAAGCTTTTCACATTTTTGTCAGTTGCTAGTTACTCTGATGCGATTACGGCTTGATCTCAGGCTCCAGGATTTATCTTATAGGTTTAGCGTTCATAGTACAACAGTATCATGAACAATTAAATGTTGCATTGATGCTTTGTATAGCACCATTGTTCCAATGTGTATATTTAAGCCTTCAAGGGAACAAGTTAAAAAGACCCTACCTATGATATTTAGATCAGCCTATCCTAGTTGTGTTGCAATCATTGATTGTTTGGAAATTAGCCTTGAGAAATCTAGTGATCAAGAAGCTAGAAGTCAAACAATACTTTGAAATACCTTATTGCCATTGCACCTCAAGGAGTAATTACTTACATTTCAAAAGGGTGGGGAGGTAGAGTTCAGTGATAAGTATCTAACAGAGTATTGTGGATTTTTAGACAATTTGTTTCCAGGTGATGCAGTTTTAGCTGACAGGGGATTTAACATAGAGGAGTATGTTGCCCTATGTGGAGCTAAATTAGAAATTCCTGTTTTTACTAAAGGGAAGAAACAGTTGAGCAAAACAGAGGCGGAAATTACGTGGAAACTTGCCTCTGTCCATATCTATGTTGAAGGAGTAATTGGTTTATTTCGCCAAATGTACACAATTTTAGGACCTGTGCAAATTCCCTTTACATATAAAGATAGCGAAAGTGTTATGGCATATGATAAGTTTGTTCATTTTAGCTTGTGCATTAACAAATCTTTGCACTTCTATTATACCATCTGAATGAGAACATACCAAAATAGTAATATTTAAAGCCAGTCTAGTTTGTATTTAATATAGGTATTGTACAGTAAACAATATTCTACATTATACAGTATATTTTTATTTGCTTCAATGGAATATGTGTCTTAAAAAATATGATGTCAATTGTAACATACCGGTATTTATGAATATTAACTAAAAAGTCTCACATTATTTATATATTTATTTTTACTTCAATAGATCATCATGTTTAAAAAAGTATAATGTCAATAGTAACGTTTATGAATATTAACCAAAAGGTTATCACATTACAATATTTATATATAACAAACACATGCTGGCTCCTGTTCCTCTTGCTTGGCCGAGTCCATACCAAAATATCTCGAACTTTTCCACTTACAAAGTACTTGTATGCCTCCAGACTCTTGTAGGCTTTCATAGCCTTCCCAGTAAACACCGATGAATACTGTATCAAATATAAATAGATCTCCGGGAAGTATATTGCATTCCATAATTGGAGTCATGCTGTTGACTAGAATCAAATATGGATCACAGACACCTATGCTCTTATATTTTTTAATATATCTGCCTTTGTCCTGTGGGCAGAACTGGAAAACATATTCAGAGAACTCTTGGGCAATATTACACTTTACTGAACACACTAAACCCGACTCTCCACACTCCATTGAGGACCCTTTGTTTTGCCACCCAGTGTGGTGCAGACAACGCTTGTGACGTTACGTGCAAGGGGTCTATAAAATGGTGGCGGCTTTATTGAGACACCGATAGAGGCTAAGGTCCATTAATTTCTTCATTATTTTAATCAATAGTTGAGCTAATTTCCAAAGCATGATTTCACACAATAAGGTGGTTTATGACAATTTTAAAGCCACATATGTAGAGTTCAATTACTAATCTACTACATTGCTTCCACAAAATTTTCTGTTACAATGCTTTGTTGTGCTGCGTATGGGTACAAAAATGGGAATTGGAACACTAATAATAGGAATGGGATAACATTTCACAGGTAAGCAAAACATCCTTAGTCATATTAATGTTCATGGTCACAAAATTTGCTTTTCAATCTAAATGAAAGATAAAGTATCTCGTACCTGTGAAATTTCTCACATACAGTTCATGGAAATAGTAGGTCTATGTGAATATATTCACAAAGGAGGAGCCAAGGATTTAGCAAAAAACTACAGACCAGTTGGTCTAATCTCATATACAGTTAAAATCTCTGAAATGGTTATTAGAAATAGAATTTATGCCTTCCTTGATGAAAGAAATCTATTCAGTGCTGGTCAACATGGCTTTCATAAAGGAAGGTGTTGCTTGTCCCAACTCCTCGCTCACCACGACAAACTACTTGAACACTTAGCAGAGGGCAACATTGTCGACACCGCCTTCCTCAACCTTGCCAAGGCGTTTGACAAGGTTGACCACGGCATCCTTCTACACAAGCTTAGAGACTTGGGCATAGCTAGGAAAATAGGAGTGTGGATTTACAACTTCCTTACAAGAAGATCCCAGTCCATTGTGGCAAACAGTACCATATCTGCAAAACACAGTGTTGTGAGTGGTGTCCCCCAAGGCTCTGTTTTAGGATCCCTACTGTTCTTAATAAGGATAGGGCACATAGACAAAGAAATTGCACACTCCACACTTGCCTCGTTCACTGATGACACCAATATCTGCAAAAGTATTGGAACCAGCAAAGACATTGAGTTTCTCCAAGATGATCTTGGCAAAGTCTATAACTGGGCAAGGGAAAACAACATGGCATTCAATGATGACAAGTTCCAACTACTCAGAAGTGGTACCAATCATGAGATCCTCAACAGTACTGTACTTATTTGGTCACAAGCAATAACTAGACAACCGCCACAAGCCCTCGCGCAAAATGCCTTGGGGTTTACACATTAGTGATGATGGTACTTTCAAGCATCACATAGAACAAACCATCAAGAAGGCCAGAAGAATTGCTGGGTGGATCCTTAGAATTTTCTACTCCCGGGAGAAGGATTGCATGCTGACTCTGTGGAGGACACTTGTACAGCCTGTCCTGGACTATTGCAGTCAGCTTTGGTCCCCCCACATGGCTATGGACATATAAGGGATTGTATTCTCAACAACGACGTAGAAAGAGTTATATCATCACCTACACATGGAAGGCTCTTGAAAAACTGGTACGGTACCCAGCCCTTCCAACATAAATGAGGTAGAACCACAATTCAACCAGAGGAACGGCCTCAAGTGTGTAAGAATATACCACCATCACAAGCACCAGTGAGAATCAAGACTCTCCTCTCTTCCAGTCTGCTCTACGATGGCCCAAAAATCTTCTGCCTACCACGAAGAATTTGGGACCTCATTAGTTGCTCTGTGGAATCCTTCAAAACCCAACTACTTTAGATAGCTTCTTGAGGACAGTACATGATGAGCCACCAGAGCCTGGATATACATCACTCTACAGAGCAGCTACAAATTCATTACCGGACCAGGTGGACCTGCAACGAAGGGATACCAGTCTTGGAGGAGTGTTGGAACACCATTGCTCTGAGGAATTTACGAGTAAACGAGTAGTCAGCATTTGTGAAAGCCTGTTGTCATCCCTCCCCTACATCTTTCCTTATCAGTTGTTAAATTGGAAAAAGTATTTGTGAGAGAGTTACTTCAATGGCCGAGCCACACTGGATACAGTAAAAAAATATTAAGTAAACTTATCTGAACATTTAAAAATGTAGCTACATATTATAGGCTACAGTACTGTAGTCCAAAAGCCTGTACTGTAAAATATTGTGAGTTTGTATGAAAACTTGTTTCCAATTATATCAGATTTTTTTCAGATTTCCCAATAAAGAAAATGGAAAAAGATACAGGGAGTGGTTGATGAATATGCCATGGAAATATTGAACTTCCTCTGTATGTTCAGTGATTTGTTCTGATCACTTCTTGGCTGAATGTTTTGACAGAACGGGCATCAGCTGTACCACATATATTTGCCTTCCCTTCATGTCTTTTTAAGGAAAATTAATACTGTACATTCATATGCACTCCCATATTGGGGGGTGATTCTTTAGCAGGGGTATTCAACCTTTTTCTCCCCACGTTCCCTTTCGGGTATTTTTCATGTCAGCCATGTACCCCCTTCCCTTTGTGGTAAGTGGAAAAAAAAAAAAAAAACCATGCCCTTGTATATGGTGAATTAACTAAATAACCATCCTGCCATAATCAGAAATATAATAACCACAAATAATTCCATTGAAAATCAAAGAAAAAATTCACAATATACGTATTCTATGGAGCTTTCACATGTAATAAATTGCAATATATTAATTGTGAAATTTTTTTTTACTATAAAAGCTCTTGATATCACACAAGTTATCACATATAAAGTAGGCCTAGTCATAAAACTACACGGAAACAGATTACTAAGAACCGAAAGTAAAACCTATTACTCTGAAGAAGTGTACTAAAAAGAAGTAAAATTTGAGTAACAAACAACGATTGACAATCAATCAATATATCACACGATCCACATCACACTTAGTCTCCACAATTCCGTTCACAAGTACTCTAGCCTATTCGATCACCTACTCCCTCATTCACTCGCTTATTCAACCCTTGTCAGCTAGCAATTGCAATCACCACAGACACATACATACACATAAAGTTGAAGTGAAGTGTTTCCTGGCATCGTTTGGAGGAGTAATAAGTAGCCCTTCTAATCCAATAAAAAATTCTCCCTTCAACAATCCCTTTCCTCATTTCAAATAATATTATTAGGTGGTGTTTTTCAGGTTTGGGGGAATAAGTAGCCATCCAATCCACCAATAAGAGATTTTCCTCCCCTCAATAAGCCTATTCCTCATAGCAAGTAATAATATTGTTTGATGTTTTTCAGGATCACTTCGAGGCAGACCAATTTGAGGCGAACAGAAAGGATGGATGGAGAAAACTGAAGCAGAACGCTGTGCCAACCATCTTCAACGGCCAGCAGGTACTGACCAAACCACAAAGGAAGGTCTTACCCAACCCAACGCAACACGCTCATAGAATTGTTACGGTGTGTGTGTGTCTGTGTGTGTGTGTGTGTGTTAACCGAAAGTTGGCCTCATTGGTTATGTATGATATGGAAATTCCTTGTTTTATTCCATTATTGTTATGGGAGTGTATTGTGCTTCCTGTTTGTACTAAATTTGTGAAGAGTAAACCCTCTTTGTACATTGCACAACAATAAATCCCCCAGTGGATAACGAAGGTTTACTGTAAACAAATTCATACCGGTAGGTAACGGTATAATACACAAAACGCCATAACAGTGTCTTCTTTTTCTCTCAATCATCCCATCTTCATATGGGGTTGTGGCACTTTGTTAGTCTTTTCCACTGCATCCTATTCTTCCAATGTTTTCTCCCTTATGCAGTCCTACCGTGGCCACCCCCTTGTTGGGAGTTCCTACCACTTACTTCTCAGTCATCCTCTCTTCCTTCTCCCTTCGACCTGTAGATCCATCATTCTCTTCTCATTACGTGTCATACCACTGCGAAAACAACAGTGTAAAACAAGGAATTACTGTACTTCCATTGTATGTGCATCCATCCCAGGTGCTGATGGTGTAATGGTTAGCACACTCACCCAGCACGCAAGAGATCCCGGGTTCGATTCCCGGGTCAGTGGAATTATTGGACAATTTTCCCAGCCCCTTATGTCCCTGTTCACCTAGCAGTAAGTAGGTACCCGGCTGTAAAAACAAGGATAGCAACCTTGTAGGCTGGGGGAAGATATGTTGATGTAACAAGACTGACTGCATTAATGACCAACACCATGAGTCGATAGGCATAAAGCCCTAAATCATCATCATCTTCCATCCCAGCCTGCTGCAAAATATTCAGCTTCACATAAACCTAGACACTTAACCCTTTGCTGTCACACGAGTATGTCAAGAACGGGCAACGCACAACACCACCTCTCCTGCTGGGTCTTCTCGCATATAGATGCTGTCATTCTGTCACTCGTAGTTCACATATTAATGATCGTAGGAAGCAGATTCTAAAGCTTGGTAGTTGTACTATGTTATACTATGTTAAAATAGGCAATAAACACAAAGTAAAATGCAATAACGTTGAGTAGTGTTAGCTGATGAGCAAACCTTTTACACCCTACCGGTAAAATAACTACAACAAACAAAAAATAATTAAGTTAGAATCATTTTGATTGCTCTATTGCATAGCTGAATGAATTTCTACTCAATCCATACATGAATCCATATATGATATAGTGCATGGCAATGAATAGAAACTGGTAAAAAACACCAAAATGAAGACCATAATTTTTTCCGTTTTCCACTCGTTCATAATAACTTGTGTTTGCTATGTATAAACTGAGAGTGGCTTGGGATGAGAGCTGGTCTAGAAGTGGCATCTACCAATTCCAGACACTCTTTTTATACCAAGCGCCCGTCATCAAACACACTAGGAGCGGGAAAACATTTAATTATAAATTATTCATTTTATGACAGGCAAGCCCGTCATCTGTACGTTTCAGCATAAAAAATTGATGACGGGCAAACCCATCATTGGAACAGCAAAGGGTTAACTGTATTGCAAGAAGCTTCCCACTTCACCTTTACCTCCCTGTGTCTTGGTCCTGTATTGAATATCTTTTTTCTCAGCCACACATAATTATAGTGTTGACAGTTATTCACACATCAATACAGAAGTTGAAGCCCATTACCCTACACTATACACTACTGATATTTCGCCCCCATTAGATTCTTTTCCTCCCAATCATTCATTTCAGTTTTTAATGCTACAACACATGTTAGATCTTGGTCTCATATATCACCATGATATTAAGCTTCTATTTGTCTTCTTCCTTCCCTGCCACTAATTTTAATATATTTCTTGTATTTTTGTTGTATTATAGCTTGAGGTGGCAAAAGAACACTCGTATGCCAAGTACCGCTGTGTAAGAGTCGAGACCAGTGATGTTGGAGCCACTGAAGATAAAGAGGACATTCCAGACACCAGAAATTCCACAATGAACAATACTGAACAATATCACACCAACAACTTCAGTGGCGAGTCGAAAATTGGCATATGGGACAACTCAGAGGCCGAACAACACCACAACAACTTCACCAATGACTCTAAAATCAACGTGTGGAACAGCTCAGATGACAGGCACATCAATTCCCCACAACCCACGGACAGTTATACAGGGTGTATGATCAAAGAGGAACCACCTGACTCGCTACCACAGAACTCCCCCAAACACCCACCACCAACAGCAGAAGAGGACATAGTTGTGGTGAAGGAGGAAGTGCCAGACCCATCGTGGAGCTCGTTGTCCAAGATTGGTGACGGTGAAGAGACTCGGGGTAACATCATAGCCAACAACACCCCATCGGACATCGAGTTTGACCTGCCGCTCACTGTTGAACCAGCGGTGAGTACTGTACTGTTTAATGGGGTCGTTTGTTGTGAGAGTTTTGGGAGTCCAAGGCGACCTCTACATAGTCCACCAAAAACTTCAACAAAATAGATTCAAGGAGGGAGAGAGTTAAAAACTTTTGTTGTGGTAGCAGCGGTGACCCCAGTGCTTCCTATGCCATCAGTTGATGGCGAGGTTCTCTCAAACCAATTTTTAGTGGTGGTGCAGTGTTTAGTGCCTGGGTCTCGCATTGTGGGTATCCTGGTTCGATCCCCAGTGTGGACATTCATAGAAAAGAAAGCTTCTGTACTCTTTTAATGGGTGTAGTATGTTGTGGGTGTTTTGGAGTTTTACGGCAGCCTTTACACAGCCCACCAAACATAACAAAACAGATTCCTTACTCATTTAATGGGGTTGTTTGTGTTGTGGGAGTTTTGGAGTCTATGCAGCCCATCAGTTGCTCTTTAATTTGACCAGTAGAAACTATTCCCTTACCTCTTAGACAATGGAGATTTTCCTGAGACAAAATCATTTAGCATCAGACCAAATAATATGTGGAAAGACTTCTGCTGAATAACATTTAATAAGCATAGTTTTCTAGTTCAACTCTAATGATATGAAAAGCAGTAGAATATGTAATTAATAGCATTTAAATGCAAGTTACAGTTTCTCATCATATAATGATAATTTACCATACCATCTGATTCACACCAAAGAGACAGAATTACTGTAAACTTCTGTCGACGACTGTCTGTTGTACCTTCAGAAAATTTATACCACAATACAGTGAATCAGTACTTCGTCATAACAATTACTGATACTCTTTCAATTTCAGAATCCTCTGGTTGACATACAGAAGGAACAAATGGCTTTCCTGAAGACTAAAATAAAGGCATTGAAAAATCAGCTGAGGCGAAAGAATTCCAAACACCGGGCATTCTACCAAAACATCAGACGCCTGTTCAACCCGGACCAGATTGCGGCCCTGACCCACTCCACCAAATGGGATCAGAACAATTGGTCCAGTAACACGATGAGGAAGGCGGCTGAGATGAGACGTATATGTGGCGCCCTTGGCTACCAGTTACTCCTGGATAGGGGATACCCGCTGCCTTGCCTCATGACACTGCAGACAGCGAAGGGGAAGACCACCTAAAGCCTTAGAGGGGACGCAGAGAGTAACGGAAATTGCTAACCCTTGCCACCCAGCACCTGATTACATTGGGCCAAAAAATAGTGACCAAGTTTATAATCATAATTCGCCATTACCAACGGAGCATATTTAATTACCAGTAGATAATAATGACCGGGTAAATAATATTTCACCTATTCTAAAAGGGAGTGTTGAATTGCCAGAAAATAATGACCACGTTAGTAAATAATTTGCCATTCCTATTAGAGCATATTGAATTACCAATAGAAAATAGTTAATGATAATTTGCCATTCTTAACAGAGCTTGATTAATTTACTGAACGAGATGAAGATAATATAAATGGCCAAGTTAATGAATCACCTTCCTTGACTGGAGGTTGTTTCACTGGTACACCTGTTAAATATTTCTATACAGAATTTATACTCACCATTCCGTACACTCTGGGATACACAAATTATTGAGAATCAGAAAAAGGATGTACTGTTGTCAAGAGGGAACCAAAGTCATCACAACTCGGATACACTGGGCCGTATGCAAAAATATTTGTGTTGTTGATGATGGTGTGGTACCGGTACGACTGTTCTGTTGTTTGTCTGTGGAGCCATTGTAACGGTACCATGCCATCATATGCAAGAATATCCGTGGTGTTGATAATGGTGTGGTACCGGTACGATGATGGCTCCTTAGACAAACAACAGAGCCATCATACCGGTACCACACCATCATCAGCACCACGTATGTGTTTGAATACGCCCCATCGAATTACTGTATGTGTGTCATGAGACGGCATCTCACGACTAATTTTCCACCAACACAGTACGGTAGTTACACATCTTCACTATACACCAGTCCCTCACAATGTGGATTAGTGCAGGTTGTTGTCATTTCAGCTGTGCAATCCATCCACAAATGACTTATGGCAGGCGAATAAAGGTTTCTGGGTAAAGTAGAGCTCTGTAACATATAACTTTATTTAAACATATTATATTCTAAGTACAGTGCAGAATAATGAGTTATTTTCTTTTACTATAATGCTGCGTGTGACATGAATATTATACAGTATAATCCTTCCAAATTTTGCAACGGTCTACAATTCCTGAAGCAAGTGATGGTGAACAGTATACAGTACAGTATATTACCTTTTATGTGTGTCACATGTTTCAGTGTCACATTAGAAAGAGAATTGTGAGGAATGAGATAGATGAAAGAATACATTTGTCCTGCTGTGAACTATAGTAGACAATTGTTATGACACAAATAAATACCTGTACAGTACCTATCACTTCATTTTCCACACAGTCTCATTGAAGAATACCAATAACATCTTTTCCCAGGTTCTGTTATTCATTACCAAACAATAAATTATTAAGTGATCTACTGGGCTTGTGTTAGAAATAATTTTCTCATATTTAGATGAACAGCCTTACATTACAGAATAGCTGGATCATTTGATACAATTTGAAATGCATAGCTATAGCTCTCCAATTCACACAATGAGAGATTATCCCCTTAAAAACAGTGAATCTAGTCACATTGAGCAATACTGTACATAATTTTGGATCTTGGTTCTTTGTTTACTTTATAGACGAGGAAATCTAGAAGACACTTGGCTCTCTGTCCACACTTTACACTCCTGTATGGTGTTTGAAGTGTTCTTAATGTTCCCATATGATATAGTAAAATGCCCCATAACTCCACTGTACCTTTTCTTGACCTGACTAACCTTGGATCTAAACTGAGAACATAATTATTTTTCAATCAAAATACAGGATGCTAACAAAATGGTTAAGGTGGATAATACTGTAGTGTTGGTAAATCTGGAGCAACTGAATGATTCTTCCAAGCTATTCTAAGCCAGGCCACCAAAATTTTTGTTTGTCTGGTCATGTTTCCTGGCATACTTTGGTAAATCAGGACACTCCATAATTACCTATAAATATTTCTCTTGCTGCACACCTACTCCAATCACCCAAATTTTTCTCTCCTTACATACTGTACCTTCTTCTAATCCAATCGTCTAAGTATTTCTTTCATAGCACGTCTCCTCCCTAACCTAAAGTTTTCTCTCCTAACATTCCTTCTCATACTCATATCACCTAAGGTATCCCTCTACAGGTTTAAAGACGGTATATTTAAATAGTTTCCTGCCGCCGTATCCATACAGCAGCTCCCCGTTGCCTTGGTGATCATAGAACGGGTAACGGTACCGAGGTCTGCAGGGGAAATGCAAGACAGATGGGTGTATTTATTAATAATATAGTTATAGATGCATGGTTGTTTTTATCATAATTATGGATAAAGATGCATGGTTATCTTTATCGTTATTATGGTTACAAGAGATGCATGATTATCTTTATCATTATTATGGTTGGTTGTCTTTATATATATTTTCATAGTTTCATGGCTAGGTACAAACTTCTGTTCATTAATATGTACAGTAAGTCTGAAATATGTACTGTACAATTATTTGAACAGCATCCAGTATTAACAGTGTTGTACATTTTAATAAGACTCATTATTAGATTACTAGTACAGTTCAGTCCAGTCATCCCCCAATAAAATATACAGTACTGTGCATGTCATTACTTCATATACAAGGACTACTACTGTACTACAATACAACAACAAATAATAATAATAAAAATACTACCTTTTAGACCACAATACCTTACCTTTGATAAAATGGGTAGATAAGTTCATATACCTTCCTTAGTTTGGGGTCATGTACAACAGCAGGATTCTTAACACTGTGGGTCTGGCACTCTGTCAACACTGCCAGTACTCCCAGGATCTGATAGGTGGGAGTGCATTAATAGTAGTAGTAGTATTGGTGGGGGTAATTGTAGTAGTGGTTTTAGTAATAGTAGTACTGTATGTGTAGATGTAGTTGTGTTGGTGGTGGTGGTGGTAGTAGTAAGAGTGGTGGCTTTAGTGGCGATGGTTGTAGTAGTAGCAGTAATAGTAGTGGTAGTACAGTAGTTGTAATACAAGAGGTGGAAGTGTACAGTCACGAATAATAGTTATATAACCATTTAAATGAAACGGCCTTGAAATATTATTAAAAATTATTGCTGTTGGGCTCTGAAAGTTAAGTTGGTAATTATTCACTCCAATGGCTCCGCTATATTCATGTGAGGGAATACTTTCACTTGTTACTGAACAAATGAAAATCAATTCTTCACTTAAATAAATGTGCATGCAAACTTCCTCAATCCCCTAGATGCCTTTCGGTCATTCCCACATCTTCAGGAGAGAGATGCCCTTTTGTTATTCCCGCACCTTCAGGAGAGAGACGCCCTTTTGTTATTCCCGCACTTTCAGGAGAAGCCCTTATAACTCCAGCACCTTCAGGGAGGAGACGCCCTTAGGGTGCTCTCGCACCTTCGGGAGGATGATCCCTTCTGTTCTGTCCTGCACATTTGGGAGAGACGCCCCTTTGTTACTCCTGCTCTTTGGGAAAGACGCCCTTTGTTTACTACCGCGCTTACATCAACAGATATGTGTCCTATTCCTCTTGCACCTACCTACAGGAAGAAGACGCCCGTCAGTTACTCTCGCACATACACTCTCACCTACAGGAGATACGTGCCTCCTTGGGCTATTCCCGCGCCTACAAGAGGGAGATCTTTAACCTTCAGTGTCAGGGGATAATTAATGTCATCCTGACATTGTTCTTCCCCAAGCATCATTTTCAATGGAACTTATGGAAGTATATACAATATAATATAGACTTCATACATCTTTACTAACTACAGCAACAGCTACTGGAGTGGGAGATGAAGTTTTATTTACTTATGTTTTATTTATTCATTTGGGGGGATGATTGCTATTTATTCCTACTGTCTTCACTACCAAATGATACACAAGACATATTTTCGCCTTAACAATTATTTTTTCTGTATTCACTACTGATCCTACACAATCATAATAAATTACTAACAGCTTCAGAATAATTATAACTGAAACCATCATAACAATTTCCATCATTATCTTTTATATTGTCAACCCCTTCAATGTCAAGCACTCCCACACAAACAATAATAACTGTCTATATATTAATACTGTCAATGAGAGGGCCACTGTAATTATAAGATTTAATGTGTATATTCTAGCAAATCACGTTATTATGCTAGAACGAGTTGATACAATAGTGAATAAAGTGAATACTATGTTACCGACGAGGCCAAGGATGACAGCTATAGTGTTTGTATTGTGAGGGTAAACGATTCCCTCCGTTCACTTTCAATCACTACTTGGCCTTGAAAGTGAAAGTACAGTCGGCGACAAAAGCCGTGTCGCCTCACTTAACGATTCTTCAAGGTTAACATAAAGGATAATCATTGAACCAACACATTCACCATACAGAATTACAATATCCAGATGAGAGGCACACAAACACTTGCTGCAGCCTCCAGAAATCTACGCCACCCACTACACCACATGGCAAAACACCCAGAGATGCCAAGAAACATCAAAACAACCCCCAGTACACGATACCATACACAAATACTATCATCTCTTACACCCTGCCCACCCCAAACCAGTCTCCAAAAACACATCCACACTCAAATCACCCACCAATCCATCAAAAAACTTAAAAACAACACCCTGCTACATGCACGACCCCCTGACATCCACCCATCAGAATCCTCCCTTCCCCGCGAAGACAGAGTCCACCTGGCCAGGTTGAGAAGCGGCCACCATCCGGCTCTTCTGACATATCAAAAGAAACTAAATGGAGCCATCACAGATACCTGCCCAGGATGCAACACAGCACCCCATTCTATTAAACACATTATGGAAGACTGCAACGAACACAACGACACTCGCCAACAACACAAGATACACTCACTGAGGACACTGTGGGAAAGCCCGGTTCAAGCCATAGCCTTCCTCAAGAGCTCGGGGCTGTTCGGCCAGACAGCTTGAGGAACTTCAACAACAACAACAACATCAATATCCAGAGGGCAAATTAGTAAAATACTCTGGGTTTTCATTTTACGAGTTTGTGAAGCTTTTATTTCCATACTGTACTTCATGACTTGGCAGATGTGGGGACACGACTTTTACCGCCGACTGTACATGACTGTATTGTGAGCAGACCGAGGCAGGAAGTCCAAGTTATGCAATGTAAACAAACAACAGTCATTATTTCGCCTAACCTCCCAGTATAATACCGGTCATTTAAAAGCTGCTGGCAAATACAAAGGCTTTACCAACTTGTATTGTTGTTGAGCTGTCCTAGACAATAATAACGACTTTCCAACCCTTTATCTATCCCCAAACCAACAGCAGCTGACTTGCGGTGAACTGTAGGTGTGTCACGCCGTAGAGTTACTTGTTTAAAAATTGAAGGGGAAATTCGCAACTTTTGAAACCCTGATTCCTCTAAAATGCACTAATTAAACAACAACAACAACTACTATTACTACTACTATTACTACCATTACTACTACTATTACTACCATTACTACTACTACCAATAATAATAATAATAATTACTACAAACAACCTCCATTATTATTTTTTACTTACCAATATTATGGAGAGAATCCTCATGGTGTGTTACTCACTCGTCACTTTTAGTTGTATAGAAGAGATCGAGTAGAAGTAATGTTCACAGCCAAAAGTCCAATTAATTAACACTCGATCACTCTTGGAACATTATCTATATATTTTAGTCCTCCTGTTAATGTATTTACTTATATATATAATGTCTAATAACACACTTCACAAGCTTATTATTATGGTGGTGGAAAACAATGGTGGTGTGGTTGGTGAAGGTGCACGTAAGTTGGTGGTGGAATGGTGATAGTAGTAGTGGTGGTGGCGACAATGCTAGCAATGGTGTTTAGTGTTCAATAATGGTAATGGTGGTGGTAGTAGTGTTAATGTTCTGGATAAAAGCTGATAATGATGGTAATGGCCGGGGGTGATGATGAAGAGTATATATTATAGGCACGTCAATTTCGAATCCTGCAGCTGATGGGTTGTGATGCGAGTTCGAAGTGTTCTAAGTTGTGTTGGGGTAGATCCTGTTAGGCGGCGGCGGTGGTGGTGGTAGTAGTAGGAGGCTACGTTGTACTCGTATATTTCCTTCGTAATGTAATAAGTCTTGTTGTATTGCTTTCGTAAACACTGTACAGACCGGTGAAGAATGTTTCGTGATATTTTGTTCGTATTTTAAGTCATGTGGTTTCGCGTTTGCAAACACTGTAAATTATATACTGATCGGAGAAGTGTAAGTCCTGTGTTATTCCTATAATGTGTGTGAACGTGAAAGGGAAGCGACGTTGGAAAAGAACAGAAAAAAAGTCAAATTTCCCCCAAACCAATAATAATAATAATAATAATAATAAACTGTCGGAGTGAACGTGAAAGAAATGCACCGTTGAAAAGACAAGAAGAATTACTGTATTGACAATTTCAGTTAATATTAAGAGCCTACCATCACTTGAACTGATCCCATCAAGGTGTAGTGTGCGTGCGTGTATGTATGTATGTATGTCAGAAAGAGAGCTGGAGAGAGTCGGGTGAGAGAGAGAGAGAGAGAAGCGGTATAGGTTATCACACTGGGAAGGCAAGGCAGGCAGTGATGTGTGGTGGTGGTGGTGGTGGTGGGTTAGTAGGTAACATGGAGGTAGGTAAGGTTATATAGCTACCGGTCTGTATGTATGTATGCCTGCCTGTCTCTCTCTCTCTCTCTCTCTCTCTCTCTCTCTTCAAGGTCATGAGTTGTCCTTTTCTTTCGTTTTCTCTTTCTCCTAGGTTATGAACTACTGTAATAAGTGTCAGTCTCTCTCTCTCTCTCTCTCTCTCTCTCTCTCTCTCATTTCAAATATTTCTTTATCACACTCGTCTCATTCATCACACATCGTTAACATATCCCATCTTTAATTCACTACACATCTCCTTAACATAATCATCATCATCACACAAAATAATTTATTCACCACACATTCCCATATCATCACCATTACGCATCATTCATTCACCGCATATCTCCATAACATCATCATCATTATAATACACACGCATTATCTTTACAGAAGCTAAAATCTCAAACAAGTAGAGAGAGAGAGAGAGAGGGGGAAAGCAGTGTGTGGAAGAGGAGAGGAAGGACGGAGGGAGAGCATTGTGTGTGAGGAAGGAGAGAAGGGAGGGAGGGGAAAATGAAAAAGAAAGGAGGGACGTACGGATGAAAGAAAGAGAGAGTGAAAAATGTGAGATAGAGTAGGAGGAATCAAGGGAAAGAGGAAGAGGTATCAACGAAAAAAGAAAAAAGTGAGAGTAGGAGGAATCAAAGGCGGAAGAGAGAGAGGAGGAATCAAAGGCGGAAGAGAGAGAGAGAGAGGAGGAATCAAAGGCGGAAGAGAGAGAGAGAGGAGGAATCAAAAGGCCGGAGAGGGAGGAAGGGAGGAGTCTACAGTAAGAAAGGAAGAGGAAGTTACCAATAATATAATTTTGTTGTCCTCAGTATAAAGTCTTACGTCCTTCCATCCCTTCCCTTCCTTCCGTCACTCCCAAGAGCAACCTGAAAAAAATATATAAAGAAGGAAATATATTAAAATGTCACATGAATAAATTTTTGTCGTTTAGGTAAAGTGTAAAATATTTGTATATATTTATATTAGTCTCTCTCTCTCTCTCTCTCTCTCTCTCTCTCTCTCTCTCTCTCTCTCTCTCTCTCTCTCTCTCTCAATTCCATACAGTCTCTCTCTCTCTCTCTCTCTCTCTCTCTCTCTCTCAGGACAACACCTTTAGTCCTATAGTGTACAGTACGTGTAATCTCTCATGGCATGCATACATTATAGAGAAGCCTAACACACACATACACACACACCTGTGCGCCTTACTGATGAGTCCTGGCGATGGATGTGTGTGTGTGTGTACTATAAAATTTAATGTGCGTGTGCCATGTATTTCTTTTGACATGTATGTTTGTATTATGTATTTATTGTGTAGGCTACTATTATTTATTGTGTGTGTGTGTGTGTGTGTGTGTGTGTGTGTGTGTGTGTGTGTGTGGTACCATTATTGTTAGTGTGTGTGTCTGTGTGTGTGTACGGAAGTTTGGTCATTTGGTATCGTTCCGTAGCGTGGTTTGAGAATGACAGTTGTAATGTGTGTGTGTGTTGTAAAATCCTTCCTTTCTCCAGCTTGCGTCACGAGGCGGTCACCACCAGCAGCTGTTGTGGACCGGTTTGAGAACAAAATACAGTATATACTGCTTAGCTAAACGATATATTCTTTATTTGGGCTTTAATATAGAGATTCCTCCAAACTATACCAAGAGACACACTATAGGCAGGTTTTTTTTTATCGTAATCTATCATCGGAATAATAATAATAATAATAATAATAATAATAATAATAATAATAATAATAATAATAACAATAATAATGATTGTGGTAGTAGTATCTATTTTTTTTAATGTCTTTGGGTACTTGACCACAACTATAGAAATACGGAAAAAAAAAGATATTGTGTAGTGGACGGAAGAGGAAATGCCTGCATGCCGCAGTGTCTGGTGGGATGGTGGTGGTGGGGAAAGTAAACACACACACACACCTATAGTGTATGTGTAATTTCTCACGGCACACACACACACTTTTTTTATTTTTTTATTATACGTGTAATGGCTGACGGCACACAGACATTCCTGTAGTGTACGTGTAATTTCGCAGGCACACACACACATTATAGTGTACTGTACATGTAATCACACACACACACACACACACATGTACGCCCTCCTATTGTGTACGTGTAATATCTCAACACACACACCTGTACGCCTTAATGGTGGGTCCTGCCGATGTGTCTGTATGTGTGTGTGTTTTAGGGAAAGTGAGCGTAATGGAGAGAACACACACAAGGTCACCAACCAAGCCAAGCAGACGGCCTAGCCTATACCTATCCTTTCGCTTTCTCTCTAATAATCCCTCGTTTCCTTCTATATTTCTTCGTGCTTGTTGTCCCTCTTCTCTATCACATTTTCTTTGTCCCTCCTTTCCTTCTATTTTATTCGTGTTTGTTGTCCCTCTTTTCTATCACATTTACCTTGTCCCTCCTTTCATTCTATTTCCTTTGTTTTGCTGTTTCACTTCTCTATCACCTTCTCCCCGTCCCTCTTAATCTTCTATTCCCTTCGTTTTTGTTGTCCCACTTCTCTCTATCACCTTCTCCATGTCCCTCCACTCCTTAAAGTTCCTTCGTGTTTGTTGTCCCATTTCTCTATCATCTTCTTCCCCTTTCCACGCCTTGAGCGGTCTTAATTCTTTCATCCTCAATAATCAATTAATCAATCATTCAAATAATTCATGAAAAATATTTTTTTCTAGTTCTCTCTCTCTCTCTCTCTCTCTCTCTCTCTCTCTCTCTCTCTCTCTCTCTCTCTCTCTCTCTCTCTCTCTCTCGAGTATCAGTGATGATTTTGTTTAGTCATATTTATTTATTATTATATATTTTTTCAAACCAAATTCATAACGACAGGAAACGAGAAAAAAAATCTGGGGCAAACTAATAAATAACATAATTTATATCAATCACCGCACACACGCCATCTGTTGGTAGCAAAAGGAAACCGTCAGACGTGTGAAAATAATGTGTGGTGGTAACACTCCCCTCCCCCCCTACACACACACACACACACATATCTATCCCACCCATCTCCATCCCTTCCAGCCCCCCTGATTCTTCCTCATCCCCACTCCTCTACCCGCAATCTTTTCCTTTTCTCTTCCAATCTCCTCTCGCCCTCTTCTCTTCCCCCTCCAATCCCTCCCTTATTTTCCTCCTCTTCTCTTCCCGCGATTTCTTCCTCTTCTCTTCCATCCCTTCCCCATCCTTCCTCCTACTCTCTTCTCCTCTCCTTCCATTCTTTGTCCTCCTAGCCCCTCCCTCCCCCTTCCCCTCTTCTCTTTCCGTTTTTATTTTTATCTCTTCCGTTGTCCCTCCTTCTACCTCCCATCTCTCCCTTTCCCTCCCCTCCTCCTTCCTCCTATCCCTTCCTCTCCCTCCCCTTTCTTCCTCCACCACCTCTTCCTCTTCATCCTTCGCATCCTCTTTCACTGTGCCTCCTCCTCCCTTCTCCCCTTCACTTCCTTTTATTGGTCTCCTCCCCTTAATTCCCTCTTCTATAATGACCTCATAATCATCATAAGTTTTACCGACTGTACTATCCTCAATTATATAAACACTGATCAAGCATTCGTAGACTTTTGAAGCCTCCGATGTGAAGATTAATAAACAGACCCTAGGAAGTCCACAGGTAAGCCTAACATGCTGTACATTAGGCTAGAGGGGCTCTGACTGCTACACGAGGCTTACGGGACCCTATGATGTAGTCAGAAAATTGGAGGTACAGTAAATGATTCCTTCAAACACTGCCACGAAACATTATCTACAGGGAAGGAACTTGTTTCATGGCATAGTCAGGAGGAATCAGAAGCCTCCAATTTTCATACACGATCACAGGGTTCTTAAGTAAAACTCGTTTGTTTGTTTTTTTTTGCGCAGGAACGAACACCAACAATGCTTTTCCTAGTTCTAATTTGCGCGGGAAGAATGCAGAAATTGCAGATATATCTGCTGTTTTCATTTGCGCGGAAACGAACACCATTAATATTATTCCCAAGTTTTAATTTGCGGGGAAATTATGCAGATATATTCTTACCGTTTTCATTTGCGCGGAAAATAACACAGTTTATACATGAACTACCGGTAAAGGTTTTATTACTCGCAGGAAAAACACTTAAATATTAGTTTTAAAATTAACACAAATTGTTCACTTTCATTCTCCTGATGCAAGAAATTATTTAGATCGTGACTGTACACTGTTATGTTGAGTAATACGTACCAACATTCAAGCCTGTCACTCAGAATTAGGCCATCTGAAATATTGCTGTTGATTGACATAAGGTGTGTGTGTGTGTGTGTGTGTGTGTAGCAGACCAGCGAAAGAAAGCGAAAAGTTTACATATAATAATTGTCTGCTTTAACTTCGCCATGTAAACAAACACAGAAACACTCATTATAAGCGTCGTACGTGCGTGTACCTGACAAAGATTTTTAAACCCCTTGGGGAAATAAACCGATCACAAATTCACGAGGTCCTCTGTGTAAGAGAGTATAGTAATTAAGGCGATAAAATAACGATGAGAGTAACAACAAAGTATCATAATCAAAGCTATAAAAACATAATGAGAATGGGTGACTTTCGCTGCTGGCTGTAGCACTGACCAGTTGTATTTTTGCACTTTTCCGCCAAATTTCACGGAGTGGTAGGGTACAGTCCCAATAACAGTTACTTCCCGTAATTAAGTGGATGGTAGTCTGGTAGTGTTGGTGGTAAACCTGAACCAACTGATTCCTACAAACTATTCCAAGCAACAAGTCGACATTAATTTTGTTAACGAGTCTTGATTCATGGCATACTTTGGAGGAATCAATTAAGTCTCTCCTATGTACCAAAAGTGTGTTACCCCCCTTAATTTTTACTACATAAGGATGGAATATGGAAGAGGAGGAACCTGGGTGGTGTGCCGTTTGAAAAGTGATGAAAATCGCATGACAACACCAGCAGTAATGTTTGCAACAGCTGGTATGATTAGTCCAACATGCAAATACTGTAGGCTACCATCATCATCACCTGTTGACTGCCTGAAGGGATGAATCTACTGTATAATACTGTTGGTGAATTGTTGGTTTCTCCAGGCTTCGCTATGAAACAAACTTATTCTCTATTTATAATAATTTTGCTGCTTTACAACTATTTCACTAACCAATTTTGTTACATTACAATTATTACAGTCACGCCCAATAGTCCTTAAAAAATGATCCAAACCAATATATAGCTAATGTTGGTCTCTGTATAATGTTTGCTTCATAAGATTCAAAGGGATCATTTATATTAACTTTATACATCTGGACATTTGATGGTGACTGTTTCCCTGTGAGCAGTGACTTAGGCAGCCAGCACGAAGGGGGGGGGGGGGGAGGCGGGAAGGAAACGTGTGAGTGTGTGTGTGGGTGATGGTGAACGTGCGAGCAGCAATGACTGTGTGATGTAACTTTAAAAGGGGGTGAGATTCTTAGAGGTATATCTGAGGACTACTACTTCCTCCAACCTGTGCCACGAAACAGATCCCCTACGAGTAACATTCAACATTACGGTCATCTTTATCCTGGCAGAGAGCGAGAAAGACAGAGAATTAATCCCCTACTACAGCAATAACATCGCGGTCATCTGTTTTCTGGCATGGTTTGAAGGAATCAGTAGCCCTAACATTATATTTTTCCGCCAAGAGAGTTTCCCCGCCCCCCTCCTTGTTTATCTTTTGACGGCAACTGTTGGTTGGACCTGTAACCACTCGCTCACTCCTTCCTCGTCCACTATAATTTGTTAAGCAACCTTCATCCTTTCTCTGTGATTAGCCATGTTACAATACCACGTACCACGCATTTGCTATTAATTATGTCATCTCGTCAATTGTCCCTACTTTCATTCTATTTCCCTTCGTGCTTGCTATCCTACTTTTCTATCACCTTCTCCCTGTCCTTTCTTTTCTTCTATTTCCTTCGTGCTTACTGTCCCATTTCTCTCTATCACTTTCTCCCTGTCCTTTCTTTTCTTTCTATTTCCCTTCGTGCCTGCTGTCCCACTTCTTTCTATCACCTAGCTTCTCCCTTTCCTTTCTTTTCTCCTATTTCCTTCGTGCTTACTGTCCCACTTCTCTCTATCCTATTGTTTTTCTTTCTATTTCCCTCCGTGCCTGTTGTCCCACTTCTTTCTCTCTACAATCTTCATACTGTACATTTATGGCAAGGAGTTCCTGTATCCCCTTCCTTACCTCTTTATACCCTACCCCTAACCAAATGTGGAAACTCAAGTCACCACTCACGTCCGTCATTACAGAATAAAATTGTTTTCATTCATACAAACGTTCACTACTACTGCAACGCTGCCACATTTGGGGTAGGGTAGGGTAGGGTAGGGTAGAGGGTAGGAAAGAGAATACAGGAACTAATTTCCGCAAGTGTACCTACAATTTAATTCAGGGTTTTACAGGCCTAGGGCGGTCTTCTTGCATCATCAATCAATTAATTATTCATTCAATCATCGCAATTATGTAGAGACGAACAAATCTTCCAAATAATAATAATAATCCAATCTACGAATAGGGTGGGGATTTTTCCTGACCAGAATAAATTACCGCCTTGCCTTTGCCCGACCAGACACACACCCTATTATCATTTTGTGCCCGATCAGCCCTTGTACTGTAGCCTACTATTTGTTACTTTCACCACAACTGTCACCTCACAGTACATACCTAGCTGCATTTTCAGAGAGAGAGAGAGAGAGAGAGAGAGAGAGAGTGTCTTACATCAAATGACAAAGAGAGAGAGTACTTACAACAACTGACACACACAGAATACACACACGTCATATATTACCCAACAAACGCCAATCAGTACTGACTCGCGGATTATCTAGGTCAATCACGCTTCGCTCTCATTCCATTTGTTATCGGCAGAACCAAAGAAGCAGCTATTATAGTAAACCTCAAGTAGCCTAAATCACTTGTTTAGTGATGAATAATAACAGAAGCCTACTAGCTGGGAACACCACACACACTATCCTTTTAACACAGGCTCAGTAAATCACTTAGTCTGTTTGGTAATGAATAACAGAAGCCTCGGAAAACATTTGGTGGTCTTCAATGAGGGACTGGTGGGTGTGTAAAATGCATACACGTGGCCGGTGTATGCAAATATTTACTCATTGTATGTCGAGGGTCTACAGTATGTACAGTCACGCCTAATAGTCTTGCAACACCTTCGAATACAACGTCCTCGACAATTAAATGATGTGAAACTATAGCTGTTATTGGTTTCTGTAATATTGATTCATAAGATCATTCAAATGGCTCACTTTCCATTTACCTGATGCAGCTGGACTTTTGACCCTGACTGTATTTCAGGCTAGTCAAATGAACCATCGAAGTTCGAATATATCAGAGGTTTACATTATCTGGAACGACGGAACACCCGACGCTTCAACATCAGTCTATGCAAAGGTGAATAATCAGTGGACAGGTTATCTAAACTACATAATTGATTAAAAGCTACAGTTAATTGGAGTCATATAATAATAATGTCACATCAGTCTCCATCTTATAGGCTTTACTTTACTCTCAAAAATATAAAACCACAATACCGTTATGCCGTATCGATGAAATATGGCCTGCAAGTGGTTCGATTCTCATGTGACATACCAAACACCTACAGTAAATAAACCTTGCAAGATTACACTATTATGAACAGATTATATACTCACTTCAACAAGAAATCAACTCTTCATCCTCTATAACACTGTCCTTATTCTTTCAGCACATCAACAACGATAATGAAGACGACAACGACAAAAGTATCCAAGCACAGTAACCACTCACGCCTTCACTAGAATCACTACTAACACACTCACCCACTCCCGCCGCACACTACACTAGACACACTGTCACACTCACATTCAACGGAAAACGAAAGTGGTATACAAAAATAATGGTGCCGTTGGTGTGGTTGTTATGTATGTATCCGTTCGAAGCCACCACCGGAATGTATATAATATGAGTGTATGGATGTACTAACTGTGCACGAGACGACAACGACGAGGAGGATTTCTATGAATGTTCACACTGGGGATCGAACCAGCTGGATTCTCGCAATGCGAGACCCACACGCTCACTGCTTTACTTAGTACAGACGAGGAGGATGTGGAGGCCGGAATTGTCAGGCGCGAAGAGTTTTTAGCGGGGAATGTTATCGCTGTTGTCGTCTGTCTCTGCGCCACAACTAGACTAGACTATAACTAACTTCAACTAAGTGTTCTTTGGGGGGAGAGGGTTTCTAGCGCGAGTGGACTGGTGCGTGGGGGGAAGGAGGAGGAAGAGGAGTAATATTTTTGGGGGAGGGGGTCTCTAACCGTCTCTTGCGCGAGTGGACTGGTGTTTTGGGGAGGAGGGTGGACAGTGGACAGTAATAACTGTTGCGCGCGGCTCAGATGACTCGAGGACACATCGTCCACCAACATATGCTGATGTTGTATCTGGTAACAGTGGTAGTATGATGACCGAAATTCAGTCGTCTGCTCGGGCGAAACAAACCCAATGAAAATGTGTTACAAGGCAGTTTTAACTGTTTTTTTTTTTTTTTATTATTATTATTTTTTTTTAACTATGTCATTCATGTTGATGGATGAGGTGGCTCGAGTCATCTGCTCCCAACTGTACCTTTATCACTTCCCGTTACGCCTCAACCGGCAAGTGAGAGTAAAAGTTAGGAAACTCAGTGTGGGTTCCTTTGCTGTTTTCTTCTTCCTGTTCTCTGAGTGGTTCTCATTATTATCTCCGTATGTGGGTGTTCGTTGCTAGGAGTGAGGTTTTTATTTACGTAATCCATATACCACGTACAGTCACGCCCAATAGTCCTGCAACACCTTAAATTCGAATGAATCGGCCTCGATAAATGATGTGGAACTATAGGCAAGCTGTTGATCTCTAAAACAATTGATTTATAAGATTTACTCAAATGACAATTAATGTATGACGGCAATGAACCAGGTAGAATTAAGGGGGAATGAAGCTAGTGTTTCATTGCATTTATTTCGAAGTGGAGACAGTGCAAGTGAAATATGGCCTGCTTGTCTATATTTATAATGACCACGAGCTCTCTGCACTTCTATAAACATGAGAGAAATTAACAGAAGAGGAAGAAAGAAATACCGCACTAGGACTGGAAGACTCTGTAGGACGAGGGAAAACAAGATAGTCTAGAGGTGAGAGGGAAAGCAATCACGTAGGAAAATAGAATGAAAGGAGGACGCCCGGTTGAAAAATTGAAAGGGAAAAACACGAGAGAAATGTCTGGAACTAAACTCACGCTGTACCGTATGTTGCAACCTCGTGTGTGTGTGTGTGTGTGTGTGTGTGACAGTAAAATATCATACTATACCACGTTGGAAGCTAGGAGAAGTACTTTCCACTGGCTTAATTACCACCATCACAGTAGCCTACCACGTACTCTTCTTTCTCACTCACTTTCATTTCTTCGGTTGTCCCTCCTTTTCTTCTATTTCCTTAATCGTGCTTGCTGTCCCTTGATCCTCTCTATTTCCTTTTCTCAATTAATCAATCACACTCTTCCTTCCACGCTATACAGCACACTAATTTCATCCAGTTTGAATGTCTCAGACCCAAATTGATTTGTCCTTCTAGTATCCATGAGGCCCAGCTGGCAGGAATATTAGTTAGTTAAATAGTCCATACGGTAGATCTCCTGCCTTTGTTTAGAGACTGATTGAATTTCTGGGTCTTATACAAAGTGCTGACAGATCCCACAACATGTCACCAGCAGTACTTTACGTTACGCCGACATTACTCAGCTGGACTCCCTATACAGTACACATACGCACACACACAAACACAATATCCATCTTTACCACATCTTCAGTCTCTCTTTGTCCAGCTTAGTGACAATTATGACTCTGAATCTACACACACAGTCACACACACACAATATCCATCTTCACCACATCTATCTTCATTCTCTGTGCCTAGCATGAGTGACAGAAATAACACAAACACACACACACTATCCTCTTTCCATCGTCACATCCATCTTTTATTCTTAATTGTCTCTGTACATTACCTAGCAGTGATATTTACGACTCGCTTCTACATAATGTTATTGTCATTCAAGCAGTCACGAGTCCCACCTTTAGTAAAATAAATAAAAATACATAACAAATCAACACATAACTTTCAGCTTAATCCTCCAATCAGACAAACAAATCAAACCATTAACCAATCACATAACCTCCTTGGCGTGCATACGTACCGGTAGCAACACAATATACCAGATAGTGTATAAAAATGTTATCATGATCTACTTACCTACCACTTTCTCGTTCTTGGCGGGTAAAAAGATGGTAAATTTACAGAGGAACTGGGTTAACTATATTGTGTATTTTCGTATCATTATTCACTATTTTGGACCATTCTAAGACACTTTTCATCTATGGTGTTTCTCTCGGAGATTTTCGAGATATGACCCGTTTTACAAACATAATTTGGAAATTAGTCTGACCTCACCTAACCTAACCTAGACCACAGCAGACTACCGGGACCTAACCTGAGCAAACTACCGGGATATAACCGGTGTAAACTATCATAAAGTGACTGGGGCAAATTCCCAGGACCTAGCCGGATGTGGTAACACTGCGCGATCCTAGCCAAAAACCCAGTTATTCTGTAATAATACCAAAAAGAATATTGGTGGCCACTGCACAGAGCAATACACTGCACCAACTGACCTTGGTCACTATAATAGTGATTACTGATTACAGTGAAGGCGTGCGGCCGTGTGTGGTCACTGCGATGCGATGCGATGTTCGTCGGGGAAATGTTACCGGAGTGCTTGGATACTTTTGTCGTTGTTGTCTTCATTATTGTTGTTGAGGTGCTGAAAGAATAATAAGGATGATGTTATAACTGGTCTCGTCCACTGTTTGTCCGTTTATAAACAAAACATCCCATTTTTGCTTTACGTGAGTGGAACCACTATAGATGTGATTAATTTGAGCATTTTGTTTATTTATTTATATATTTTTGTCATGTTCTAGTAATTCTTATTTAATTCTGACAGATTTATTCACTAGGGACGATTTAGTGCATCAAAATATAAATGCAGACAGTGATGGTTAAAGAATACATGGATTGAACTTCTTTTAACTAGGGTACGTATTATTTGATCATGATCCATTCCAGAGAAAAGAGAGAGGGAATTGGACTTGGAGAGAGGAGAGGAAATGTTTCGGCTCCGATATGGGGCGCCTAAACCCTTTACACATCCTATAATAGCAGGCAATATCGGCCCTTACGAGGTCTTGGGTTATCTGAAACTTTCTCCACATACCATGTACGGCCAGTACTATCCAATCAGTTATCGACAATTGGTTACCCTTATAGCTTTCACTTCACTAATTTATTATACTTCCTGTTACACCGCATAGTAGTCTCTAATCCATACAGACCGAAAAAAAAGTTAGTTCACTGTCGTGTAGGAAGGAGTGTCATAAATTCATAATACTGTATTGTTCTTTAGGGTATGAAGCATTCCATTCCACTGTACTCCTATTGTACACACACAATCTAACTTTTTATCCCCTCTCTAGTAATTATGTATAGGAAACTTTTATACAGATCCCATTTCTATGATATGACAATTTTTAGATAATAATAATGTAGCATTACAATAGTTAGTTTATAGTATATTGTTGGTTAACTTTGGGTAGACTGAGTTGGTTTAGGTTTACTATAAGTTGTGTACAATCTTTGTTTACCTTTTCAGTCACACGTGTGGTTGGAGTTGACTGTTTATTTACTTATGTAAGGACCGTCTGTACTATATTACATTTTTTAACATTCATGTTCGACTCTGTGTTCTTACCTATTTGTATCTTTACAGGATTGATTCAAGCTCGTAATGTCGAGTTTTTTAAAACCCAATTATCATATTTTTCTTTAAAGTTATGTATGTTTATGGCACACACCACTTGTTCTGGCAATGCGTTTCATTGATCTAGTACTCTATTTGGAGAACTATATTTTGGTAAATATTCCGTGTTACACATGTGCGAGATTTTCAGACAAAACATAGGGTAAATATTGAATGAATTACCGTTATTGCGTACGGTTTTTCTACCTTCATTACCCACTTATTTAGACCATTCTAAGACTATTTTCTTCTATGGCATTTCCTCTGCAAATGCCCCATTTCCAAAATAGGGCATATTCAAATGGGGCATTTTGAAATTAGCCTGACCTTACCTGACCTGACCTAACCTAACCTAGACCGCATCAGACTACCGGGACCTAACCTGAGCAAACTACCGGGACCTAACCTGGGCAAACTACCGGGAAATAATCGTGATAAAGTACAATAAATGACGGGGGTAAAATACTGGGACCCAGCCGGATCTGGCAACACTGCTGCAAAACGGTAATTCTTTCAATAAATACCAAACATAGTTTTTGGTATTTATTGGTATTACAGTTTTGTAGAAGTGTTGCCAGATCCGGCTTGGTCCCAGTATTTTGCCCCGGTCATTTTCTGTACTTTACCACAGTTATTTCCCGATAGTTCGCACAGGTTAGGTCCGCAAAAGCCCCATTAGCCAAGACAGGGCATATTTGAAAGTATCCTGACCTTACCTAACCTAACCTAGACTGCATCAGACTAACGGGACCTAACCTGGGTAGACTACCGGGACCTAACCTGGGCAAACTAGCGGAAAATAACCGTGGTAAAGTACAGTAAATGACCGGGGCTAAATACTGGGACATAGCCGGATCTGGCAACACTGCTACAAAATGGTAATCCTTTCAATAAATACCAAATTATCTTGTGGAAATGCTTTCTTTGCTAGATATATCAATTTTAAGTTACGACATTTCTGTAGTGGAGGGACAAACTGAGGTCGGGCAGACAGTGTTACCAGATCCCCTTGGCAAAATTACGAAAAGTCCAGCAGGCAGTTGTGTACAATACGCCTGACCCATCCAATTGGGATACTTTTAGCTCCTATCCACAGGATTTATTTTATTTTTAAAGGTCCCGAAGGACATTAAGTTAGGTCCCAAAGGTAGCAACAGTCTAGGTTAGGTTAGCTAGGTCAGGTTATTTAGTCTGATCAAAAAATTAATAATCCAAATTTTAAATGATTGAATTTCCCTCTCAACTGGGCTACTTATTGAACATTCATCATACGATTTCCCAAGTGTGGACAAAATTTGCCTAAAACATGGAAGTATTTCTGTATCTGGCAACACTGTACGCAGAGGCAGAAAGTCGGGAGCCTGCTAGGAAAGTCGCACTCCCGTTTCAAAGTAAATACATACAAAGGTAAATACATACAAATGTTATTCATGTTTTTTACGTATTTCCACTAATATAACAGTCTCCAAAATAAAGAGGGAAAAGAAATGGGCGATTTCGGTGGACAGAAAGTGTGAAAATCGAGGACGCAGATAATCGCAATATTTACCGAAAATAGTCTTAGAATGGTCTAAATAAGTGGGTAATGAAGGTAGAAAAACCGTACGCAATAACTGGAATTCTTTCAATATTTACCTAATTTTTCCTTTAGTTTTTCATGTGATTCATTCAATTTTACCATCCATTTATTGTGTAAATATCATGTATTGGCCATACCCCATCACCCAAACAATCTTGGGGGAGAACCTGGGAATTCGGGGTTTTGGGTGGGGCAAAGTATATCGAGTGATTTAGGCACTATTTAGGAAGTGTGAAACTAAAGACATGGGAAAATTTGAAAACCTGAGCCAACTTTTGGCAAAAGTTGACTCAGGTTTTCCAATCATGGGATTATGAACATTTCACCCTGACTTTTCCTTATATTTCACCATTTACTACAGACTCTCCCTTGCAAATGCATTGTAACCCTACTTTCTCTTTCTCATACTACAATACTATCAGTATGTGTCTCGGTATTTTTCAGACTGTCAATGTTCTGAAGTAAGCTGTTTATATTTTCCCTATTACACGGATGCTCTGGTTAGGACCAAAGGATGCCTCGGTTAGGACAGAAGGATGCCTTGATCCAGGTTAGGTTTGGTTACTTTCATTAGGGATGAATCAGTTTCACCTTTACAAGTTTTGGTAATTATCTATTCTATTGCTGTTTTCTATTACAATGTTTCTACCTTCTTTACCCACTAATTTATACCATTCTAAAGCACCTTTCTTCTATGGCATTTTCTTCGGAAATGCCCCATATTCAAATGAGGCCTTACCTAACCTAACCTTGACCGCAGCATACTACTGGGACCTAACCTGGGCAAACTACCGGGACCTAACCGTGGTAAAGTACCAGGATCTGACCAGGGCAAACTACCGGGACCTAGCTGGAAGTGGCAACACTGCTATAAAACAGCAATATAATGGATAAATACCCAAGTTTTTTGTCAATACCTGTATATTATGTTTTTCACTAATTTCCAGAGTGGATGAAATCAAGAGTCTGCACAAAGCTGCTGTCTCTTAGAACCTTAATGCTAACGACGACAACAACAACAACTCATAAACTCCACAAGACCTGGTGCCGTTAACATCAAACACATCCAGTTAAGGTACACATGTCACACTAATTATTTATCACCATTAGTGTTATTAAAAACTCAAGTCATCTTGTAGTCCCTTGATATACAATGAGTAAATACTTGTATCCACCACTTCATTTTACACTTGGGTCCACAGTGAAGACCACCAAATGTTTTACCAGGCATCTGTTATTCATTATCATACAGACTTGGTGATTTAATGAGACTGTTAAAAGGATTGTGCTAAATTTAATAATTTTATATCGAGGGCTTTCTGTACATGCTAAATTTAATGAACTGGAGTTGTTAGGTGAAGTAAATAAAATGCATAAAGCCTTTTAACAAAATCCAGGCCAACACCAAAATACACATCTAGATAACGACACAGAGACTGGCATCAGCGACACGGACTACACGTAAAATGGCAATCTTGCGTGGCTAAGGGTGGTATTATAAAACTTACTTACTCTTCATCAAAAAGTCATTTCGTCACAAAATCTGCATTGCAAAGTGATGGGAACTGAGCGACAAAGAGAACTTTTCCGCAAAGAAGTAGTTTAATAATAGCACCCCATGACTGTGGATCCGTTATTTTGCATTATTTTCCCTCCACTTTTGAGTTTTGACATTTGCTCTCTTAATTAACAGAAAGTTGGGGGGGAAAGAAGTTTTGTGTAGCAACATTAGCAACACACGGTTTCTTCTCTCGTCTTGGGCCAAAGCATAAATGGAACCCTTCCTTATGCCAGCTGTTTTCACCTGGCAAGCCGTAGATGCCATTAATGCAGTAGGTCGTTTGATGTGGGATAGACAAAAGGCAGAAGGTATACATAAACTTAGAGGCCAGAAAAATATACTTACCATAAGCCAATGTATTAAGTTTATGAGCTACTTTATACTGTATTGTTCATCAAATTTACATGTTTATTTTTTTCCATTTCTTAAAAATTCGAGTTTGCTGAAATGACAGAAAAATTAAATTAGCACTTAGTCTCCTTCAGAAACATGTAGAATGTAGATAGTGCCAATGGTTTTCAGTCTTAAGTGAGTAGTACAGTGTTGGTGGTAAATCTGTGGCAACTCATTCCCCCAAACCATTCCAAGCAACAGGACACCAATATTTTTGTTCATGTGGTTCTGTTTCTTGGCATACTTTGGAGGAATCAAGGCACTCAAATGTACCAAAAGTATATTACCCCCTTAAATTCATTGTGAATGGGTAGGCTTGGATCAAATGTGTGTAATGTTTTCTACAGAATCAAACAGACTCGGAACAACAATGGTGCGAGGAGGAAGACGGAAGGAGAATGAAGATTATGAAGACGATGAAAACATTAATGAGACTGGTGGAGGGGATGGCACAGGATGGGATGACAGTGATGATGATGACGATGATAATGATGCCCCAGACTCGGTGAGCCTGAGCACCGGGAGGGAGAGAGGCGAAGCAAAGGCCAAGCAGGTGAAGCAAGAGGTGCAGCAGTTGAGGGAAAAGGCGAGGGAACAGCGGAGGAAGAGACATGAGAAGAACAAACTACAGCAGGAGGCCAAGGTGAGTGAACAAACTACTTGCTCCTGCCCCCTACTCTACTTATGCTAAAATATATTGTGACAAGCTGCATTGGAGGCCAAATAGGTTCACAAAAATATGATGAACTAAGGCTTATAAAAAGAGTAACGTATTTCACGCATTGGAGCCCCTGTACAGTACTAATTTATTCGTGGACGCCCATTATCTAAAAGAAGCGTTAACAAAATGTTAGTAAAGCTCTTCCTCATATGGTGTTGTTCCTTTTCCGAACATTATATGTACAATAATCCCTCATTTTCCACTGTTGTTATGGGTGTGTATTGCCCTTCTTTTAATGAATCTGTGTACAGTACAGTAAACACTATTTGTATATTACACACCCATTAACCCAGTGGATAATGAGGGTTTACTGTACACAGATTAATGATAGACAGTATACAGTATAATACACACCCATAGCAACAGTGCAAAACTAGAGATTACTGTACAAAAACACTACTTGAATGCCGCCCCCTCACCCCCACAGCGTCGTCGTCTAGAGAAGCTGGCACAGACACGCATGCCGGAGAGTCTGCTGGATGCTGTTGCCGCTGAGCAGGAGGAAGGCACAGAGAAGCAAACCATAGATGAGGGGAGTGATGGGGAGGAAGATACGGGTAAACTTACCACTTTTGATGAGGAAGGTAAGAATAATGGGGCATCTGTGTTGTGTAATATTATGAAAGAGGGAAATGAAAAAAATAATTAAATAAAAATAATAATAATGCAAGTAGGCCTGGGGGTATTATCAAGAACAGCCCTAACTTATATCCAGTAGCAGTTTCCTTCTATATTTTTCCTGTGTACTATTATTACAACTTTCCTTTTGCAAAATATAAAAGTTGGTGCAACAACCATGCAAAACTAAACATTCTGGGTGGTGTTATTAAATTACTTCTTTGAAGCGTTACCAAATTCTCATTCCAAAATAATAGAAACAGAATGACAAAGTGAACTTTTTGTTGAAGAGTAAGTGCAATTAATAATACCGCCCACAGGCTCTTCGACACTCAATTTGTATTATTTTTCAGTGCGAATTTTGCAAACACCAACCTATTTCTCAAATAAGTAGTTTAATAATCTCTCTCACTCTCTCTCTCCCATACCACTAATTCTCTCTCTCTCTCTCTCTCTCTCTCTCTCTCTCTCTCTTTTTTTTTTTTTTTTTTTTTCAAGCCACTGATTAACTCCCTCCCTGTCTCCTTCAGATGATATCATTCCCATGAAGACTGGAGTACAGGTGCAGACTCTCAAACAGCAGGTCACTGTTAGCAACACACTCGCACAGAAAGCTGCAGACTTCAAGCATAAGACAATGTATGGTAATAAGCAAAGGAGAATGAAGAGTAAGTAGTATTCTTTCTTTTTAATATTTTTCTGTGGGTAAGAATTGTAGGTTATTCCATAATAATTTAGCAATCAAGATAGAGTTGAGGTAAGGTTGGTTAGATTCCCCTTCATATATACTAAGTCAGAGAGATGGAATTAGTTTCATGAATTGTATCCGCTTCGTCAAGTCTCTTCTATTTCCTTCGTGCTTGCTGTCCTTCCCACCTTTCCATTACCTTCTCCCTGTCCCTTTCTTCCTTCGTGCTTGCTGTCCCTCCCACCTTGCCATTACCTTCTCCCTGTCCCTCTCTTCCTTCTATTTCCTTTGTGTTTGCTGTCCTCTCCACCATTCTATCACCTTCTCCCTGTGCTTCTCTTTCCAATATTTCCTTCGTTTCTGCTGTCCACCTCCCTGTCTCTCTCTTCCATCCATTTCCTTTGTGTTTGCTGTCCTTGCCACCTTTTTATCACCTCCCTGTCCCGATCTTCCTTCTATTACTTTATGTTTGCTGTCCCACCTCCCATCACCTCCTCCCTGTTTCTCCTTTCTTTCTATTTCCTTTGTGCTTGCCTCCCCCACCTCTCTGTCATATAAAGAAAAGTGTAATGTACAGTAATCTTTTCTTGCAGGCAGTCAGTTGAGAATCATCAAGGAAAAGAGGAAGTGGAAGTAGGTGGAATGATGCAGGCAGGCAGGATCCCAAACACAAGGACGTGAATGAAGCGATGGTTGGTGGAGAACAAGGCCAGAACATCACTTCAACAACAAACTCACAGGATCATATTTTTATTAAACTACTTCTTCGTGGAAAAGGCTCTTCGTCACTCAAACTCACAGGGTCATATTTTTATTAAACTACTACTTTGAGGAAAAGGCTCGTCAGTGCTCAAACTCACAGTGTAGTATTATTAAGCTACTAGTTTGTGGAAAAGGCTCTTCGTTAATCGAATCTTATCTCAAAATAATACAAATTGAGTGATAAAGAACTTTTTTCCCTAAGTGGTAGTTTAGTAATAACACCCATATCCTTCACGTTACCTCCAGGGGGGCAAGGGGGGATGAAGAGGGATCAAAGATTATCTAAAGGAGGGAAGAGGGCATAGGAAGGAGACGTGAGGGGAAATGGGAGAGAGGAATGGTTGTATGGGACGCTGAGAGACGGGGAAAAAACAAAAATGGGGAATTGGAAGAGAGGGTGGGTGGGTAAGGTATCATTGGTCAACCTTTTGATAATTATAGTGTACCTATCTTTGAATATTAAATTACTGTACTCCAATAAATAATGTCTTGTTATTTATTATTATTATTTCATTATCCCTGAATGTACAAATTGATAAAAGTATTGGTACTCCGGTTAAAACAAGGAAAGGAAATTGTAATGATGTATTGGTTAGCACCACAAATTCATTCAGCAAAACTGTATTACCCTCCTTATAACAAAATAAATTAGTTAAACTGTTCTCTGTATTATTATTATTGTTATTATTATTATTATTATTATCCTGCAAAATCGGAACTGTGTGATATACTAAGTTGGAGGGAAAAAAAAGTGATGGAGCGGTGGGACAACAAGCATTTAGGAAAGGAGTGATGGAGAGGTGGGACAACAAGCACAAAGGAAAGGAATGATGGAGAGGTGAGACAAAAGCATGATGGAAGGAAGTAGAAGGAAGAAGTTGTTGTTATTCCCCAGACTGTCTGGCTGAGCAGTCCCGAGTTTGGTTGACTGAGGCCGTGCAGATGCTCGGGCCCCCAAATGGGAGCCAGGGTGATAGTGAGAACTGTTTCTTCGAATGCAACAGAAGAGGGGACTGCTGGCTCACGGGCATGTACCCCCGAGCCGACAAACCAACCCTGTTTTCCTTGTGCCACCCAATCGGGCAATCTCGTCAGCTACCCAGCAGGGTAAGAGAGACAGACAGAACAGGCCAGGGTGTGGTAGAGGATGCCAAATTCCTCATTTTTGGATAGAACCAGTTCTCACCAGTGTGTGCTGGGTAGTTGAGAAGTGTGCTATCCTTGCTCTTACAGCCAGGTAGCTACTTACTACTAGGTGAACAGGGACATAGCGGGCTGGGAAAATTGTCCAACAATTCCACTGACCCAGGAATCGAACCCGGGATTTCTCGCGTGCTGGGCGAGTGTGCTAACCATTACACCATCAACATCCCCGATACAGGAAGTAGAAGGAAGAAGTGATGGAGAGGTGGGACAGTAAGCACGAATGAAATGAAGTAGAATTAAGAAATTAAGGTGATAGAGAAGAAGGACAGCAAGCACGAAGGAAGTAAATGATAGATGGATGGAGCAACAATCATGGTTCAGGCCATGACCTTCCTCAGGAGCTCGGGGCTGCTCGGCCAGACAGCTTGAGGAACTTCAACAACAACAACAACAAGCATGAAGGGAATAAAAGGAAGAAGGTGATAGAAGGGTGGGACAGCAAGCACGAAGGAAGAAGGTCTGATAGGGAGGTGGAACAGCAAACACGAAGGAAAGGAGTGATGGAATGTGATAGGGAGGTGGAATAGCAAGTATGATGGAAAGGAGCAGAGAAGGAAAGTGATGAGAGAGGTGGGACAACAAGCACGAAGGAAAGGAGAGAAGAAAGGTGATAGAGAGGTGGGACAGCAAGTACGATTAAAAGGACCAGAGAAGGAAGAAAGAGAGGTGGGACAACAATCACGAAAAAAATAGGAGGAAAAGAGTGAAGGAAGGTGATAAGAGAGGTGGGACAGCAATTAAGCTCAAAGGAGTGAAGGGAGAAAATGATAGAAAGGTGGAACAACAAACAAGAAGGAATTAGGAGAGGAAGGACAAACAAAGTGGACTGGAGGAGTGGAGAATCTCTAATTTAATCTGTACTGCCATCTATTGACTCCACCACAAATTACGCAACACATAATCAAAATATACGGTGGTGGAAAACACAGGTGGACAGTTCAGTTTGTTTACCCCAAGATAAGACAGTTGGTTATTCATTGTCATCATTATCAGTATCATTTACGTATTACCACTATCAGTCATAATTAATCATTGTTAAGGTACACCCACACTACAATAGGGGACAATCATTATAGAGGTGTTAAACACTCAAGAGTATTAAAAACAACAACAACGTCGTCATGCTTCATTTTTTTTTTTTTTTTTTTTTTTTTTAGGAACGTTTTGGTTCAGTTAGGTTTAAATTTGGTTTACAAATATAACAACAACGACGTCATAGGTTTTTAAAGTCTAGGTAAATACTATCCACCCATCCTTCTCTTTCTTGTATTTTATCTGATATTCTCGTATAGTAACTCAGTAAGTTTGTTACGCATGATCTTTCCTTCCTAAACTCAAACTGTCTCTCTATGATCATATCATTTTTCTCCAATTGTTCAACCCAATTTGTTCTTATAATTTTTTACATAATATTACACATTACACTTGTTAGTGTGTGTGTGTGTGTGTGTGTGTGTGTGTGACGGACAGTCAGATAAACATTTATCAGGTTCGGTTACAGTGTGTGTGTGTGTGTGTGTGAAATTACAGACAGATAGGCAGGTTAGGTTACAGTGTGTGCGTGTGTGTGTGTGTGTGTGTGTGAATGGCGGACAGATAGACAGTTTAGGTTACAGTGTGTATGTGTATGTGTGTGTGTGTGTGTTATTAAATCGCAGTGGCTATGATAAAAGATATAGGTGATAGAGTATATAGATATGAACCATAATGAGAGATAACAAGAACTTTATTACCCAACACCTTTAATTCACACTCTCTGTCGCTCAGTGTTATAAATGGTTAGCTTGGATTGAGGTGTGTGTGTGTATCGCAGTAGGCCCGAGTAAGGAGCTGAGTGTGTGTGTGTGTGATTTCTGCCTCTCAGTGTGTTTTTATTAGTTGGCCTGCATTGAAGTGTGTGTGTGTGTGTGTGTGTGTATTATAGTTGGTTGCCTTGGATTGAAATAGATATGTGTTCTTACCTATTTGTATCTTTGCAGGATTGAGTCAAGCTCGTAATGTCGATTTTTTTTAAACCCATGCAATTATCATATTTTTCTTTAAAGTTATGTATGTTTTTGACACATTCCAATTCTTCTGGTAATTTGTTCCATTCGTATATTACTCTATTTGGAAAACTATATTTCTGTACATCTTTATCTCCTCTTCTTTTAATTAATTTCTTACTGTGACCTCTCATTGTAGGTATTCCTTGTTGACACAAGTTTTCTATATCAATCATTTCCTTTTCCGTGACAAATTTGTAAACCATAATCATATCTCCTCTCTTTCGTCTTTCTTCCAGTTTAGGTAACTTTAGTTTCTCTAGTCTTTCTTCATAGCTTAGTTCTCTTAGACTTGGTACCCATCTTGTTGCTGCTCTTTGTACTTTTTCTAATTTGGTGATATGTTTCTTTAAATATGGGTTCCATACTACTGCAGCATATTCCAAGGTAGGCCTTATAAAGGATGTGATTATTTTCTTGACCATTTCTTCGTGTATATAAGTGAAGGCCACTCTCATATTTGCTAACAGTGTATACATGTTTCTCATCTTTTCATTTATATGATCATCTGGTGTCAATTTCTTATTTATCGTTACCCCTAAATCTCTTTTTTACTCTGCTTCATTTAATTTTTAATATCCAAGCTTGTACTGCCAGTTTATTCTTCTCTCACTTCTTCCAAACTTAATAATATGACATTATCTGCATTAAATTCCATCTGCCATTTCCATTTATTACTCCAGTCAACCATTTTGTACAAGTCTTCTTGTAAATCTCTACAGCAATCTTCATTTTTTATTTTTATTTGTATACCTTTGCATCATCAGCAAACATATTCATATAAGTGACATCTGTAACATTTACTTCTATATCATTTATATAAATTAAGAACATTATTGGAGCCTTGAGGAACTCCACTTGTGACCTTCAGCCATGGAGAATAGTTCCCTTTTATAGTACTGTTCTCATTTTTCTTTCTACTAGGATATCTTCCATCCATTTTAGTAGTTTTCCTTTCACTCCTCCTTTCTGTTGTAATTTTCATACAAGTCTTTGGTGCGAAACTCTGTCAAAAGCTCGTTTAAAGTCTAGGTAAATACTATCCACCCATCCTTCTCTTTCTTTTATATTTTCTGATATTCTCATATAGTAACTTAGTAAGTTTGTTACTCATGATCTTTCCTTCTTAAACCCAAATTGTCTCTCTGTTATCATCTCATTTTTCTCCAAGTGCTCAATCCAATTTCTTATATCTTTCAGAATTTTACACACTACACTTGTTAGTGATACAGGCCTATAGTTAAGTGAGTCTTGTCTATTTCCTTTCTTAATTAATGGGACTATGTTTGCTTGCTTCCAACTCTCTGGTAATTTTCCTTGTTGTAATGAGTTTTTAAATATTATAAATATAGGGCTTACTTAGTTCTTTAGCACATTCTTTTAATACGCAACATAAAATTTCATCTGGTCCACTTGCTTTTGTTTTATCCAAAGCTCCAACTCTTTTTCATTTCTAATCTGCTCAGTTCACTCTCTCTTAGTTCATACGTGTTTGTGTTTGTATTTTCTTCTGGTGTGAATACATTTTCCTGAGAGAATACAAACTGGAATTTTGTGTTTAAAATTTCGCTAATTTCTTTTTCTTCTATATACATTTTTCCTTTATTCATTTAAATAATGTTTTGAATTTTGTCCATCTCTTTGATTTTCCTTTTAATGTAACTATAAAATAGTTTTAGTTGTTCCTTACTATTTTTAATATTGTCTTTCTGATGTTCCACTTGGGCTTCCCTTTTTTTTTTCACTCCTTCGTTATATATTCTGCAAAATTTTAAATATTGATAATTTATATTTTCAACATCCATCATTTCGTTCCAATTAATGTTTTAATTGATTGTAGTTCCCCCTTCTTTTTTTTATCTTATTTGGTTTGTCTTCGATTTTGTGTGTGTGTGTGTTATAACTGGTTGGCTTGGATTGATGATGATGTATGTGTGTGTGTGTGTGTGTGTGTGTGTGTGTGTGTTATAGCTGGTTGGCTTGGATTGATGTGTGTGTGTGTGTGAGTGTGTGTTATAATTGGTTGGGCTGGATTGAGGATAGAGTTTATATCTTTACAGGATTGAGTCCAGCTCGTCATGTCCCGATATTTTAAACCCAATTATCATATCATCTTCACATATAGGATAGGCTGACCTTATTTTCTCTTATATTGAATGAGTGGCCTCATTTCCTTTTTTCTTCATCATATATATGGGACGCTATCATTAAGAAGGTGCAAAATTTAATCCGTGTGTGTGTGTGTGTGTGTGTGTGTGTATACTGTAGAGAGTACGAGTGTGTTGGAATATAGTGTGTCTGTGTGTGTGTGTGTGTGTAGTGACAAGTGGAGTCTAGTGTGTGTGTGTGTGTGTGTGTGTAGTGACAAGTGGAGTCTAGTGTGTCTGTGTGTGTGTGTGTGTGTGTGTGTGTAGTGACAAGTGGAGTCTAGTGTGTCTGTGTGTGTGTGTGTGTGTGTGTGTGTGTAGTGACAAGTGGAGTCTAGTGTGTGTGTGTGTGTGTGTGTAGTGACAAGTGGAGTCTAGTGTGTGTGTGTGTGTGTGTGTGTGTGTGTGTGTAGTGACAAGTGGAGTCTAGTGTGTGTGTGTGTGTAGTGACAAGTGGAGTCTAGTGTGTGTGTGTGTGTGTGTAGTGACAAGACAAGTGGACTATAGTGTGTGTGTGTGTGTAGTGACGAGTGGAGTATTGTGTGTATGTGTAGAGTAGAATGTCGTGTGTGTGTGTGTGTGTGTGTGTGTGTACCGTGCCCTTATCATATCCTTTAAAATAATTTAAATAATATGACGCAGATTTTTAAAAATTAAGTGAAAACAACTAAAAATATTACACCAACAGAATGTGCATGAATTAAAACAAAAAGAAACTACAAACTAAACTAAATAGATGGAAAAGATATATGAGATAGTGCAGGAATAAACAGAGAGAGAGAGAGAGAGAGAGAGAGAGAGAGAGAGAGAGAGAGAGAGAGAGAGAGAGAGAGAACATTAATCCACAACAACAACAATAACAACAATAATAACACTGCAAGGACCTATAGAAAAGGCGAACACAACCCGATCGACTATAGCAGTATTGCGTTAACACACGATAATAAAGACGAAAGAATAAGGAAAACTGGAAAAGAAAATATATACTAGTGTTAAGGAAAAAATAAACGAAATTACTACAGTGCCGTTGAAAAGTCATAGTTGGACCAGCAGCCCCTCGAACTCTGAGAACTACACAACTATCAACTTGTTCTGAACTTATTATAAATAAACCAAAGACCAAAAGTCTCAACAGAAACAACAACAAGAACGTATAGGAAGGAAACTGTGTTGTGTCTCTGGTGAATTATTACCGATGGAGGCAGATCAATGTAAGAAACAAATGCACTTTTTTATATTAATACTCTCTCTCTCTCTCTCTCTCTCTCTCTCTCTCTCTCTCTCTCTCTCTCTCTCTCTTAAGTAATGTACGAATATCAGTTATTAAATGTGTCAACACACACACACTATAACTTTATATATATATATATATATATATATATATATATATATATATATATATATATATATATATATAATCAAATAACACGTGCTCAATTAGAATTCCATCTTCCGCGTTACCTCTCAAATATCTTTTTTTTTTTTTTGGTGGGGGGGGGGGGGCTGGGGGAGGTGAATATATTATAGGAATCTTATATTGCATGTTAACTTCCCGTCTGAGGGATTACATCTATAAGGAGGCTACAAGGTTACACCGTTCTAACACGTATGTACAGTCACTCAACACCAATAATCCCACCAACACCTTCCCAGGAAACGGCCTCCATTACTGACACTGTGTGTGTGTGTGTGTAATATTGGCAGTGCTGCCAGGTCTGCTTGACGAAATTTACCCAACCTCAACATCAGAATTTCCCTTTTTACCTCAAAAATTTCCTGTTTACGCTTGAAGATAAACGTACAGTCACGAGCACTAATAAGTATACAGCTTTGGTTGAAGGTGTACAGTACATTTATCATCTCCTTGGTATTTCGTCTGGTAAAAATTAACCCATATAGCCTACTCTTGAACAATCTTCATATAATTTCCCCATTGTTACCTCTTATTCCCCATGTAAAGGGAAAATTCATACTTAATTGGCAACACTGAATGTTGGTTCATATGATTCACTCAAATGGATCACTTTCACTCACCTGATGCAACACCCAAGGTAAAATGCCGCTCATTGTCCTCACCTCTGAAAAAAAAAAAATAATAAATAAATAAATAAATAAATAAATAAATAAATGAATAAACAAATAATAAAAAATACATAAATGAGAAAATAATAAATATATATATAAGTAAATAAATAAATGATAAACAAATAAATAAATGAAATATAATATAAATACATACTGTTGTGTGAGAGGGAGTAAAAAATCATGAACAATTTCGTTCGAGATGCCTATATGTAATCATATTGCGTTTATTTGTTTGTTTGTTCGCGATATTGTAAACATTCCTATAACAACCACTGATGAAATATAACCCAAACTGATAACGACCCGCAACACATTATTATCATCTTATCTATTTGTCACCAGCAGTTCTGATAATGCTAATCTTTTAATGATGGTGTTGTTGACGTTACAAGGCAGTACTACGGGCCTATTATTATTATTATTATCTTTCTTTGTTGGCAGGAGTGTGCAGTCAATTAAGTCATGAAGCTAGTGTCAGAAAAAAGTATATGTTATTATATCTTGATGTAAATGAAGGTCCTGATAATGATGGTGTCCAGGTGTTGGTGATGTCACAGTGCACTACGTATTATTATCTTTCTTTGTTGGCGAGAGTGTGCAGCTGGTGCCACAATGCAATCTATATTATCACTAGCGGAGGTACCAGGGGTTGCCTGGAAAAATGTTGGTCGGCCGTTGGAGTTTAGAAATAGTCAATATTAACTTTGGTGCGTGTTTTTAGCGGCTCGAGCTTCTGTACGGAAACTTTCCGTTCGAGCTCTTCTTTATGGTGTTAACCGATAAATGGAATATTTGACATTTTAACATCATTTTTACGTCAAGGTACGTCATGTTACGTCATAAAAACCTTTGCCGGTGGTGCTAATTCAGATTATATAGTTTGGGGAGTGTAACCGGTTTTTTTTAGCAGATTTATAGTAGATGACGTAATTTTTATGTCGAGTTATGTCATGCTACGTCATACCAAAACCTTCGCCTGGTGATGGTGATTCAGAATATATATGGGTTTTGGATGTAGGTGTAACCGTTTTCGAATAATATGAGGACAAACAGAGACAGTTTGCCATTTATGGTATAGATTATATATCTTAGTTGGATTTCGTTACAGATGACGGCAACACAGTGAGGAGGCCGAAAAAAAATGGCGGGAAAGGAAAAGAAGAAGTGCACATGCGCTGGAGTGACGTAAACAAAAGCCAGGTGGCGACACTGCTCTTCCTCCTTGACAACGGAGACAAGACCACCGGTACAACGGAGAGGTGTAGGGATATAAACACAAACAGAGCTGAGGAGGTATATATATAAATATTCCCTCCCTCAGCCAGCCAGCCAACCAGCAAGAATGAGACACTTATTTATTTATGTTTTTATATATGGTTTGATTGATTGATTTGTTTATTTATTTATCTTTTTACTTATTTATTTATTTGCACTCGTTATTTATCTATTTACTTAACTATTTATTTATCTATCTATATATTTATTTGAAGTTTTAATCTATCTATTTATTTGAAGTAAAATTTATTTATCTATTTATTAATTTATTATCAGGTAAGGGACGCACTTGAGGCTGTGCTACGTGACCCAACCCACAACTTCGACCCCTTGGTGGACCTACTGCAGCGACGCCATAATGCCCTCGACAAGTATACCCCATTATTGGACTTTACCCCGATGCGTCCTGGAACCCAAGCGGCGGACTGGTTAGTGAGGAAGGAAGGTGAGGACTTGTTGGAGTTCGTCTATGTGTGTCGCAGTCTGGGTTTGGACCACCATCACAACCTACACCAGAGGGCCTGTCGCATCCAAAACAGTTTGGGTCTCACACAGGAGGAGGTGGACGGCAACTTCTACATATATGCCGAGAACCTGAGGATGAAGAGGCTGTGTGCTGCCCTCAGCGAAGACCAGGTGGTGCGTCTGTCCCAATCAGTGGCCGGGAAGTTCCTAACAGACAAGTCTTGCATACAAATTAATAACATCACTGAGGAGACTCTGAAGGCCAAGGAGGGGCTGAAGGAGACGCTCTTCTTCTACGTCATCCGCCAACTCGAACTCCACGACAAGTTGAACCGAATCTACACCGACCGTCTGGAGGAGTTGCTACGTGAGCTAGGAGGACTGAAGGAATGGACGGAGGAGTTGGAGCGGTACCCAGCCGAGTGCCGTCCTGCGGGACACTGTGTTGTGTTCTGCGTCAAGAAGAGGCGGGAAGGAGCGGACGGAGAACTGGATAAGGTGCGTCAGGTGTTCCACAAGAGCCTCGGTTACACCCTCACCATCAAAGAGGACCCAACACAGTCCACCTTACATGACACACTGTTAACACTGCAGCGACAAAAGTACCGTTTCTACGACTCCCTGGTGGTGTGGGTGATGGCGCACGGTACCCTGGACACGCTCGAATTGGCGGACGGGTCACGCATAGAGAGACGAGCCATCATAGACGACTTCTCACGCCTCGACAACTTCCGCAAGAAACCCAAGATCTTTTTCATGGCTTCGTGTCAAGGACGTAACACCATCTCCATCAGAAAAAGGGGTAAGGTGGCACTCAATGACTCACTCACCCTACTCACTAAATAACTGGCTGATTGACTAGTTATTCCACGGATTGACTGACTGGCTGACCCAATGACTAAATAACTGGCTGACTGATTAGTTATTTCACTGATTGATTGACAGACTGACTGGCTGACTAACTGGTAATTTCACTGACTGATAGGTTATTACACAGACTGACTGGTTGCATGGGTACACGGCTGTCTCTGCACGTTATAAATAATATTATCTTCAAGTCCGAGTCACTTATTGCTTTATAAAAATATCTCTTCTCTTCCTTCTTTCGTCTTCGTCTTCCTCCTCCGCCTCATCCTCCTCTTTATCATTATCTTTTCAATCTTCTACTTCCTCCTCTTCCTCCTTCATCATCAACTTTTTCTTGAGTCACCTTCCTTAAAATAGCTTGGTGGAGAATTATACGAGCTCCAGCAATCATGAATGAAACACCATCAGCATTGTAATGGGTTCACTGGTATGTCAGTCAGATGATTCCCAACTTCAACAACAACACTTGGATATCAAACGACCTCCAGCAACAAGATAAGCATTGTAATTCGTTCACTGGTATATCAGTCAGGATTCCAAACTTCAACAATAACAACAGCAACACCTGGACACTTATCAAAGCTCGTGACTGTACATACATGATAAACAGCTGTAGGAATGGAAGGTATTCGCTTGATAGAAGTACGAGTAATGTAGTGTATTAGTTCTGGTAATCAGGATTTAACTGTTCATGGAATCATTATACTTTCACTATAACTAAAGCTACATTAAGGACCCTGTGATCGTGTATGAGACCTGATGGCTTCTGATTCCTCCTGACTATGCCACGAAATAAGCTCCTTCAATATAGCTGGTGTTTCATAGCAATGTTTGAGGGACTCACTAATCTCCAATTTTCTGACTACAGCACAGACTGGTCCCTTAAGGGTGTTTCGCCGTAAATGCATTGACGTGTGTGTGTGTGAGGGGAAGGGAGAGCTGCTAGACAATTTCGTGGACTTGAAAGGGGAAGTGAATGTGACTCAGTTTACTCCCTGTGTGTGGTTTACTTTTTTTGTTATTATCATTAATATTAGTACATTTTTATGCATGTGATTTTATTTTTCCATATCTAAGCCTGAAGTTCCCACCTATTACGAAAAGGGAAATGGGATATTGATGATGATGAAAAAGAGGAGGAAGAGGAGCACAATTTATTTTATCATTATTATCTCTACTTTTTGTCCACCACTACAAATAACTAGAAGAAGGAGGAGAAAGAGGAGAATAGTTACCACTATATATTATATCTTGAAGGAGGAGGAGGAGGAGAAAGCTAAAGATGATAACGAGGAGAAGAAAGAGAAGGAAGACTAGGAATACTACTTCTATCACTATTACTTCTACTTGTAACACTCATACAGGAGACGTGGCAGTGACAGTAGACGGGGGGGGAACAAGAGGGACACACGATTTGGTATAGTTGAGGTAGAAAGAAGAGCTAGAGGAGGAGGAAAGGAAAGATATGGATAATAATAACAGTACCATTATTTATCTTATACTTGTAACCCCATACAGGAGGCGTGGCAGTGACAGTAGACGGGGGGGAACAAGAGGGACACACTGTTTGGTATAGTTGATGTAGGAAGAGGTGCTAGAGGAGGAGAGGGATGGATAATAATAACAATAATAACAGTACCATTATTTATAACCCCATACAGGAGGCGTGGCAGTGACAGTAGACGGGACCAGCAAGGGGGACACTCCTGAGATACTTCTTCAAGGGTCTGTTGATCGGTTTAGTGAGGTACCAGAGCGTTGTCTTAACATTACTGCTGTCGCCTACCAGATGGACAGACTAGTGGCACACGCAACACTACCACAACACTATGCTTTCAGACTCCCTGATGGAGGTGTGTGTGTGTGTGTGTGTGTGTGTGTCCCCTCGAATTAATATTTATAACTGTATATCCAAGTTAAAATAGTCCTGTAAATCTTCGAATTAATATTTATAACCGTATTTCCAAAGTTACGTTAGTCCCGTATCCCCACGAATTAATGTTTACATCCGAGATTTCAACTAGTCCCGTAACCCCTCGTGCATGTCCGCCCTACAGGTTCAGTGTATGTGGACTACGTGTGTCGACTTTTGGAACGGAACGCCGGACACAACCTCACACTGGTGCTGGAGAGAGTTTGTAATAAGATGCACCAAATACTCTTCTCTTCCCACGAAAGGTACGTACACACTCACAGAAAGAAAACCAAACATACACAGAGAAAGAACCCCCCCCCCACACACACACAGAAAGAAAACCAAACATACACAGAGAAAGAACACCCCCCCCACACACACACAGAAAGAAAACCAAACATACACAGAGAAAGAACCCCACCCCCCACACACACACAGAAAGCCAGACATACACACACAGATAGAACCCCCCCACACACACACAGAAAGCCAGACATACACACAGAGAAAGAACCCCCCCCCCCACACACACACACAGAAAGAAAACCAAACATACACACAGAGAAAGAACCCACCCCCACACACACACAGAAAGAAAACCAAATATACACAAAGAAAGAACCCCTCCCCCACACACACACAGAAAGCCAGACATACACACAGAGAAAGAAAAAAAAAAAACACACACACACACAAAGAAAGCCAGACATACACACAGAGAAAGAAAACCACACACACACACACACAAAGAAAGCCAGACATACACACAAAGAAAGAAAACCACACACACACACACACAAAGAAAGAACCCCCCCCCCCACACACACAGAAAGCCAGACATACACAGAGAAAGAACCCTCCCACACACACACACACAGAGAAAGCCAGACATACACACAAAGAAAGAAAAACACACACGCACACACACACACACACAAAGAAAGAACCCCCCCCCCACACACACACAGAAAGCCAGACATACACACAAAGAAAGAAAAAAACACACACACACACACACACACAGAACCACCCCCCCCCCCCACACACACAGAAAGCCAGACATACACACAGAGAAAGAAACACACACACACACACACACACACACACACACACACACACACATTACTTCCAATTATTATGCTTTCAATACTAATTTTGTTTCTGTTTTCTTTCCCACCACGACATACGTAAACAAACAAACACATATATATACAGCAGGTTCGAGGGTGAGGCCAAGCAGGCGTGTTACTACGAGACCACCTTTCAGAAGACCTTTGTTGTTCCTGAAGTGGACGAAGGAGGAGGAGACGACAACGAAGGAGGAGATGACGAAAAAGAGAGGACAGTGAATGAGACGAGAAAATGAACAATAAAGCATGGGAAGAATAAAGAGAGAGAGAGAGAGAGAGAGAGAGAGAGAGAGAGAGAGAGAGAGAGAGAGAGAGAGAGTAGCAAAATATAATAATGATTAGGGAAGAATAAATAGAAAGAGAGTAAAATAGCTGAGACGAAAGGAGAGAAAATAGTAAAATACAATAATGATTAGGGAAGAGAGAGAGAGAGCAATAACTGAGGCGAAAGGAAAGAAGGGAGAGAGGAATGAATGAATGAAACGAAAAAAGGAAAGAAAGGACAATAAAAGACACGAATTAAGAGGGAGAAAGGAGAATGAAAAAGAAAGGAAGGAGAATTAAAAAGAAAGGAAGGAGAATTAAAAAGAAAGGAAGGAGAATTAAAAAGAAGGAAGGAGAATTAAAAAGAAAGGAAGGAGAATTAAAAAGAAAGGAAGGAGATTTAAAAAGAAAGGAAGGAGAATTAAAAAGAAAGGAAGGAGAATTAAAAAGAAAGAAAGGAGAATTAAAAAGGAAGGAAGGAGAATTAAAAAGAAAGGAAGGAGAATTAAAAAGAAAGGAAGGAGAATTAAAAAGAAAGGAAGGAGAATTAAAAAGAAAGGAAGGAGAATTAAAAAGGAAGGAAGGAGAATTAAAAAGAAAGGAAGGAGAGAGATCGAAGGTTGAAGGAGAGATAGTGGAAGAGGAATGAATATGAGGAGAGAGAACTATGAAAGAGACACAGACATTGACGGAGAGATCAATGAAAAATATAAAGGAAAACATAATAAACAAATACTATAATAATAATAATAATAATAATAATAATAATAATAATAATAATAATAATAATAATAATAATAAAAAATAATAAAAATAATAATAAAAATAATAAAAATAAAAGTAATAATAAAAATAAAAATAATAATAATAAGGTAATAATAATAATAACAATAACTATCATAACAATAATAATAATAATAATACAAAAAACAATAATAATAATAATAATAATAAAAACAATAATAAAAATAAAGTTTTGTTCAATGATCATGCAGTGACTTTTTGAACCTCTAAAACACGATCTTTTTTTTTTCTGGTCAAAAAATGTTCAACTCTATTACAGTTTCCCCGTAAAAAAACAACTGAGATTTGTCACGTTTTCTACAATACAATAAATACACACTGGTTTTTGTTATGTCCTCAGCAGAAGTTTACACGGGAAGGAATAATAATAATAAAAGTACTCTGATTATTTTATTAAATGGCTTATTCCTAAACTAATATTAATGGTGATTGATTTATAATGGGATAAGAGTTTGGTATCTGTGTGTGTGTGTGTGTTGGTAGTAGTAGTAGTAGTGGGGGTAGTAGAGGTACAGAGACAATTTAAGTGGTGGTGATGGTGGTGATGATAGTAGTTGTGGTGGTGGTAGTGGTGGTGGTGGTAATGATAGTAGTGGTGGTGGTGGTGGTGGTGGATATGATAGTAGTAGTAGTAGTGGTGGTGGTGTTGATAGTAGTAGTGGTAGTGGTGGTGCTGATAGTAGTGGTGGTGGTGGTGGTGTTGGTGATGATAGTAGTGATAGTGGTGGTGGTGGTGTTGGTGATGATAGTAGTGGTAGTGGTGGTGATGTTGGTGATGGTGGTGGAAGTGGTGGTAGTGGTGGTGGTAGTAGTGGTAGTAGTAGTGTTGATGGTGGATGTGATAGTAGTGGTGGTAGTAGTAGTAGTAGTAGTGGTGGTGGTGGATGTGGTAGTAGTAGTAGTAGTAGTGGTGGTGGTGGTAGTGATGGTGGTTATAGTAGTAGTAATTTTAGTAATGATAGTAAATGTAATGGAGGTGATGGTATTAGTGATGTTAATGGTGGTGGTGGTGGTGGTGGTGGAGATAGTAGATAGTAGTAATGATGGAGATAGAGGGAGAAGAAGTACTGCTGGTTGAGGTAGTGGTGGATTGATTGATTGATTGATATTAGGCACAGCAACAGTGAGGTCATATAGCGGCAGAAAAAGGTGATAGAGAGGTGTGACCGCAAGCAGGAAGGAAATAGAAAGAAAAAAGGGACAGTTAAGGAAATAAAAGCAAGCGTCTGGGACCGAAGGGGCGCCAAAACACTTAAAATATTACCCACATCACTACAGGCAATACCCACCTACGGGGATATAATGGTGAAAGTGGTGGTGGTGGTGGTAGTGGTAGTGGTGGTAATGGTGGTGGTGGTGGTAGTAGTGGTAATGCTGGAGGTAGTGGTGGTGGTGGTGGTAGTGGTGGTGGTGATGGTGGTGGTAGTGGTGGTGGTGGTGGTGATGGTGGTGGTAGTGGTGGTGGTGATGGTGGTGGTGGTGGTGGTGGTGATGGTGGTGGTCGTGGTAGTAGTGGTAATGCTGGAGGTAGTGGTGGTGGTGGTGGTAGTGGTGGTGGTGATGGTGGTGGTAGTGGTGGTGGTGGTGGTGATGGTGGTGGTAGTGGTGGTGGTGATGGTGGTGGTGGTGGTGGTGGTGATGGTGGTGGTCGTGGTGGTGGTGGTGGTGATGGTAATGGTGGTGGTGGTGGTGGTAGATGTAGTGGTGATGGTGGTGGTGGTGATGTGGTGGTGATGGTAATGGTGGTGGTAGTGGTGGTGGTGGTGGTGGTGATGGTGGTGGTAATGCTGGAGGTGGTGGTGGTGGTAATGGTGGTGGTGGTGATGGTGGAGATGGTAGTGGTAGTGGTGGTGGTGGTGGTGATGGTGGTGAAAGTGTGTGTACATATATATATATCACTGAAAGCCGCCACACACTCATCCCATCACGTCTGGGTTGAATTTCTGACCTCCTTATAATTATTACCCAACACGTCACACAAACATACAAAGAGACAAGGAAGAGGGGAACTAGGTATAGATTTTTAGGTTATAATATATACAAAGAGATAAGGAAGAAGGGAAATATTGGTATGGATTTTTAGGTTATAATATATACAAAGAGATAAGGAAGAGGGGAAGTATAGGTATAGATTTTTAGCAAAGAGATAAGGAAGAGGGGAAATAGGTATAGATTTTTAGGTTATACTATACACAGAGATAAGGAAGAGGGGAAGTATATATACCTATGTAAATTTTAAGTTATATTATTCTAACCTGGAAGTGATTGAGAGGTGGGACAGCAAACACGAAGGAAATAGAAGGAAATGAGGGACAATTGAAGATTGAAAGGGAGGGAGAAGGTGATTGAGAGATGGGACACCAAGCATTCACGAAGGAAATGGAATAGAGGTAAGGAGGGACAGTGAAAGATTGAATGGATGAAAGAGGAAGAAAGAATGAGTGTGTTAGGCCAGAAAAAACTTGCCTGTATTGTCCTTTTCTACTTAACAACCATTTTTTCCCCTTTAAAACATTTACACACACACACACACACACACACACACACACACACACACACACACAACCTTTAAACCCATTACACACACACACACACACACACACACACACACACACACACACACACACACACACACACACACACACACACACAACCTTTAAACCCATTACACACACACACACACACACACACACACACACACACACACACACACACACACACACACACACAACCTTTAAACCCATTACACACACACACACACACACACACACACACACACACACAAATAGAGTAATAGATCAATGGAACGAATTACCAGAAGTGGTGTGTGCCAAAAACATACATAACTTTAAAGAAAAATATGATAATTGAGTTTTAAAAAACTCGACATTACGAGCTAGACTCAATCCTGTAAAGATACCAATATAATAGGTAAGAACAAATAGGTAACACACACACACATACACATACACACACACACACACACACACACACTTTAAAACCGTTACTTACACACACACACACACACACACACTCACACAACCAACTTTTAAAACCATTACTTACTCACACATACACACACAAATACAACCTTCTTCTTCCCTTTAAAGCCTTGACACACACACACACACACATATATATACACACACACGGAAGTAACAGAGACTAATACTTTAAGGGGTCGTTAGGTTTATAGTTGAATCTGAGTTTATTTAGTCTTCCAAACAATGCTACGCAACAAATCCCCTATTAATAACATCGAGATCGTCTGTTTCCTGACATAGTTTGGAGAATCAGTATTCATCCAATTAACCAACAAGAGATTCGATAATGTTGGTGGTAAATCTGGAGCATATGATGCCTCAAAACTACTCCAAGCAACAACAAACCACCATCATTTTTATTCATCTGGTCCTGTTTACTGGCAAATTTTGGAGGAGCAAGACACTCCTATGTACCAAAAGTGTAATACCTTGTTCATTAGGGCACCCCATGATGTAGTCAGAAAATTTGAGGTTAGTGAGTCCTTCAAATATTGTCACGAAACACCACCTATATTGAAGTAGCTTGTCAGGAGGAATCAGAAGCCACCAATTTTCTGACTACAACACAGGGTCCTTAAGTGTGTATCATTGAGGCTGTGTGTGAGTCCTTGTAGGGTTCGTTTTCTTGGAATCAGAAGCTTCATCTTTTCACATACTCGTTCACTGGTTTGTTTGAGTGCTCTCTCTCTCTCTCTCTCTCTCTCTCTCTCTCTCTCTCTCCTGTTTTGTATCCCAGCGTATATGCACGGTCTCTCTCTCTCTCTCTCTCTCTCTCTCTCTCTCTCTCTCTCTCTCTCTCTCTCCTGTTTTGTATCCCAGCGTATATGCACGGTTTCTCTCTCTCTCTCTCTCTCTCTCTCTCTCTCTCTCTCTCTCTCTCTCTCTCTCCTTTTTTGTATCCCAGCGATTATGTACGGTTTCTCTCTCTCTCTCTCTCTCTTTTTGTATCCCAGCGAATATGCACGGTTTCTTTCTTTCTTTCTCTCTCTCTGTATCCCAGCGAGTATGCACGGTCTCTCTCTCTCTCTCTCTCTCTCTCTCTCTCTCTCTCTCTCATTTTTTTAATCCCAACGTGTGTGAGATATATCGCTTTGAGTATCCACAGTCCTTAAATCTAGACCATGATCCCTTCGTCCTCTAAGGGAAAAAAATAAATGTATCGTAAATGAATGCCGTTGATAAAGAGGTAAACAAAACACACATCGTACCGTACACCGCCTACCATTCTGGGGGAGGGAGGGGGGAGGGGCCGAAGTGGTGGTGGAGGGAGCAGTTGGGAGGAGTCATAGGTAAAATCACTATAAAAAAATAGTTACTTTATTGTGTTTTTTGTGCTCCAGGCGACATTAAAGGAGAATAATCCTCTTGTCGCATAGTGCAATAATCCGTATCCTAATATACAATGGAGGAATTAGTAGCCCATCAATATATATACCCATAATAATAAATAAAATAAAATTCCGATTTCATCTGTGACTTTGGCACCCCTGGCAACGACTGGTCTGCTGAACTGCCAGACGTACGGCTATTTAAGCAAGGTTCCCGCCCCTTTACTGACAGTTGACGCTCTCGGCTTGTGGGGAGAATAAACATCATCTTATCCACCTACATTCCCACTTAAAGGATCACCACCACGTCAAAATGTAAGTAAAATTAGATTGACTGTTTGATAATGTGGGAAGGACCGTGTTTGTGCTACAGACTAGTATTATTATTTTGAAAAGTTTGCTTGTATTAGTTACATCGTACCTTTGTCTGAATAAATATAATCTAATTACAGTACAGGCAGTATTTAGTTACATGGTATCAAGCGAAGCAGTGCTTGTACAATACAGCCCCGTTCAAAAACTGAATCTAAAACACGGTCGTCGTCATTGTTGTTATTATTATTATTGTTTCTGCTGTAAGTACTGTTGTCGTTCAGGTTTAGATAGATTTACTTACTTATTTCACCTCCATTGTTATTTAAGCCTAATGTCCAGGGATGACAAATGGAAGGAGGGTAGAGAGAACATGATAGAGAAGGAGGTAATTCGTATAGGCCAAACCAATGGTATAGAGACTAACATATAATTTTGTATTATTTTATTCGAAGCTGTTTCATTCAAGGGTAAGGGGAAGGTTGAAGACATAGGGCCGATTCCACAGTCGATTTGTTACAGCCCGAACAAATACCATCCCGAACATGGTGAGACCCTTTACCAATAAGCCTTTCCGATTCCACAGTCGTCTGATCTTTGGTTTGCGAGCCAACAAACTTGGTGGCCGCGCAAACAAATCCCCGGAAGGGTTGGTACACCTGAATGGTGGATATTGGCCATATAACTATAACAAACTCACACCTAAATATGAACTGTCACATGTGAGCAGAAGAAACTTGGAAGAGAGAACACATGACGAGTTGACGACCACAATTTCTCCTCGTGACAAGGCTCCTGCTGCTCTAACTTATCACCAGTTAATTTTCACTAAATAACATAAAACTTGAGAAATACTGATGTTAAATATATTTCAAATACATAAATAATGTTTTAATAATACATTTGTCTGCTGTCATAGCGGGTAATATGATTAAAAAGATCATACAAACTGTTGTTCTTGGACGTGTCTACACTAGTGTAAATTTGAGTTATAATTAGTTCCCTCTACTCAGTTCTAAGTACTTGTATAAGGTTATACCATAATAAATGTTTCACAGGCTTATCTATAATGAATTTGGAGTAACGTGTGGGAAGAACAATAGATGTAAAATAATGAAGTGCTGTGATACTTTTAGCCGAGTTGAAGCCAGTGTTGCCAGGTCTGCTTGACGAAATTTCCCCAACTTCAACATCGAATTTTCCCTTTTTACCTCAAAAATTTCCGGTTTACTCTTGAAGATAGTCGTATATTTCGTCTTGTAGAAATTTCTCCATTTATTTTTCAATAATCTTAATATAATTTCCCCATTGCTACCTCTAATTCTTCGTCTAGGGAAACTTTCCCATACTTGGCAACACTGGTTGAAGCTCAGCAGACGACAGACTTGAATTTACTGCGATCAGCAGGATTATCGTAAAAATAATACAATCTTGCTGTTTTTCCTTGTTTCTGGATGCCTTCTATAGAAAACAATGGACATGCATTATACAATGAAAAATAATCATTTGGTATGCAAATAATATAAATATTTTCAATAATATATAATTAGTTAGCTCGGTTGGGGAGGTATACCCTTCACCAAAGATCCATCACCAAAGTTCCAATAATGCTTATGATTTTGGTTGGATCCCGAACAAACTGGGTCCCGAAAAACGACTGTGGAATCGGACACGTTACCAAAGGTTTTCGTTTGTTGGCTCGCAAACAAATATTGACGACTGTGGAATCGGCCCATAGTGATGATGATGATGATGGAGGGAAAGAAAGGGAGGAGGAAAAGAAGAGGAAAGAAAGGGGGGGTTGGAGACAGCGAAGAGAAATATAGAGGAAAGGTTGGAGAGGTAGTGAAGAGAATAACAGATGGAGGGAATGGGAGGAAGAGGTTGGAGAGATAGTGAATAGGAGGAGGAGCAGTTGGAGAGAATGATAGAGGGGAGAATAAGGATGGGTTGGAGAGATAGTGAAGAGAATGACATAGGGAAGGAAGGGGAGGAGGAGGAAAAGGAGAGAGATTGGAGACAGTGAAGAGAAAGACAGTGGGAAGGAAGGGGATAGTGTTATTGGGGAACATGGCAAGAAGGGGGGGGAGAGGTGGAAGAGATAGTTAAGATAAAGATAAAAGGAATGAAGGGGAGGAGGGATGCAAAGGGTTAGTGTAAGTGGAGGCAGGGTAAGGTAGGAAGGAGAAGGAGGGAGGGTGGAGATAAGTTAATAATTTGACGAGCAAGCATACTGTAGTGGATAAAGATTAGATATTCTGAAAAACACAACCTTTTCATTATTATTATTATTATTATTATTCGGGTTTTCTTTTCGTACTGAGCAGAATTTAGATATTTGGTATACTTAAGGGGGTGCGGGAATAGGGGGACAGGCTGGGGGGGGGGGGGTTAGTAGGGTGCGTGAGTAGGGGGACAGGCTTTCTACCCACCCCAAGCCTGTCCCCCTATTCCCGCACCCCCCAACCCCCCCAAGCCTGTCCCCCTATTCCCGCACCCCCCAACCCCCCCCCCCCCCAGCCTGTCCCCCTATTCCCGCACCCCCCAAGCCTGTCCCCCTATTCCCGCACCCCCTTAAGTATACCAAATATCTAAATTCTGCTCAGTACGAAAAGAAAACCCTAATAATAATAATGAAAAGGTTGTGTTTTTCAGAATATCTAATCTTTATCCACTACAGTATGCTTGCTCGTCAAATTATTAACTTACCTCCTTCACCCTCCCTCCTTGTCTTTCCTCCCTTACCCTGCCTCCACTTACAGTCTTACACTAAACCTGTGCATCCCTCCTCCCCTTCATTTCTTTTATCTTTATCTTAACTATCTCTTCCACCTCTCCCCCCCCCCCCTTCTTGCCATGTTCTCCAATAACACTATCCCCTTCCCCGTCTTGTTGGCAAATTAGAAGGCTACTGGTTCCTCTTAACTATACCTATCCCAGAAAACGGATGCCCTCGTTGGTACTAATAGGGTATCAGTTTTGTGGCATAGTTTGGAGGAATCGGGGATCTTCTAATTCAGTGGTTCTTAACCTTTTTCAATATATGCACCCCTTTCAAATCAGCAGTCAGTTCTCGCACCCCTCTATAGCTGAAAAAAAAAAATGCTAAAACTGAAATACGTGGTTTTAATAAGTACATTTGTAGCCATCACAATACATTCCATGAAAGTATTGTAATGGCTACACCGCTACAGTAATGATTTATGTTATATAAACCGACCATTTAAATACATGTGAAGAAAGCAAAATCAGAAATGATTCACAACCAATCCTCCACCCTACTGTATATGTATCAATAAGAAAAAGTTATTAAAACAGGGAAACCATAAATCACTCAAACAGATGACTGTGTGTTAATGGTGCTGGAGGGTGGTGACGATAACCTCCCTCCCTCTGTGTCACCTACGTGTCCTCCCTCCCTCTGTGTCACCTATACGTGTCCTCCCTCCCTCGTCCCTCCGAATCACATACATATTTACTCGAGTCTGTTACAACGTTGTCACTTCATTAGGAAATTAGGTGTAGGTTTTCTCTAGCTCAAAACACTGCTGTAGCAAAAAGATTTTTTTTTTTTTTTGCAGAAAAAAATAACATGCGTATATAAAAATATAATTTGCTTTAATTATGCCTATCCTCGCACCCCCTAGGAACCGGCCTCGCACCCCTGGTTAAGAACCACTGTTCTAATTTATCAACAAAAGAATCTCCCCTTAACCTAACTGAATAAACCTAAGCTAATAAGCCCTTAAATTTCCCCAGACCTAATTATTAACACTCCTAATTAGGTTGGTTACACTAAGTTATATACCAAGACATAAAACATATACCAAATAAGTAAGTTTCGATCAGTATTATATAATTATGAATAAAGCAAAGTAAAAGGACCTGTTCTTGATAAATACCAAAGATGGAATATGAAAGTAGACAGACAAGCAGAGAGGAGGCGAATGAAAGAGAGGGAGGGAAGGGGGAAGCTTAATATAATACCACTCAGAACAGTTAAAGAGCTATCGATCACCAAGACCAGTTGAAGGGAAACACTGCCTTCTACACTTGAATAGACTCCATTACCAGGAACGAAAATATATTAAGTTATCTGTATATTCAAATTGTCTGTGTCTTTCTTATGGTGGTAAGGGATATAGGTTAGTATTGACTCTATACAAATCATCTTGAGGGCTAATAATTGCCTTCTATTCTAATTGTCTGTGTCTTTCTGTATTATGAATATGGCGGTGATGGACATAGTGTTGAGCATATTAAATTACCAAAAACAAATATATATTGTATGTGTCTATGTCTTTCTGTTTCATAATTATGGTTGGTTGTGGTTGTTGTCGTGAATGAGATTTATTACACTATAAACCATAACAATGTCATACAAACCACAAGATACAATCACGTACTATACGTCTCGTTTACAACAAACATTATTCTCTACTTTCACCATAACAACAGAAAGGTCGCACAACGTTTATGTAGACCGCGACTGTACGCATGTGTACTGATAATAACCAACTTTTGTGTGTGTGGGTGTGTGTGTGTGTGTGTAATGAAGACAGTGAACCCTTGTACAAAAAGAAAAATATATAATTAGTTTTAATTTCCGTGTGCAGGAACTACGGTTGTGTGATGTGCCATATTTGAGAGAGAGAGAGAGAGATGGGAGTTTTACATCACTATACATACAGTATATATAGTAAAGCATCAAAGCAAGGAGTTAAACACATGTCCTGACCTCTGGTGGTAACACACACAAATATACCAATACTTTGTTTCTGAGGCTGGTACAAGTGTACTCAGTCACACGTTTACACACACACACACACACCCACCCATAGCAGTCAGCATCACACACACAGTCCTCACCATAAGCTTCCTGCCTTTCTGTCCCTCTATTTAACTATATACACATTTCCCATATCACTTGGTTACTAGGGTAGTTAGTACACACACACACAGTCGTATATGCTTCCTGTCTTTCTGTCCCTATTACTATTACACCAGTTGATTTGGTTACTAGGCTAGTGATAATGAAGGTGTTACAGTACTTTGCTTTGTGTTGGTTGGAGTCACGAGTGGATTATACAGATGAATGTACTTAGTGCTGATGGTGGTGGTGACGTGACAGCAGACTAGTCAATGAATAGGTTGCCAAAATAGGTCCATTAGTATTATTATTATTAACCTTTTACTACAATTATTATTATTTTTGTCATTATTATTATTATTATTATTACCCTACTTATGCTGATACTACTACTACTACTATTACTACTTCTATTACTACTACTACTAATATCAAACAAAATGTAATAGAATCAGAAAAAAATCCCTGTCTGACTAAGCACACACACATGCACATCACATGAGAGGTATTACCAACACTTTTCCTTATAAGATTTTACCGATATTTACTGTGTACGTGTCTTAAGCGATAATCCAAGGCAAACTGAATATCCAAGAGGTCAGCTGATCAGAGAGACATGTTGGTTAATGTGTGTGTGTGTGTGTGTGTGTATCATCATCACGTGGACGGACTCTTACAACACTAATTAGTTGTAAATCCGTGACTCAGCTTTAGGTTATATACACATACATACATACATACGAGTACACACACTCCACGGTGCATATACATAAAATTATACCGTACATACGCACACACATTCTCTCTCTCTCTCTCTCTCTCTCTCTCTCTCTATATATATATATATATATATATATATATATATATATATATATATATATATATATATATATATATATATATATATATATATATATATATACAGTATATATATATATACAGTATATATATATATACAGTATATATATATATACAGTATATATATATATACAGTATATATATATATATACAGTATATATATATATATACAGTATATATATATATATATATATTTATTTATTTATTTATTTATTTATTTATTATTAATGTCAAAGTTAGGAAAGGGGCTGGCATGACCTCGAGCAATGTAGACAGGAGAGAGTAAGGAAAGGACAAGACGGGAAAGGAAAGAAAGGTAGGTGAGAGAAGGAAATGGAGAAAGGAAGCTAACAAAAAGTAACGGAAGGAGAGGGTAAGAAAAGAAGAAGAGAGTAGGGAAGTAAAGGAAAGGAGAGAGTAGAAAAGGGAAAAGAAAAGTAGAGTACCGGGTCATTCCAATACCTGAGCAAAATGATGAAATGAGAAGTGAAAGGTAAATATTAG
>JAWQEG010000050.1:0-52500 GCA_033782935.1 Petrolisthes cinctipes | reverse complement strand
ACACACACACACATACACACTTTACTCCCTCATCAACACACTCACTCAATCCCTCTCTCACTCTTCAACACAGACACACACACACAATAAAGTGGTGGTATGTGTGTGTGTTCTATCATCGAACCCCCCCCCCCCCCATGGATGGCTGACGAGGGGGAGGGGGGAAGGGGTGGAGGAAGGGAGGAACAGGGTTTGTTGTGGTAATGGTAGATGTTATGTTATGGTAATGTTATATTTTATGGTGTTAGTGCGAAGGGGCGTCTACGGGATAAGATTATTATTATTATTATTATTTTAGAGGGAGCCAGGAAGGGTCAAAATAATTAAATGACCCTGTGATGTAGTCAGAAATTTGAAAGTTATTAGTGAATCCTTCAAATATTGCCACGAAACACCACCTAGCCGATATGGAAGAAGCTGTGGATTCGTGGCATAGTCAGGAAGAATCAGAAGCCACCAAGTCTCATACACGAGCACAGGGTCCTTAAGTTAGGTTAACATACACAAACAATATTTATACAAGGAGAGGGACACATTAACTATACATCATCTATTCTTTTTACTCTGATGAAAATGGACTGGCTTCTCGGCTGTATTTTCATGGCATTTTCCGGTGAATGTAATGTAATGCACTGCAGGACAAATTACAGAAATAGATATTACCTGCAACTTATGAACACTGAAATAAATCTACGAAACTTATAATAATAATAATATCTAAGGTCACTATACTTACAAGGGAATCTGTGCATGTATTTTCGCCAGGATTAACAATAAACAGGTCAAATTCCACAATATTCTGAATAGAGTGACATAACAGGTGGTTGGTCAGGCAAATCTTCCTCAAAAGTTAGTTCAGACTTCAGAGTTACGCGGTTGGTTTGTTTACATCGTGTCAGTGTTGCCAGCCGCTAAGGTCCAGTCCAGAACTAGCCAAATGGGGCTCGAAAAGAGGTGAATTAGTCCGAACAGTAGCCCAATATTGTGCCAGAATGGTAACGTCTCGACAAAATCAAGAAATTTAGGGGGGAAAATGGCTCCTATTTTTTATAGTATTCAAAATATAAGCCAAAAACTAAGTCTTCATGAACTAGTGTCAGAAAAAAATAACACGAAATAACACACACGAAATTCTCGCAGTTAGTGGCAGAGAAAAAATAATCGTCAGCAAAAAGATGAAAAAATAATTCGTCATTGACAAACATATATGAATCAACCACCACTATTCATTTCTCAAGTCAGGTTACCGTGTCAAGCTGATAGTGGTGGTGGTTATGAATGAGGCTGTAGACTCACACTTTCATAAGAAGTTAATGGGGAATTGGTAACACGTACAGTCGGCGGCAAAAGTCGTGTCACCTCACTTAGTATTTCTTGAAGGATAACATAAAGGAAAATCATCGAACCAACACATTCACCACACAGAATTACAATATCCAGGGTGACAAAATGGTAAACTATTCTGGGTTTTTATTTACCAACCTGTGAAGCTTATATTTCCATACTGTATATACTTCATGACTTGGCAAATGTGGCGACACGACTTTTGCCGCCGAGCATAAGTACGCTTCATTTCCACCTGCATATGTATTAGTTATAATGATGTTGTAATACAATTTTCATGCAGAGATGACAGATATAGTTCTCATATGGTAAATTACGTATGTTGTTGGAATAAAGACCGATTCAGAATGCAACTGTCTGGTCATATTAGCAAAATTAAGTACATGAGATGGACGCGAATTTATGCTACATACCGTAAAGCCCTTATGAAGGTTACTGGGACATTGATAGTAATTAACTGCATGTGTATATCCTCTTTTAGTGTTTGATACAGCCCACAAAAGTATATGACCCTAATGAAACGAGTGCTGTAAACAAGAGGATTATTTATTGTGACCTAGAATGACCTGTCCTTAATTATTTCTGACCTAAGCAAGCGTTGGTAAGGATTTATTTCCTACTTATGACCTCCCTATGACAACCTACAACAGTATAAGACCCTAATGAAACGAGTGCAGTAAACATGAAGATTATGATATATATGTGTGACCTAGAATGACCTGCCCTTAATTATTTCATCAAAGTCACTGACCTCAAAACAGTATGACTTACAAATTTTACCCTAACATAAAGAATCGGATTAATTCTTATAGTAATTAGGGCAATTAATGAACTAGATATTAAGGGGATAGTATACTTTTGATAGCTAGATTGGAGCACCTTGATTCCTCCAACGTGTGCCAGGAAACAGATCCAGATGAAGAAACAAAATGATGGTATCCTAGTTGTTGCCTGGAAAAGTTTGGAGGAATCATTTGTTCCAGATTAACCAAAAGTTAAAAAAAAAAAAAAAAAAAAAAATCTGTTGGTTGGTTTGCAAGATTTGTTTTGATTCTCCAGGGTGACGTCATCACGTGGTAGGATTTGGTGACACAGGACTATTGCTCGTGACTGTACACTCGCAATCCAAAATATGTATCCAGGCTTGCTTCGAATGGCATGATCGAGTATTAATTTAGCGAGCTCAAGCAAATATGAAACAGGATAAGCGTTGTCATTGTTTCACTAGTATGTCAACTGATTCGAAACTTCAACAAGACCTGGATACAAATTTTGGAATGTGAGTGTATGTAGCTTGTTTGAGTGATTGATTAGGCTAGATCGTATGCAAGAACTTTGATAGTGCTGACGATGGTGTGTGTGATACCATGGAGATACGATAGCTTTGTAGTGTCGTGTCTATTGCGTCATCGTACCTATACCACGGCATCGTTAGTTAACACCACGTACGAATATTCTTGCATACAACCCATAGCCTAATTGACACCTAAATTGCATCATTGGTATTGCACAAGATATGACATTAATTGTCGCTTCAACAAGTGTCCTAAATCAATTAATGAGAGAGAGAGTGTGTGTGTGTGTGTGTGTGTGTACAGTATATGTATGTATGTGAATGGAAAAGAGAGAGAGAGAGTGTGTGTGTGTATGTATGTGAATGGAAGAGAGAGAGAGAGAGAGAGAGAGAGAGAGAGTGAGTGAGTGAGTGAGTGTGTGAGTGTGTGTGTGTGGAAAAAAGAGAGAGAAAGTGTGTGTGTGTATGTATGTGAATGGAAAAGAGAGAGAGTGAGTGTGAGGGCGTTCATTGATGCAAATAATTAAAGATGTTACTGATTCCTCCAAAACTATGTCATAAAACCACCTATATATATACACAGAGGGAGTCTTTGTTTTCTGACATGGGTTGGAGGAATCGGCCGTTGTAGGCTAGCCTTCAAAAAAATTCTTCAGTGATATCCTAACTACGTATTTTCTTCCCATCTTGGTCTTTGCAGTTAGTAGTAGTAGTAGTAGTAGTAGTAGTAGAAGTCGAAGTAGTAGTAGTAGTAGTAGTAGTAGTAGTAATTATAAATGCCGTAAGATAATGATAATAATAATACGAAAAATATACGAAAAACTCTGTAATATAATAATAATTATTACAATAATAATAATATTGATTGCAAAAAAATATAAGAAAAACTCCTAATAATAATAATTACAATAATAATAATAATAATGATAGCAAAAAATATAAGAAATAATAATAATATCCAATGTAATCTTTTCCCGTTATTTTTTCCCTCCAACTTACAGGTCGGGTGAGACGGACAGTAAAGGCATGTACGATTACTCAGTCATTTGCCGTCATTGTGACCAAGAGTGTCCAGACCCCATACCATGCCAACTCACAGGTAATTATTGATCTCTCTCTCTCTCTCTCTCATCATGATTGGGTTACGTAGGGTATAATGTAGTATTCTCTCTCTCTCTCTCTTTCTCTCTTTCTTTCTCTCATGATTGGGTTACGTAGGGTATAATGTAGTATTTTCTCTCTCTCTCTCTCTGATTATTGTGGGGTATAATGTAGTATTCTCTCTCTCTCTCTCTCTCTCTCTCTCTTTCTTTCTCTCATGATTGGGTTACGTAGGGTATAATGTAGTATTTTCTCTCTCTCTCTCTCTGATTATTGTGGGGTATAATGTAGTATTCTCTCTCTCTCTCTCTCTCTCATGATTGGGTTACGTAGGGTATAATGTAGTATTCTCTCTCTCTCTCTCTCTCATTACTGTGGGGTATAATGTGGCTCTCTCTCTCTCTCTCTCTCTCTCTCTCTCTCTCTCTCTCTCTCTCTCTCTCTCAAATGACATATATAATTAGAGGAGGAATCATATTAGCTCTCCATCAAGATAATATTGTCTCCTAAATTACACCGAGATGAAGCCAAAACAACACCATCATCATACAACATACTGTAGAAGTGATGACATTATAAATACAACTAATATTACCACCACCATCATCATACAACATACATGATACCAAATAATAATAATAATACCACCATCATCATACAACATAGAAGTGACAGTTAACATTATAAATACAACTAATTCACACCACCATCATACAACATACAAAATACCAAAAAATAATAATAATAATAATACCACCACCACCATCATACAACATACATAATATCAAATAATAATAATAACAATAACAATACCACCACCATCATACAACATACATAATAAATAATAATAATAATAATAATAATAATACCACCATCATCATACAACATTATAAATAAAACTATTTCACACCACCATCATCATACAACATACAAAATGCCAAATAATAATAATAATAATAATACCACCACCATCATACAACATTATCTCATTATAATACACCTATACTGACCTGTGTTTAATGGTATATAGGGAGTATACCCGAGTGGCTGAGGGGTAAGCTGATATACAATGGACCAGGACTGACGAAGGTTGGACAGAGTGAATACCAACACGCCTTTGACGCCTCGGCACTCCTCCAGAAGTAAGTAAGGCCGGACACTACGGCGCGAAAACGACTTCAATTTTTATAATATTTAATAGTTGTTTTTACGATCAATATTTTTATTTTCATTGCAGATTGATTTTTTCGTAGTTTGAGTAAAAGTTTAGGTAATATATTAGGTATAATTGTTCATTTATTAGAAAGGTTTAATGACGTACTCTTTAATTATAGCAGCAGCAGTGGTTCCCTATATCTTAGTAAAATCTTCTGCAGTTAGTCAGAAACAGTAGCAAAAATCCAACACTGGCACTGAAATTATTATAGAGAGTTTGCAGCGAAAAATATATTCAACCCATTTCATTTTTTCCCATTAATTAGGCTATGGAGTTTTCAATTCTCACTACATAAAAAACAAACTTATGGAGGTATTATATTAAACTATTACTTCGAGGAAAAGGCTCTTCATTAATTACTCAGTTCGTATTATTTACCAGCAATCGAAATAGAAGTTTAATAATATAATAAGAGAGCAATTAATTGTCTTGTGCAAGGTGGTGATTCCCATGTACATTACTGTTTTAATTAACCCTTTCTTCTGGTAATTTGTATGTATTAATTGCTGTATAGGTTTGACATCAGTGGTAATGGTGTGAGCTACAGCAGTCGGTATGTTCGTTCCAAAGTGTATGAACAGAACCAAGCAGCTGGATCCATTACCAGGGCTGAGTTTGGTACCCCAGCACCCGCTACCAAAGGAATGTTCTCCAGGTAATAATAATAAGGCCACGTGGTGAAGGGACGTACGATTCCACGGTGGTTTAAGGGGGTGCGGGAATAGGGGGACAGGCTTGGAGGGGTTTTAGGGGGTGTGGGGGTAGGGGGACAGGCTTGGGGGGGTTTTAGGGGGTGTGGGAGTAGGGGGACAGGCTTGGGGGGGGTTTAGGGGGTGTGGGGGTAGGGGGACAGGCTTGGGGGGGGGGGGTTAGGGGGGTGCGGGAGTAGGGGACAGACTTGGGGGGTTTTAGGGGGTGTGGGAGTAGGGGGGTGCGGGAATAGGGGACAGGCTTTCTACCCCCCCCCCCCCAAGCCTGTCCCCCTATTCCTGCACCCCCCCCCCCCCCCGAAGTCTGTCCCCTACTCCCGCACCCCCTTAAGTTGATTTGTTATGATCCTCCCCAACCAACCACACTTGTCAGTCTTGTTAATTATATCCAACAAACTTAGTATCCAATTATATCCAACAAACTTAGTATCCAATTATATCCAACAAACTTAAAGTATCCAATTATATCCAACAAACTTCAATATTAGTCTCCATATCCACAAAATCTGTCGTGTAGTTCCAATATTACCATAGTTTCATAGTTGAGTCATCATCGAATTCATCCAATAATTCACTCAGGAGTCATTTACACAGTTCAGTTTCTTTCGTTAGGGTGTTTGCAAACTAAAAACAAACCACTGTGGAATCAGCACTAATGAAAATGGCTGTTTGTGTGTGTATTTTAATTGAATATATTGTATATTTTGTTAATTGAGTATATATATTTTTTCGTTATGTTATGACTGTTGTACTGTTTTTTTTTTTTTTTATTTTTTTTAATCGGTGTTTTTCGTTTCCTTCAACCTTAATTACTTTCCATTTTGTTTTCCAACTTTTCTCGTTTCCTTCATCCCCTATAATTCCTCTTGCCTGTCAAATTGCTGTTTCTTATCTCTCTTTCAAGGTTTTTCTTTTTCTTCAACCTCTTCCTTTACACCAACCTTTTCCTTTTTATTCAACCTTTTCCTTTTTATTCAACCTTTCCCTTTTTATTCAACCTTTTCCTTTTTATTCAACTTTTCCTTTTTATTCAATCTCTCCCTTTACACCAACCTTTCTCTTTTTTATTCAACCTTTCCCTTTTTATTCAACCTTTTCCGTTTTATTCAACCATTTCCTTTTTATTCAACCATTTCCTTTTTATTCAACCATTTCCTTTTTATTCAACCTTTTCCTTTTTATTCAACCTTTTCCATTTTCACTAACCTTTCCGTTTTCACCAACCTTTTCCTTTTTATTCAACTTTTCCTTTTTATTCAATCTCTCCCTTTACACCAACCTTTCTCTTTTTTATTCAACCTTTCCCTTTTTCGTCAACCAGTCGGACCTTAATTTACACCAACTTTTATTAATTCTTTCCACCTGGTCAGACTGCTAGATGCTATGGACCCCGAGAAGATGTTTTCCGACAACGCCTTAGTGTGTGTGGTGGAGGTTGGTGGTCGGCACTTTGCTATGTGTGAGACGCCCTTCATGCACGAGATCAACCCGGACACACTGGAGACACAGGAACGGGTGAGAGAGAGAGATGTTTTTTAAGTTGTATGTGTGTGTCCAGAATTATATGTATTTGTTTGAAGTAAAAGTATATAATATAACAGTCGTTTGAGGTGCAATATTGTTTGAGGAGGAGCCTTTAATTTTTTTTTATATCATTTTAACGTTAACCATTCTGTAAGGTTAATATTTAAATTCACTAATAGTTTGAGCTAAAATGGCAATATACAATAACACAGAACAACCTTCAGGAATGTATTACAAATAATTCCCCATTTCTCTCTCTCTCTCTCTCTCTCTCTCTCTCTCTATCTCTTTTCTACACACACAGATAAACATTCACAAGCGTTACGGGCTGATGACCCAGAGTCCACACCTCCTGAGAGGCAGCGATGGTGTGTATACAGTGGGTCAAGGTGTTGGCGTCACTGGTCCCAAGTACAACATCCTACGCTACCCTCCTGACGGTAACGATAACCAACCCTTATTAGTACTGTACAGCTCGGAGATTTTTTGGTTCGTGGGACTAAGAATTCTGTTTATTTTTCCTACACTGGTTTTTTCAATGTTCAAGAGATGTTTTAGTTCGTGGGACTAGAATTCCTGTTTTATTTTTTCTACACTGGTTTTATTCAATGTTCATAAGCAATTGTTCAGTTAAAGAGATATTATGGTTCATGGGGATGGAATTTATGTTTATTTTTTCTTCGCTGTTTTTTCGATGCTCATAAGTAACTGTTCGGTTCAGGAGATGATTTGGTTCATAGGGATCGAATTTTTTTTATTTTTTCTACGCAGGTTTTTTCAAAGTGGCTGGGAGATGTTTTGGTTTGTGGGGATGGATATTCTGGCTGTGCCCTACATAAAATCTTCCTTCGCTGGTTAAATTTTGGTGTTTATGAGTTACTTATTCATCATGTACAACCTTGTCTACCACAGTGACCTTAGGCAACCTGAATAACTTTATTAATATTGTATACCCAACCATACCATGCAAATGTAGATAACACTTTTCAAGCCACTCGATGTCTTAATGATGTACAGTAGTATGATGTTGGTAAATCTGTAGCAACTGATATCTCTATACTATTCCAAGCAACAGGCCACCATTATTTTTATTAATCTTGTTCTGTTTTCTGGCAAACTTAAGAGGAATCAAGGCACTCTAATGTACCAAAAGTATAATTACCCATTTAAACCACAGGCAACCTGAAGCAAGGGAAGGTGGTGGCATCAGTTGGGGCACGTTGGAGGATGTCCCCGGCTTACATGCACTCAATGGCCATGACAGAGAACTACATGATACTGATAGAACAGCCCCTTGCTGTGTCACTTTCAGAACTCCTTAGTGATATTGTCAGCAACGCTCCATTCATTGCTGGACTAAAGTGGCATAACGAACCTGTGAGTTGGATAAACCATTTCAGTTATAATAAACCCACATTAGACACTCTATATATGATTAAACGACTACTATAGAAATGGCTATTGACATAATGGAAAAGAAGAATAAGAAGAATATTAAAAGAACAAATTTATATAATTATGTATATATGATACCATTATGTATTTTATTTTTGTTCAGGTCCTTATACACATCATCGACCGTCAAACCTGGAAACCCATCAAGACACGATACATGACCGAACCTTTCTTCTTCATGCACGTGGCCAACGCGTATGAAGACGGCGACCACATTGTACTCGACATTCCCACATACAAAGACTCATCACTCCTACACAACATGTTCATCAGTACTCTAAGGGTAAATAAATAACTAACTCATTGATGGCTAACTTGGTGAACAGTGTTGTGGTTTCATGTTATTGTTGTTGGTGGGGAATTAATTAGGTTCATACTGTTTTTAAGGATTTCAGCTCTACAGTATGCATCTATTATTATGTACAGCCACAATCAAATAACCACTGACACTTTCCTTCCATCGTGCAAATAAATCAGTATCATATCAAAATATAAACATACAACACCTAACGTCAACTCAACCCCCTCAATTATTATTATGAGGTGCTGTAAGATCATACATGTGTTGTTGTTTATTACCGAGATATTTACTACGATGGAAGGAAAGTGTCGGTGGATATTTGATTGTGGCTGTACCATTTTATTATGTACAGAGCACCTGTTGAAGTTATGGAAGTGGTGTAAAGTTTGGATTATCTGTATACATATATGTTATTTTATGTACCCATTCATAACTCATCACATTATCACTACTGGAATTTGCTTGTGGGAGATATAGGATAATATTACAGTATTATCTTTTTCCTCCAGTTCAAGTGTGTAAATATAAGACTGTAGTTTGTTCACTATGCCATTATACTGTAGAGGATAATTTTATTACTCTTTGATCCCTCCAATTAAAGAGTGTACAATAAATAGAATAATGAAGTTTGTTTGCCATGTTGTTATACTGTATAGGATAATATTATTACTATTTGATCCCTCCAGTTAAAGTGTATAGATAAAATACTATAGTTTGTTCACCATGCTATTGTAGTGTATTAAATTGACAGGATCAGCGAGGGAAGAATTCAGAGGAGTACGTCAACTCTTTGAAATCCACGCTACACAGGCTAGTGGTTCCCATCAACACTAAGGGTAAAGAAAAACTTGTTACCCTCCCTGGCACCTCATGTACTGCATCATGGTCTGGACAAGAGGTGAGGCAATGAATCTATCTGTCTTCTCTACTACACACAATCTGTTAACTTTTGTGCTTACTGTCCCACCTCTCAATCACCTTCTTTCTCAGGCATCATATGACCTCACTGTTGTGGCGCCGAATATATCAGTCAATCAATCAATCAATCTGCTTCAGAAAAAACACCTCATCATTGTGTCACTTTACTCATACATATCCTGCAGTACCAATCCTCACATGATTAATTCTTTCCTACTCTTAACACACACCTAACCATTGTCTCACTTTACTCATATTTATATCCTACACTACCCATCCTCACACACTTCTTTCCCAGTAAAACACACCTTACCATTGTCTCACTCTTGATAATAAGGTCAATTAATAATACAACTGGCTGGCCCATTTACAGATCACCTTGCATAGTGAGAAGTTGACGAACATCCCCATCGAGAACCCTTGTGTAAACCCTTCACGAGCAGGACGCAAACACCAGTACCTTTGGGCGATGGGTCCCAGTCCAGAGGGGAAGGACTGTGGCTTTGTAAGTATTAGTGGTTTTATAATTTATTCATTGTTTGGCTGTATGTCTGTCTCTCTTATTAATTTGTTATGTATGGCTGTCTATCCATCTCTGTTTCTTATTTACTCATATTTATTTGTCTGTATCTTTTTTCTTCTTTACTCATTATGTTTAGTTATCTGTGTATCTCTTTTTCTTATTTACAGTACTCATATTTGGCTGTCTGTCTGTTTGTCTATATCTTTTCTTATTTACTCATTATGTTTAGTTGCCTGTTTCACTTCTTTTCTGTTCAGCTCCCTAATGCAAGAGTTAACAGATACTCTCAATCTTTCATTTACAACTGGTCAACTCTAAAACACTTCTACCTTCATCCATGTTTCCTGCATACTACAACACAATGTGTCTTGGTATCTCAAATGATACCAGACATGATTTTGGAATTCTCAATCTGTTTTCATTTCACAGGTAGGATATTAAAGCAAGCAACTCCATGTCATTAGTCCTCACCATAGTAAAAAAATATATATGTTTGTGTGTATCTGTACCTATCATAAAATATAGTAATATTAATAACAATAATACAGTAATAATGATAATAATAATACTATGAAAATACTGTAATAATAACAATATAATATATTGATAATAATACTTTTCTCCTTCTCGTTGCAGGTAATGAAACTGGATGTAGGTTCAGGAGAGACAACAATGTACACACAGGATGGACTTTACTGCAGCGCCCCCGAGTTTATCTCCAAACCTGATGCTGCCGTAAGTATTGTACTAATGTGTCTTTTGTGCCGTCATGACCCTTGTCTTTTCATACTCTGCTTTTTACTCATCTACTTCACTCCACTTCTTCCCTTTTACACTCACTGAATGACAGAAGACACATATGTACAGTCTTGGCCTGGAATAAGTATCCACCCACTCTCAGCCAACATCAACATGCGGCACCATTGCAACCAGGGATACGAGGGATGAAGCAAGCCAAGACTCATCAACCTGAATTGAATCAGTGAAACACCGTCTTCCCTCCACCTTCTCTCTGTCTCAATTAACTGATTTGACTCAGGTTGATGAGTCCTGCTCTGCTTCACCCCTTGTATCCACGTTAATAGCGATGGTGACACATGTCTGGGTTGGTTGGGAGTGGGTGGATACTTACTCCAGGCCAAGACTGTACCTCAGCATTCTCCACACAGCATCCAGTCTGTTTCCCAACCACTCCCTTCAACTATCCATCCTTTCCTTCTATTGTATTTCCTTCATGCTTGCTGTGCCACCTCTCTATCACCTTCTCCCTTGATAAACCATACCTACAGGGTCTTCCAGGCCTAGGCCAGTCTTGTTTCAACCTCAATCTACCATACCTACAGTGTCTTCCGGGCCCATGGCGGTCTTCTTTCACTCTGTCAATCAATCTTCTCTATTTAAGCCATGTCTCTGCAGGGTGAGGGCGAGGGCAGTCTTCATTCAATCCTCATTCAATCCTCACACCTCACTCACTCCCTAATCCTCCTTGTCTCTTCAGGGTGAGGATGAAGGTGTGTTGTTGCTGTTGTGTTTGGACTCTGTGAATGAAAAGTTAGCTTACCTGGTTGGCCTGGACGCTAACACCATGACCGAACTGTTCCGGGCCCAAGTCACCACCCCATCAGCAGTACCCATGCCACTACACCCACACTTTGTACCCGCCGTATAGTGACCCCCAAGGATCCACTCTCTATACCAGACGCACAGTGAAGGGGGAAGGAGGAGGGAATAGTTTTTTTGTGGATGATGTGGAATGTAAAGGAAGAAGAGAGAATGTTTGTTTTGGGGATGATGTGTGATGGTGAGAGGAATGTGATGTGTTGAATGTGGAGGAGGACGAGGTTATGTTTTGATGCTGCAAGGTGAAGGAGGAGGGAATGTTTGTTTTGTGGAAGATATGTGATGATGAGGAATGTGATGTGAAGAAAATGATATGTAGAATATGTTTGAAGGTGCAGTGATGAGGAAAATGTGTAGAATGTGGAGGAGGGAGAGGGAATATTTTGTGGATGATTGTGATGGGAGTAAGGTGGAAGAGGAAGAGGGAATGTTTTGTGGGTGATGTGTGACGTTGAGGAATGTTAAGACAATCAGGGAGTTGTACTGGAATGGGAGAGAGAAGTGTGTAGTGTTTTGTTGTCTTGCACAAATAAAATCTCAATGAATTCAAGATACTCAAGTCCAGTTGAACATTAAAATGGTTAATATTTATTTATTTTTTGTATCTTCTTAGTAGTTAATATTTTTTGGAGAAGTGCCAGTTCATATATCAGTGTATTTTAATTATTTTGTTGTAATAGTAATGTGTACTTTAGGGAGAATCTGCAGCGAGGTCTTTTCACTCAAATTTGGCTCATAAGTCCTACCTCACTTCTAGTTAATTTGAGCGACAGACAGACAGACCTATAGGACGAGTGAGACAGTGATAGAGAGGTGGGACAGCAAGCACGAAGGACATAGAAGGAAAAAAGTAGGAACAATTGAAGAATTGAGTGGGAATGGTTGGGACTGAAGGGGTACAGGGACTAGATATAAATATTGTATGTGCCAAGTTTGTTGTTGATGCAGGACTTATGGGACCAAAAAGTTACCCGTGTTATACATAGTGAGGGTCAGTCAATGGAATGTAATGTAACAAGCTATAAAAAGTATCCAGGCATTGTCGTTGAAGTTTGGAATTGTCTGACTGACATACAAGTGAACCAGTTACAACTCTTATCCTGTCTCGTAAATACAGTACTTGCTGGAGCTCATTCCATGTCCAGGTGTTGTTGTTGTTGAAATTTGAAATCCTCTGACTGACATACCAGTGAACCAATAACAACATTTATTATCCTGTCTCATGTTTACTGAAGCTCATTCAATACTTCATCATGAGGCTATTGGAAGCAGACCTGGATACTTATTATGGCTTGACTATACACCATTGTTTTGAACTTGAGGGGAAAGTTTTGTGTTGGTAAATCTGGAGCAACTGAATCCTCCAAACTATTCCAAGCAACAGAACATCATTACTTTTGCTATTCTGGTCCTGTTTCCTAGCATACTTTGGAGGAATCAAGGCACTCCAAAGTACCAAAAAAGAATTACCCCCTTAACCAATTCCCTGTAATCCTATGTAAACAGTCTAACTTCCAGTAAAAGGGATCAATAGAACTTAAAGATACATGCTCTATATTTTTTTCAAGTCTGGAAATATAAAAATAATTTAAATAATATTGTAATAATTATGTAAGCAATGCGAGCTGAAGATTAGTTAGACATAATTTTAAACTATGTCAGTGGAAAAGTGTATTGTATTTATGGAATATATTGTACTCAAGCTGAAGAAAAAGTTAAATATATTATTATAGTGTGCCACAGTAAAGAGTTATATGGAATATATTGTACTCAAGCTGAAGAAGTTACTGATATATTTTTAAAAGGTGCCAAAGTGGAGAGTTGTATTTATGGATTGTATTTGTATTGATAGAACCATTATTAAATGTAGGTGATTGAAGCCAATATGTCAAGCACAACACCATAGTACTGTGGCTATGTCTTCAGTGATCACCCCCCCCCCCCTGCCTAACACTACATAGCTTTTCGATGTAGTGTACTGTACTCCATTCCTTTTCCTCAGCTTCACTTCCTGTCCATCATTTCCATTCCTATTGTAGTGCCACATAATCCCTCTTTATAATAATTTACTTACATAATTATTACCCCACACAAAGTTAATGCTGTATGCAAATAGGTATATTTTGATCAATGCATTTTTTAATCATTTAGTTCCAATCACCTCATTTGATTTATGCCTAAGAACTATTATTTACTGGTATGTGTGTGTGTGCGTGTTCATAATGGTAAATCTATATTGTTGACAAAACCTAAATACTCTTTGATAAACATACCAAATGGATAAGGAAAGAATCTCTACACATATGCTTCAGTTTAGGGAGAAGAACCACTTGTTGGTAAATTGGAGAAATAATACTGGTCCCTTCAAACTATGCCAGGAAACAAACTACTCATGTTACTAAAAGGGGATCTGTTTAATGGTATAGTTGGGGAGGAATCGGCAGCCCTCCAATTTACCATCTTGTTGCATAAAACCCAGTGTGACTATTTTTCTCTTAAGTGGAGATACCGTTGTTGTTAAATTGAAAGGCTACTAATTCCTCCTGATCATACCAGGAAACTAATCCCCCATTAAAATAACATTAGGGTCGTCTGTTTTGTGGCATAGTTTGGAGGAATCACAGACCCTCCAATTCACCAACAAGAGAATCTCCCCTTAAGATTACAAGTATTCCCAAATCCCAACAGTGATCTGGCCCAAACAAATACAAGTTTTGAGAGCTTCTTCAACTGTATTGTCAATTAGTGTTGTGTGCCTTGTACATAATTATACTGAACTTAACCTGTATGTGTTTGTCAGTCTGCTTTGTATCAAGGAAGGGAATACTGGACTGTACAAGTATCTCAATTATTTACTACATGTACTTTACTTTCTCTGCACATAATATTGTTTGTGTGTGTCATAGTATATTGTATAATATTCCTGTTTTCTTTTCTTTTATGCACTGTATTGTTTGTTGTATGAGTGTGTGTGCTCTCTACAGTACTTCTCAGATTTTGTTTACCCAGTTTGTTGATAAAATACAATACAATAAAAAACATTATACCAATAGATCTCACTCCTTGTTTGTCAGAGTAAACCTCACAAGGGATTGACTGTGTGGAGTGGAATGAGTGTGGAAGGTTGTTTAGAGAAAGAAGTGGAGTAAGTGTGCTGTGGAGTTAATTTTATGTACTGTACAGAAGAAAGTATTATGAGGAGGACAGATGATGACGGGAAAGCATCACCCCATTAGCATGAGAGAATGTCCACAACCCGAACACACAATTTATGCATAGCTCCAATAATGTTCAACAAACTACACCATTTATCTACCTACAGAAATTAATGTAAACCTCACAACCCCCCTCATCCAACTATCCATATCATTCATGCTGACAACTCGCCAGGATTAATTAATTACTGTATACAGCTGCTGACATACACACATTCACCTGCAACAACCAACACAATTCATTAGGCATCGTCTTAGGCTTCAACATTTTTAGTGGTCATTTTTTCTCTCTGGAACAAGTGTACATTATTAATCTTATTTCTTTACATCTTTCTATCCAACTTCTGTACTGCCTTCCTTCATACCTGTCACTCTCTGTCAGGCTCACCACTACTGTTCTATATTTTTTCTTCTTATCTCTCCTCTCCTTTCCTTTTATTTCCTTCATCGTGCTTACTGTCCTGCCTCTCTTTCACCTTCTCCCTCATCCTCCATGGTCTTCCAGGCCTGAGGCGGTCTTCTTCATCCTCAATCAATTATTTCCCGTATTCTTCCTCTGGTTTCCTGTCCATTCTATGTTGAGGTGGAAGTAGAAAATGGATGGAGTAATTTTTTAATCATTATAAAAATACATGGGATACAACTGTGGTAAACTCAGAACAATGCAAATACAGAAGGTAAGAAAAATACCTGTCTACATTGTTCTTGAAACAATGAGCAAGAAAATTTATAGTGTTGACAATGGTCTTAGACACACAACAGAGCCATCATACCAGTATTGTCAACACCACGGATATTCTCGCAAACAGCCCAATAAGCCACAAAACAACTGTCGCAATTTTTTTTTTTTTATATATATCTTTTGTCACTGGACATAGGCTTTCAAGCCCGTTACCGTGGCCCAGGTCAACTGCTACTCGCACACACGTCACGACTTCTGAACTGGTACCAAGCCACAGAGGGAGGGAAGTGAGGGTAATTCCCAAATACTGCAGCTGTTATGGTACCAGTGAGGGTGTTTTACGACGTTCGGTGGCCTTATAGTTAGTGCCTCAAACTCAAATTGGAAGGGTAAATATTCTCAGGCCCTCACCTGAGAGGATCGATCTCCCGACCTCCAGGTTACGAGTCCAGAACACTAACCACTCAGCCACCTCCCCTACAATAACAGAGCATTAGTCTACACAGCCTTTGGACTGCTCATCACAGGTATATATGTTATTTATTAGCCATTGTAAAATACAAGGACAAAGTCACATCTCAGTCGGGCATCTAAAATTTACAAAAAAATCAATCAATTTTGATGTCACTGTTTTCTATGTTATAAAGTAAACATCATTCATTAAAATATATAATGTACAACAGACATTAGTACCAGTATTTGTTCAAGGAAGAATATGAAAATGCTATCCTGATTATTCGTGGATTACTGATTACCCAATTGGCTGGCAACCCTACATATTTTTGGATTCTATTTAGCGAGAAGAGCAAATTCATGTAACTTATAACGCTTCACTATATAAGCCTTTTAATGCAACTAATATCATCTCTTGCTATATTTCTTAACGTACTGGTAAGCTTACTTCTACAGTCCTTCAGTCCTCAAAACTTTATTATTAATTTTACAAGACCTCTCACAACTCAAATGAACAACACAACATTACATAATACTGTTCTAAAGACACTAAATTTAATCAATCAATATACCCAGACACAGCAAAAAAGTACAGTAGAAATTCCTCTGCTTCACTTATGGTAATGATATACTTTTGGCATCATTGAGTGCATTAAATCCTCCCTCAAAAGTGTGCCCGGAAACAGGACTTGGGAATTACTGATGTAGATGATCCATATGAATGAATAAATTATGATAATTGTACACAGCCAAGGTTACTGCATGAGGATGAGAAACTGAAGTGAGAGGCAAACTGCAAATACATAGTGAGGAAGGAAATGAAAGTGAGTACTGTACGAGCATGAGAGAGAGGAACAGCAGTGCTCCAGATCCTGCATTTAATTAATTTCTTGGCATTTTTGGTACAATGGCCCATATCTATAGCATCACTGCAGTATTATAAACACCAGTAAATGGGCTGATCTCTTGGTCACTCATTGCCAACCTGTTAGTAAGAGTATAACCCTGAACTGTGTGGTGAGATGTGATTGACAGTGTGAAGGTACCATTGGTTTCAGATGTATAAAATAAGAAACAAGAATCAATGGGGTTGTTTTAGTAACAAGTAACTAAGGCAATATGACACTTAGGGCCGTCTGTATTCAAGAACACTCGTGGTGTTGACGATGGCATGGTACCGGTACGATGACTCCCTTGACAGACAACAGAGCCATCATTACCCATGCTACGCCATCGTCAACACCATGAATGTTCTTGCATATGGCACAAGATCACAACAGCAGATCAAGTTAAGAACATTACTCATTTCATACTGTAAAGGTTAAAGGTCCGCCAATGAGTGGCAGTCAATGGGACAGAGTGTAGCACGCACTGTGTGTGTGAAACACAACTATAGCATGCATCACAAGGATGATGAGTGGCCCAAAGACCTCTCCACCCACGTGAGACCCGAGTCAGCTTCGGCTATGGCTGCATAAGCAGGAAGACCTCAGACAGCCGACTCAAACCCCCCACCTGCTCACAGGGGTGGTAACCTCTGGCATCAGTGGCATTTTTATCGTGTCCCGAGCAAGGATCGAACGCTGGGCCACATTATTGCAGCCGCAGACTCTACCACTGTGCTAGCCAGAAGCTAGCACTGTAGTAGTTGGTGTAAATACATAAAAAATACTAAATTGATTTATTGGATTTAAGAATAACAAGAAGATGCCCTAAGCCTGGAAGACCCTGTAAATCAAGACAGATGGGACAGCAAGCACAAAGTTATAGAAATGAGATCAACAGAATAATCATGAAAAATTCTTAATAAAATAATGGATCTCTGAACACAACCTAAAGCCATGCTGTACTAAGCTTAAAAAATTACCTAGTATTGTACTAAGCTTAAAACATTACATAATACTAAATTAAGCTTAAAAACATTACATAATACTATTTTTAAGACACAAAATCAATCAATGCCCAGACAGCAAAAAAGTACTGTAGAAATTCCTCCTTTTCACATATGGTAATAATATACTTTTGGCATCATTGAGCATGTTGAATCCTCCCTCCAATGTGTGCCAGGAAACAGAACTAGATTATCAGAAATAATGGGGGTCTGTTGCTTGGAATAGTTTGGAGAAATGAATCACATGCTCCAGATTTACCAGTGCTCTAATATTCTCTTAACTAACTAGATATTTTAGTGACAGGATTGTCAGACCACAACAAAGGGGCTGTTTTCCTCCTGCCCCGGGGAGACTGAGGATGGTATTATTAAACTACAGTAGACCCTCGATATATGATGAATAAATACATGTATCCACTACTCACTTCAATTGACACTCGGTCCCTCATTGAAGACCAACAAATGTTTTCCCAGGTTTCTGTTGTTATTCATTACCATACAGAATAAGTAATTTAATGAGCCTGTGTTAAAAAAATAATACTGTATTAAATTCATTCATCTTGTATCGATGGCCTTCTGTACTTCTTCGGGGAAAAAGGGTCTTTGTCGCTCATTTCATTTAGCAAAATAGAGGGAATTGAGTGAGGAAGAGCCTTGTCCTTGAAGTACTGTTGTAGTTTAATAATAGCACCCTCAGGAATGTTACATCATAAACATTAGGAGTTTTTAACACCAAAACTAAAACCACAAGGCGCCACTCGATAAACTGATATAATACTGTATAATAGAAAATTATATAATATGGTGAATGAAAAAACACCTTAAATTTATTCACAAGGCACCATGAAATAAACAAAACTAATATTGTATAAAATGAACAATAAGAGAGAAAGCCAGTTACACCAAATACTCGACTACAGTGATAGATGTCCATAAAATCATTCAAAATAAGAGAAGACCTAACATGAGACAGGAAACACCAGGTAGGCATAAAGATAAGTGATTCAAAAGTCATGTTCACTGCCACCATTAGTCAGTGTAATCGCTAATTTGGCCTTTGTGTTTGTTCTTAACTATTTGCCTATTTGTATCTTTACAGGATTGAATCAAGCTCATAATGTCCCGTGTTTTAAAACCCAATTATCATACTTTTCTTTAAAATTATGTATGTTTTTTGGCAAACACCACTTCTTCTGGTAATTCATTCCATTGGTCTATTACTCAATTTGGAAAGCAATATATATTTCTGTAAATCTTTGTCTCCTCTTCTCTTAATTAATTTCTTACTGTGACCTCTCATTGTAGGAATTCCTTGTTGACACAAGTTTTCTATATATAAATATGTGTGTGTGTGTGTGTGTGTGTGTGTGTGTGAGAAAGAGGCAGAAAATATTTAGCTCCAAGTCTATGGGCTCAAGTCTTTATAAAACTAGATTTAGCCTCTTGACCAGATAAAGAGTTGCCCATAGAAAGACAACAACTTTAATATAATAAAAGCCACTATAATTATAATACAATAAAAAGTCACTATCAATTATATTATGCCATTCTTTGTGTACTAGATAAAGTGTGCAGGGATTCAATTAAGGTTTTCTCTTAGAGGCAGTAATGTTAATCTTGCCACTCAAGTTCAGTAAAAATTTCAGATGTAATGGAAGGAATAAGATACAGGTACCATTAAATATTCAGGTAAAACAGTTTGTGACAGAATGTTAACATACCGTAACTAGTGTGTTTCTCACAGTACAGTAATCCCTCATTTTCTGCTGTTGCTATGTGTATGTATTGATTTGTTTTCTATGAATGTGTGTGTACAGTAAACCCTCATTATCCACTGGGTTTATGGGTGTCCAATGTACAAAGAGGGTATGCTGTAAACAGACTCATTACAAACAGTGCAATATACATCCATTAACAACAGTGGAAAACAAGGCATTACTGTACACAACTATGATGTACTCAATAACTAACAGTCATTCATAATACTAATAATGGTATTTATTATTCTAACGAGTGGAGGTACAGTTGTGCACATTACTATTTAGTACATACACTCACCAACAAAAGTGCAGTCACCTCATCAAGCGCTTCATCAAAAATAACATAAAAAAGGATAATCACTAAATGAGAAATTTCACTATACAAATATTACACTATCCAGCAAACTAATATTGTACCTCTCTGGTGCTTCAGTACATGAGCCTGTGGAGTTAACGTTATGATAAGACCCTCGATATACAATGAATAAATACTTGTGTCCACCTCTAACTTTTATACTCAGTCCCTCATGGAAGAGCACCAAATGTTTTCCCTGGATTCTGTTGATATTCATTACCAACCACTTCATTTTACACTCAATCCCTCATGGAAGAGCACCAAATGTTTTCCCTGGATTCTGTTGTTCATTACCATACAGACTAAATGACTTACTGAGCCTGTGTTAGAAGGATATAAATTATGTGTAAAATTCACTTACCTTATATCGAGGGCCTACTGTACCATGTGAGCATATGTGTGCGGTTCATGACTTGACAGATGAGGTGACACTGCTATCATTGGTGGCTGTATGGAATCATTCATCTCCTACACAGCAAATACAAGTACAATCATCACAAAGTTACTCTGATTTTCACCTGATCATTTCCTCAACCTGAGAAACCTAAACACAAAATTGCTATGAGTATTGCACATTGTTTACTTTGCACTAATTTAAATATTTCTGCTTAGACCATATTTAACATCAAATACTATATACAGTAAACTTTAAATATAATCAAATGCAGGATCAATTTTACCACCATTGAGCAACAACAGATTTACATAATGTCCTGAGGAAGGTAATGTTATGAACTAAACTTTGCTAAACAGTAATAATTTTCTGAGTACATACTGTATACAACATTACCATTATAATAATTATCTTACTACTGTACATGTATTCATTTCTCCACATTACTGTACTATTACTCTGAGATTAAAACCCTTGATACAACACTTAATATCACACTGTACTTGGATCCAAAAAGTTTTCCCAGGCTTCTCTTTTTCATTACCCACCACTTCATTTTACACTCGAGTCATTCATTGAAGACAGCCAAACATTTTCCCAAGCTTTTGTTATTTATTACCCACCATTTTATTTTACATTCAGTCCCTCATTGAAGACCACCAATCATTTTCCCAGGCTTCTGTTATTCATTACCAGACAGACAAAGTTATAGTGATCTACTGGGTGTGTGTTAAATGAATGTTAAATATGCTAGTGTTATATCAAGGGCCTTTTGTTTCACTTTCTTTACAACACAATTCAAAATACAATGAAAATATTTTTATGTTGAAATTTTTACAAGAACACATAGTGGACTCCATGGAGACTCCTGATTCCTTTACACTGAACCAGACAATCAAAAACTCCTAATAAATTCATCGGTAGCGGAAAACCTTCGTAAAACCCCCTCTCGAGTTTGAGTTATTAAATGCTGTATATATAATTTAAAATCATACAGTAAATGCTTAGTGCTGCTACACCTGCTAAAATTATCCTCCAACAACCATAACTTCAATTATACATGTACAGTTCATCGTAAAATATAATGTTATAATTAAATTTGCACATAATGAATCACAAACTTCTACTGTATGATAGAAGACGTCACAATACGCGTATATCATCATCAGAAAGTCTTAAATGTAGACACAAGAAGACGGGGTGATAAAAATAATTGCACGTGAACTTTGAGAGAAAAATAAGTAACATAAAAATTATAATAATAAGAACCATATTCAGAGGCCAACAGGAAGAAAGTAAAATAAATCAAAGTGACAGGAAAATATCAATAGAAAGGAAGATAAGTAAAGTAGCATAAAAACAGAATAAGTATCACATTTAGAGAGAGGCCAATCGGAAAAAAACAAATAATCAAAGAGAAAGCAAATATGGAACAGCAAAATACTCTTCCACAATAAAGATATTGTATGTAATGTGGTGTAAAAGAGAGTAAACTGAAGTGGTGGATAGAAGTGCAGGTGTGTGTGTGTGTGTGTGTGTGTGTGTGTGTGTGTGTGTGTGTGTGAAGTGGTGGATAGAAGTACAGGTGTGAGATGTGTATTGATGGGGTACTGTATTATATATAATCAGGTGTAGAAGAAAGTAAAATAAAGTGGTGGATAAAATTGCAGGTGTGTGTGTGTGTGTGTGTGTCATATCAAGGGAGTATTGTAATGTAATGAGTAAATGTTGTTGTTGTTGTTGTTGATGTTCTCCCGGGGCAGAATGGCCTCCTGCCCCAGACTCCCGATATGCTCTGATCGCAGTGAAAAAACAAATTAAAATAAAGGAGGGGCTGATCCTGTATGCCTGGGCTACTGAACCACATCCCAGGAAGATGGGACCAGGGAGTCTGGGGGCCTCTGACTGCCAGGGAGATTGGGGGGAAGGTCTTTGATCCCACAGCCAGTGCTGTGGGCCCAAGTCAACGTTACCACAAGAGCTACAAGTGGGGCCGCACCTTCCATGACACCAGTCCTGAAGGGACCATAAAGGGGGAGGGAGTTTACATTGCTGCATGCAAAGGGATAATGCACCCACATGTGCTGGAGGTTCACACAGCAGTGAAAAAAAAAAGAGCCTCTGGTTGCAGTACACCTCACATGGATTTTTAATCCATGTTGGCAGATCTCATCAAATCTGCTAGAAAGAGGCCAGATCTTATAACAATCTTTATTCTAACCCTGTGGGGGATGGCTAGTATTCACAGAGAATTAAGTTAGCCCCCCTGGGCAAAGTGTGTGTATGTAATCAGGTGTAGTCAGGTATGGGGAAGAGTGAAATTTAGTGGTGAACAGAATCACAGGTGTGTGTATTATATCAAGGGTGTACTGTACTATGTGTCTGTAATCATGTGTAGTCTGGAATGAGGAAGGTCTTTTGGAGTGTGCTCTCGTAAAAGCACGCTTGTTTGGCAGAGCCCTCAAACTCTCCCTCGTTACTGATAAAGAGGACGCGGTGGATCCTCCTGAAGGCTTCCTCCAACACCACAGTCAGGTTCTGGCCACCACGTTCCTCCAGCAGACAGCACACAGTGTCAACAAAGATGGAACCTGACAACAAGGGCGAAATCAAAGAGGGAGGTAACGAGAGGATGATAATGAGGGGATTGACTGATTGATATTAGGTACCCCAACAGCAAGGTCGTATGGAGCCTGAGGAGGAAGGTAACTGAGAGGTGGGACAGTAAACAAAACAGATGAAAAAAAAGGGAAAGTTGGAAAAGTGAACGCCCCTTTTAGTTGTCTTTTGATAATGAGGAAAAAAAAAAGGAATATTATGTAGAATGATAATAATACAACCCACCTTTACAAAGCAAGGACATGAGAGCTGAGCCACCTACTCACCTTTATCGTCGGTCCTGAATGAGAACTTCTCAGGCAGAGTGGCGTTGGCAATGACTCGGTCCATCTGGTAATAAACACTGCTGATGTCTTGGTATGGGAGAGGCACGTCACCAGGCCAGGGTTTGGGGTGACCGTCTGCTGCCACATTCACGCCTCCTGTGCACACACACACACATCTTGTTACGAGTGTTATGGTATGACCCTGACATCACACACATTAACTGAGATTTCTATACACCACTTCATTCTTCACTCACACCAACTGAGGGAAATCAATGTCTGAAGAAAAAGATTTTAAAAGTTGGTTATTTGCTGTTGTTAATGTTCATGTTCCTCAAACTGCTGAGCCAAACAGCCATAGCTCCCTCATGGAATGTACAGTACAGTGTGTTGTGTAGTTGGTTAGAGAAACAAGAATATATTGTTGTTAGTTGATTAGAGAAACAATAAAGTATTGTTGTTAGTTGGTTAGAGAATCAATAAAGTGAGGAACAACACACCTGAGGACATGTGTACCGTACTACAACAACAACGGTAAATAAATTTGACCGATACTCACCAAGAGGCATCACTTTTATGGTTTTGTTTCCCCTGCAGGTCGCCATGAAGAATATCTTGGGCTTCTTCCTGAAATTGTCTGGGAGAGAGAACTTGTGTATGAAGGTGTCGCGCGAGTAAGATTTCTTATCGGCCAGAGTGACAGTATCCTCGGACCCATGGGAGACAAACCAGAACACAAACGAGTCATAGAAGTTGTACTTAGTATTCTGGAGTTCCTTGACATACCACTCCAGCGTGTCATTGCTTGGGTTTTTTTCCGTCACGACTGTGTAGCCCAGTCTGTCTTGGAAGACGCTCTTGATCTTGTCCATCTCATATTTGGCTCCTGCCCGGTCTTCCGTCACGCAGAATATAACACATAGACCCGACGGGCGGCACTCATTGGGGTAACTCTGCAGTACAGTCATGGCTTTGATGAGTGTTTGTTTCTCCTCCTCCTTCTCCTTGTCCTCTTCTTTATATGTTGCCATCACATCTTCCAACAGTGACTTAAGATTGTCTGTGTAAATTCTGTTGAGCAAACTGTTAAACTCCAGTACTCTGATGAGATAGAAAAAGAGAACTTCCTTCAGGCCTTCCTCATCCTTGACATTATTTTCGGTAACTTTGAAACCACCGTCAACAATCCTGCAAAACTCTGGGCTGATTAAAGCGGCACAGTAAAGTTTATAGACCTGTAATGGGGTAAGGTTGTCACACATTCGACTGAGCAGTAAGTTCTCGGCATAGAGGAAGAAGCTGCCTCTCTTCTCTGAGTCGGTAAGCCTGAGCATTTTTTGGACTATGGCAATGCTGGTGTCAAGGTGTCGATGTGTGATGTTGAGGTGGTGACAAGCCTCCACCAACACCAGCAACTCCTCCCCGCATAGCTGCACCTGCCGCTGCAAGGCCTCAGAGTTCTCGGGCAGTTGGAGAGACATGCGGTGAAGCAGCTCCTGTGCCCGCAGTTCCAGGAGGGCGGACAGGTACCGGGCACCCCAGTCTCGGCGGGAGAGGATGGAGAGGAAGGCATGGCATCCCTGTCTGGCACCGAGTGTATTGCGTCGTCGCTGTGAGTTGTCGCTGCCCACGCTGGGGTCACCAGAATCAAGGAGATACATCAAAAGCGCCAGTTGTCCCACATTCAGTCCATCCAGCTCCAGTATTTTACTCTCAACACCATCTGAAGTAATGAGAGTTGTATTGTATGACTATAGCAACACACACCACATGTACACAACACAAAGAAAACTACTGTAGCCACATACATCACATGTACATTACACAACATAAAGAAGTAATAAACTACAGCAACAACAAACACCACAAGTACACTACACAAACAAATACTAAAATAATGTAAGACACAGGGTAGTACAGGTATTATTTAACAACTTCTTCAAGGAAAAGGCTCTTTGTCTATTTTGTGATAGGAATTGAGCAACAAAAACCTTTTCCTCAAAATAGAAGTTTAATAATATCACCCTTAGTTGTGACGTAGTGTGAGACTGATAAACCTCAAACAATAAACCTACAAAGATTTACTACACATAGATGTAACCCAGGATGAGATCTGGCAACCTTCTACTCTGTAAACAAACCTGCAGGACAAACCTTACCACAGATATTTTTAGTGACACGAAAAATATACAATTTAACATCCCAGTTACCCATTTCCAGTACAGCTTTTAGCTTGGATTATAAAATTTAATGATGTACTGGATCAATGTTCAGTGACAAGAGTTAAATATGTTATGAGTGTTATATTGAGGATCTACCATAATTAGATTACAGTTGTGACTACAGTGGGAAATTGACTACACTACAGAAAGTTACAGCATTCATCTCTAATACTGGTATGACTTGATAATATACAGCATAATGTTACAGTATTTACAAATTTAAAAAATGATAAGGCAACTACATTAGTAACAAAATATACAGAAATTCAAACTCGAGAATTCCTACAACAGAGAGAGGAAAATATAAGATGCATCAACAAACACTACAGTTCAGTCATGATCCTTGTTTGTTTCTATACACCTCCAGGTGGCTAATGAATCCTCCAAACAATGCCAGAAAACAGGACACCTCAGTGTAAAAGTGTAAGGAAACTGTTTTATATCATAATTTGGAGCAATCAGTATCCCTCCAATCTGACCACAAGGTATTCCCTCGACTGTTTCAGAATCAGTGTCGTACGTCATTTAATTTACAGATACATTAGACTGTGACTATACAACAAAAATAAAACAACTATGTGTACTGTAACAATAGATCTGTTCAAATCAATTTCCTTGATGTACAGGGTGGTATTATTAATCTTAATCTTCAACGAAAAGTTCTCTTCAACTCTCAGTTCCTATTACTTTGCAGTGCGATTTTAATGGTGAAACTCCTTTTTGTCAAAGAGTAAATTTAATAATAATACCCTATGATATCTCGTGGCAATGAACACAACTAGTAAGTCATGTCCACAGCCACCACCACAGGTCAGGGTAATCGCTTGGCCTTTGTCTGTGTGTGTGTGTGTGTGTGTGTGTGTGTGTGTGTGTGTGTGTGTATGGTGCAGTGCTATACATGTAAAGTTTACCTAATCCTTACATGGTGATGAAACATAAACCCATCAAGAGATCCCACAAAAGCCATGATTGTTTCGTGAGAAATACAGTAGACCCTCGATATAATATGAATGAATTTAGCACTATCATCTTAACACAGACTCAATAAGTCAATTAGATTGTATGGTAATGTATAACAGAAACCTGAGTAAACATTTGGTGGTCTTCAATGAGGGACTGAGTGTAAAATGAAGTGGGGGATGGATACAAGTATTTCTTCATTGTATATCAAGGGTCTACAGTACAAAACTGTCCACAAACAAGCCATGTGATTACCGTGATCTCTCGTGGTAATGGATATGACATTATTCCCAAACTGCACATACATCATACACACAAGGATATACTGAACTAGTGACAGATGCCTTTATGATGCTGCATTACTATTAACTTGCCTTCTCTCTTTTCATCTCCTGCAGATCATCACCACTGTCACCTCAAGCAGATTGTACTGCAGAAAAATACATCAGTCAAGCATTCTAGAATTCACACTCATTGCCATTCATTATAATACACTATTAAACCAATCCATAAAAAAGGAAAACAAATTTATAATGCTATTCCTAAAACAGTAAATTTAAAATATAACAAAACACTACGATGAGGCATTATGATAATTATCCTATTGATGACGAACAATCAAACACATTACCCAAAGAACACTTGAGCTAGGGTACATTTAGTGGGCAAATGGAGGGTCCTGATTCCACTGCATTTCCTTCAAGAAAAATAATTAAGTTAGAGAGTTGACTGACAGTAACAGTAACCTTGACCCTTAGGATAAGTGTTCATTGGTCCCTTAACCCATCCCCTTCAACCATTCATTTTATACAAATACTGTCTATGCAATCTTAAGCAAACACTTCAGGTCTCAAAAAACATTGTAGAATTAAACCAAGCTATGTAATTATACCGTAAAACACCCTAACTTCGGACATTTTTTACATGTTTTAGTGAATAACTCTGTTAATAATGGTGTCATTTTATTCCTGGTTGTGTCATGTGGTAGCCAGGGAGAGTACCTACTGAATCTATATAACGAAAACAAAATTAAGCACGTTAAATTCATGCTTTTTTTTTTTCTTCAATTTTCAAGTGTCCGAAGTTAAGGAGAAATTTCCTAACTTCGGACAGGATTGTATTTTCCCTTTAAACATGAGAATGGTTAACAGCATCGATCTCTGGACACGCTGGCTGAACTTTGCCGCATTCATGGCCCAAATTATACATATATATAAAGAGATACCTGTATATCCAAAAATAGCTTCTTTTTTAAGAACATAAATTGAGATCACAATAAGTTGCATCGTATCACATTGTGGTGAGGCATTCTTGGCATATGTCTAACTTAAAAAAAAAAAAAAAAGCATTGCGTATACACAAAACCGGAAGAGGAAGTGACCTCTTCTTCCAAAAAAAAACTTCACCTAAATATCAAGTTGCTACTTCACTGACTCAACAAATGCATACTGAAATAACATAATAGAACGTACATCAGGTACATAATACATAATACCATAATTCCAGGTACTAATGACACACACCCACTTCTGGTATTCCTTGACTTGATTACCTGTATAAAATACTATAACTAAATAACTAATATAACTTTTTTCTTCCAAATAAAACTCATTACTGGTTAAGGCACCATACTGTAGCACCTTACAGGCAATAACTGGTACTGGTAGTACTGACAATCTAGCAAAACTATATCACATATTATTTGGGTACCATTATCATTACTTAGGCCAAAGGTTTACATCTACATCAAAAATCATCTTTTGCTTGTGATCAAGTACCGGTACCGTATTAATTTGTCTGTCCAAAGTTTGGACTTTTTTCTGTAAAAAATAGAAATATTCATTAAAAAAATCATAACACGGTTATGCATGCATATATTTTAAATTTGTTTACTGCCCAGTACTTACAGAGTGTCCACGTATAATGGTACCATTCACGTTCTTACAATTGAAACTTTGTTCTGTGTGAACAAAGTTTTGCAGGGTTCGAAAATGCAGACTTTTTTTCCATTGCATTTGTCGAATATTTTCACCCACATATATTTAAGCTATTGTAATAGAATTTATACATAATAGTCTTTGAACATTCCCCTAACTAACACCATCGTTATTTTTTGCAAATATAGCACTCTCTTCCAGTACAATTGAACCATTACATTTTATTGTGAAATTTCCGAAGTTATGGCACAGTCCGAAGTTAGGGTGTTTTACGGTACTTAATTTTATTTATACACGAAGATATCTACAAAATTTATAACTGCAGCTTCTGTTTGGGTTGCCATTGATAATATGAATCCATTTCACCTGCGGATATTTACTGATATTTATAGTTTTTACAATACGAAAACTGCTTATGTAGCTGGGTAGATGCTCACTAGCTCAGTGGTTATCACTCATGCCTTCCATTCAGCAGACTCTTGGCCCACTCAAGGCTGCTAAGGATTTTCACAAACAAGCAAACCGAAGCTGTCCCCTTTATGCAAGGAGACTGTGTAAGAAGTCCCACAGCCTTACTTACTGTAGAGATTGATTACCATGAACTCGATGCTTATTCCGGGAAGGTATTTAGTGGGTGAACGAGTCCAGCATGTGATCTGACCATGGGTGAATCACACACAACCACAGCAAACCAAATACTGTACTTAAGTGGCAGCTCATGCAGTCAACATCCCACCAGTCCTCAAAAGTTAACACCGTCATATTTCACAAGTTATTGTCCTTTTGGTTTTTCAATAGGTAATGTTTACAGGGTCATTTACACTAGTGGCACTGAATCCTGTATGGGAGTGTATGGTAACACTATGCTATACCTAAAAGTCCATGTACTGTACAATATAACCTGTAATGGCTGGTAAATACCAAAGAGGACTATTGATACATACCCATAAGTCTCACTAGTTCCTTCTTGCAATCATTTAATCCCTGCTGGAAATCTTGGTTTTCTGGTTCAAGGTTCACAGCCTCATGAAGGTCATCCAGGGCTTTCCTGATGATCACTGCAAGATAGAGAGAAGTGTAAATGCCAGCTGTATGACTGAAATGCAAATAATAGGGGAGGGAGGTCGATTGGAGGTGGTTAGTGTGTTGGACTCGCAACAAAGGTCGAGAACATTTTATTTCTCCAAATCAAGTTTTAAGCTCTAACTGTAAGATCACCCTCTTTTTTCTCACGACCACATACACACTACACACGCAATATACACCACATACACGACCACATACACAATACTAGTAGCAGCTAAAAACCGACCCATGCTCAAGATGTGAGAAAGGGGCAAGGGAATTAAAATTAAACAAAACAAAACTAATTAGCTATCTTTAACAATGCACTAATAATAATAATATCTTAAGTTCTGATGGTCCAGCATAAATATTCAGCTTAAAATGACACCAAATACTGTATATAGTTATTGTTATGATGGGTAGTTGTGGATTTATATTAAATAACTTGATGGTGTTACTAAGGATGAGGTATACTAAGAAGGCTTCTTAGTGTACCGGGGAAGATGTATGGGAAGGTCCTTACTGAAAGACTGATTGAAGTAACAGGGAATAAAGTTAATGAGGAGCAGGGAGGGTTCAGAAAGGGTAGAGGATGTGTGGACCAGATCTTTGCATTAAAATCAATAGTAGAGAAATATATTGGGAAGGGTAGGAAGTTGTATGCTGCCTTCATGGACTTGGAGAAGGCATACGATATGGTTGATAGGACAGCATGTGTGTGGGTAGAGGGTGATCTAAGTGAGAATTTTAATATTAGTGTAAGGCTGAGACATTGGTGTGTTATGTCACCATGGCTGTTCAATATATACTGTATATTAATGGTTGTATGAGAGAGATAATGGCCAAAGTGAATGGCCTGGAGGCAAAGCTGACAATGAATGGAGTAAATTGGTCCTTGGTTAGCAAGCTTATATGCGGATGACACTGTGATGATGGCTGAGAGTGAAAGGGAGTTACAGAGGGTGGTGTAAATGAAGGAAACTGAAGGTGAATGTAGTAAAAGTAAGGTGATGGTATTTGAGAAAGCAGAAACTGAAGTGATTGATTCTGCCACACCCTACAGAGTGGGAGTACCAACTAGGACTAAATGTGAGATAACTCTGGGGGGTGGGAGAAAGGAGGAAGTGAAGGAGTTTAAGTCCTCAGTTACAGTTCTGGGTATAGTTCTGTGTAAGCATGAAGAAATTAGGGAGAGAGCAGTGAAGGGTAGACAGGTCAAAGGATCACTGGGGATTTTATTACGAAAGGTAGAAGTGTGAGTATGGAAGTGAAAAGAGGACTACAAAATAGTATAATCTTGCCAACACTGAGATATGCTTCAGAGACATGGACATGGAGTAGGGCTCATCAGTCTAGAATGGGTGCTGTGGAATGAGTTACCTGAGAGGAGCATGTGGACTTACCAGGTGGGATGGAGAGTGTGTATGAGAGATGTGGTATGAGTGAGAAGGCAATTGGTATTGAGTGTGGGATGGTCGAAAGAGTGAAGCGAAATACGTTGAGGCGGTTTGGACATGTGGAGAGAATGCAAGGTAAGGAGTTTGTAGAGGTGAAGTTGTGGGACCTGGTGTGAGAGGCAGACCTCCGGTTAGGTGGCAGAATAGAGTGGAAGAGTATTTAAGGGAGAGAAACGTGAAGGGCAGAGGAGGGCTTGACCAAGTAAGGAGGGAGTATAGATCAGGGAAAGCTGGAGACACTTCTGCCGTGGCCACCCCTTGGGGGAAGTTCCCAGTGGGAATGAGGTGTCGGAGCTATAGATAGAAGGGTGAGGTGGGAATGACTGACTGGTAATTACTGATGCAATGGAAGTGTGTGTGTGAATCTTGGAACTTGGATGAACTTCACACTACTGTATATAATTTATAGGTGGTTTTCCTTATCAATTTTATATGTAACAGCAAAAGAAGAAGAGATTTAACCCTTACAGTACCTCAGTAATGAGTATGGAATCTACCTTATTGTATAGTTTGGAGGAATAAATATGGTAGCCTTCCAATTCATCAACAACAAAATATGTGCCCCCTTAAATAATATGACTTACCTAACCTACCACCATCCTCCATAGCCTGGCTACTACAAAGACGGTAGTGTATGGTGCCACGAGTGTAGTGGGCAGCAGCCAGCTTGGGGTCTAGTTTTATTGCTTGTGTGAGGTCTTTAATGGCCTCATCAAACTCGACCAACATGTAAAGACAGAGTCCTCGGTCATTGTACGCTCTGGCCAGGTGGAATTGTCTGAAGAGAAGGAGTCAAGGTACAGTAGGCCCTCGATATAAGATGATCAAATCTACGTGTATGTGTGTCTATCCTTTTAACACAGACTCAGTAAATCCTTTCAGTGTTTATGGTACTGTAATGAATAACACAAGCCTGGGAAAACATTAGGTGGTTTTCAATGAGGGACTGAGTGTAAAATTGTAAATCGAGGGTCTATAGTAAATACAATACTGTATATATATTACTGTACTGTAACACAAACACAGATTCCTATTGTCGCCACCACATATTCACATGATGTTTCTTAACTCTCCTAAATCTTCAGTTGGTTGTACTTATTTATGGTTTGAACACGGCATCTGTTTTTCAAGATTAAGGAGAGTTCAAAAACATTATACAGTACTATCAACTCATAATTTAATGCCTTATGATGGTCTTATAATTCTTATCCTGTGTGAAGAAAGAGTGAGTCAATTTCACTTGCATGTTCCAACTCTAGTAAAATTTCTACAAGTATAAAATATTCGCCGACGATCTTAAATTATATCTTAGAATTAACAGATCTTCCTTCTCTGACTTACCTAGATTGACCACTATGCAAATCGACATACTGTAGACTTACTTGTAACTAAATCGGAATCATGGGGTCTTAAGATCAATATTGATAAGACTGTGTCCTCAGGTTTTGTCGTGGCGTTGCTCCAGATCTGGGACCCCATTCCAGTTATTATTATTTAAGTGGCTTTCCAATACAGTTTGTAGAGTCAGCTACTGACTTGGGACTGCTAGTCGAGAGCTCATTAAAGTTTCATTTACATATCCGCAAAACAGCCAATAAAGCTGATGGTATTGCGTCCAACCTGCTAAAGAGCACAGTGAACCATGAGAAATCTCTCTTTATCTTACACATATCCGTCCAGTAATAGATCGAGTTCTCATCAGTTGTGTGGCATGCTGGATATCAGGGAAATCTCAGCTTGTTGGAGGGGGTGCAGTGCCAGTGGACTAAACAGATTTCTGGCCTGGCAATCTGGACTACGGTGCTCACCTTGCCTCTCTTGATTTGTACTCAGTGAGGGGAAAGCTGCTCAGAGCAGATCTCATTAAGGTGTGGAAGATTGTAAATGGTCTGTCCCCCTTTAGGCCCTCTGATGTTTTTACGTTTAGAGTAGGAGCTAGGACCCGGGGACACCCATTTAAGATATTTCAGCCACACGTCCAGACTGAACTTTGCAGGAGATTCTTCTCAGAGTGATTGGTGCCCTCTGATGTTGTTATGTCACGTAACTTGACTGACTTCAAAAGGCAGCGCACTATCAGTGTGATTGGGTGTTAAGCTATTTGAACATTAAAACTGGGATTGATTCTAAGAATTATGAACTGTTCGAAGTACAAACTGTTAATGTATCATCAAGTGCTGACAACACACTTTCCAGAGTTAACTTAAATTGTCATTTTTTTTATGAATTATTATTACATAGCATACTGTTGGCATGTTGGCATGTTTGGGGTTCCCTTCTAGTGGAGCCCATCCTGGCAAGAGATCCTGGTAAGAGGCCCAAAGTAATTACAGGAACAGCTGAAATGTTCTCGTTTTTCCCTTTGTACAAACGCAGGATAATTTTTTTCCATACCTGGCTTTTCATTATTATAATTATGTTACAGGCCAATTAAAAAAGTCATAAACCACACAGTTGGGAAGTTAAGATAACATAGAATCTCTCTCCCTCACCAAGATCATTTTCTGCATACCTAGAGTCCTTCAGGAAATTGTTAAGGTCACAAATCATATTTAAAAATGGTATAGTAGATCTCAAAGGATATTAGGTAATGTGGTAATAGTTAAGAAGAGCCACAGAAAAGAAAGTTACCATTTTTTTCATATTTTGGTTGGCGGTTGTTTTTGCTTTATGAAGACATTACCCAGTCGGACAGTACATTTTGACCATGTTGAATTTACCCCCTATGTTTGTCCAGGTTAGGTAGGTTAGGTTAAGTCAGGTAAAGTCACACTAACCCTAACATTAAAATATAATTATAATTAATAACTATTATTGTATTATTCAATTTTTACCCCTCAATCCAGCTTCTTAAGGGGGGAGGTTCAAAAATGGTCACTATGTACTATACAACTTATATTTCAGTATAAAAAGCAAGGAATGGTGGATTATCTAAATAAAAAAAGGGGGGGAATAATGTTTTCCATTTCTGTGGCTCTTCTTAAACTTTACTATTCTCGTCCCGGTAAATATTGAATGAATTACCGTTATTGAGTACGGTTTTTCTACCTTCATTACCCACTTATTTAGACCATTCTAAGACTATTTTCTTCTATGGCATTTTCTCTGCAAATGCCCCATTTCCAAGATATTCAAATGGGGCATTTTGAAATTAGCTTGACCTTACCTGACCTAACCTAACCTAGATCGCATCAGACTACCGGGACCTAACCTGGGCAGACTACCGGGACCTAACCTGGGCAGACTACCGGGACCTAACCTGGGCAGACTACCGGGACCTAACCTGGGCAGACTACCGGGAAATAACCGTGGCAAAGTACTGGGACCTAGCCGGATCTGGCAACACTGCTACAAAACGGTAATTCTTTCAATAAATACCCTCGTCCCTCCTGTTTTTGGGCCGTATTCAAGAACATTCGTGGTGCATACGATGGCGTGGTACTGGTATGATGGCTCTATAGACAAACAATAGAGCCGTCATACTGATACAACGCCATCGTATGCAGTGTGCACCACTACCGTTCTTGAATATGGCCCTTTATCTTTCCTTACTTACTCACCGATATTCGCTATGTAGAAGTTCCTGGGCTTCATCTACATCCCATACTTGTATTACTTCACTATACAGCTTCACAGCCTCCTGGTAATGTCCTTTCTCATGTAAACCTCGGGCATTTGTCAACACTTCATCGGGAGTAGCCATCTTCCTCTTGCACAATGCATCAAACAGCAACAGGTGAGTAATGACAAAAACCGTAAAACGTATTGGTATACGATAAAGGCCTTGTATACTACAGTCACCTACGTGCCTGTACGTATGAAGTCGGTCTGCTTGTCTCTGCTTGGCAACATTTTCCTACTTCAACCTTCAGAATTTCCCTTTTGCCTCAAATATTCCCTGTCCGCTCTTATAAGATGGTCATTGGTATTTCGTTTGGTAGAAAATTCCCTGTGTGGAGATCAACATTCCCTAAAACAGAGAATTTGTTCTACTTCTGGTAACTCTGCCTACATAACCTCCCGTCTCCCGATGGTCTTCAGTTATATTTCATATTTGCCAAGTTTTCAACGGTGCTTTCTTTTTCATTTCCAGTTTTTTTAACGTTGTTTTTCTCCTTTCTTCAGTTCTCTTTTCTTTTCGTTTTTCCCATTTTCTTCCAAAATCTGGTAATTATTGCCTTCTTCTTATTGCTGTGTCTTTATAAAAAAAAAGTTCGAAGTTTCTTTTATCCAACCCACCTGCACCACAGAGCTATGTGGCCTGCACAAACATGTCCGAAGATTGCCATATGATCATAATAATATAATTTCCCCTATAAATCTTTAATATGGATTCGTTTATACGCGTAATCTAACCATTAGTCATATAAGAATTCGCGACAATAAAAAGTATACTAATTCTGAATGTCGTTATATATTCAAACATCACAATAATCACTGATATGACAAATGTGGTAAGGCGCTTGTCCCGTACAACTAAAAAGCAAAGTGAAGCCAGTGGGTGATGCTTTACCCCCAAAACATTACCCAGTGTCCGGACCGCTTTAAACCCATTTTAATTATTTATTTATTTTCTCATATTAGAGACATTGAACTAGTTCAATGTCTGAAAACTGCATAAAATTATCTTATTCCGTGTATTATCCAACGTACATACTTGTTAAACCCAATAAATCACTCAGTCCCCCAGAGCATTACCTCGTTTCTCAGACTTTTCCCAGGAAGAGTATGAAAGAAAGAATGGATGAATGAATGAATGAATAGTTTATTATTGTAAAGTATAATAGAGGATAATGCCATAGCTTAAAGACCAACACACAGACAGTATTATGTGATTGAGAACAAGTACAAAGACATAAAAAGATTATACAGTAAGAGTAATAATGGGTCTATTGTGTAGAAAATTTCATTAGTTTTGAAAGGGGCCGCTTGTTATATTTACATGTGTTACTTAAAGGTACATATGATGCTTGTAGAGAAGACACTGAAAATTAAATTCCTTAAAAAATGGTAAAATAATACTGTTACTAGTACCCAACTATACAGACAAAGATTTGAACAATATGAGTTTATTATATTCTTGGCGACTTTTACTTTCTTTAGTCTTTAATTTTTTAGTATACTGCTTTCCAGCATAATGGTATCTTACCCTAATATACCTTGCAATTGCCTTTATTAAAAGTATTTGGTGAGTGTCCATGGGCCCAAATTCTCTCATGTGGTCTTTAAGAACTGCAAATACAAGCTTACACAAGAATGTTTCCAACACAGATTTCAAAATTTCATGAGAAATAACTTTAGATAGATAGATTCTCCTCAAGTGCCTGGCATTCTGAAACGCTTTTCATATGTCATACCTACATACTTCAATAACGTCATCCGATGGAAAAACCAGCAGAGCCTCTCTACTCTTTAACTTGATTAGAGAATTTATATTAATATCATTGCTATTACTTAAGGCATCAACGCAGGTTTCACAATTTAGAAACTGTTTTAGCTTAGCATTTACAAACTCAGCTATATAAGCAAAAATTTTCTGTAAGCATAGTGTGAGATGTGTTAATTGGGTGGGGGATATAACCATAATCATGACCACAAGCAACAGTCTCTTGGACATTTTGCTTTTACCAAGAGATGCATTTATTACACGAACAGATAGTGACACTGAGTCTGCATTTCTATCCTTAAAATATCTACTGGAAACTATTAAAATGGGGACTGACTGACTGCATACTAGCTGTTTCCTCATTGTACATCTTACTCATCATTATGAATGGTTAATTCATATGGTTAAATGGCAGTGTACATAATAAACACAATTACAAATTAAACATCTTCAAAATATTGTGAAATATGTTAACACATTCAATTTCTCAACACAATTTAGAGTTACCCCACAGGCCAACCCCAAGTTTCCCCACGGAGCTGATTTATCTTTTATAACCTAGTCAGTGCCATATATACGTGAGGATATGCATTAACTATGAATATCAGAACACTATAGTAGTGTTAGTTTTCAGTTTTTGTCTATACAGTATCACTATTCCAATAGGTCTTGCGAGAATTACAGTGAGTGCGACAGATGCTGAATTTCACCTCATTGATTTGTCCATTTCTGTCGTATATATTTCTTTATAACTTTCACAAAATACCTGTGAAAAGTAGTAGAACCACTCCTATTCCTCTGAACAAGCCGGCATTGTTAAAAGAAGACAAGAATGTTGCTGGACAATGCAGGAACGAGGTGCTCCGATGTGATCAGCTGAGATTTGTTTTGAGTCAAAGGGGGAGGGGAGACAACGGCTTCACTTTTGTGACGTCATGCCGCCTCCTCTTTATTATTACCTCAATGGTCGCCATCCTCTACTCTGATATATGCTTGTAGACTATACATATGAAAAAACTAGACTGTGATATATCGAAGCATAATATACGTCAATTATAAACAGCATCGATCCGTTGATTAAATACAAAATGATATACACTCCATCATAACTATTATAATAACTAAACCACATACCACCTAATTCATCTGAGTCTGCCATTCTCTGGACCTCAGTCATTTTTTCCGAATAGCCTATTATGAGCGTTATATATATTGGTTTGCGTCATTATGGATTTTTCTTAAAGCTGTTGTATAAAGTTAATTTTCTTAACGTTTTTTGGTCAATGGCTACTATCTGATATGGATGAAATTATTTACACTTCTATTTTATCTAGCAAGTATGTTTTCACATTTTTACGAATAACCACTAGATTAAAGAATATAATTCGTTTTGTATGTGTTACAACGCGGATATTTCTAGTCAAGGTAATCCGTCATACTTCGGGGTTCATTGCTCAGAGAAATGTAGAGGAGATAAAGCGGTCTACAGGTTCCCTATAATATGTTGCATGCAAAGTTATTTCCTACATGATTTTCATATTTGATACATCAGACAAGCCCTCAGCTCGGATATAACCTTAATTCATTAGGCTCGTTAATACGATATTAACGTTTTTGGAGTATTATCAACAAAAGTAATGATCTACTATAAAAAAAATAGGCAACTCGTATTATCCATGAATGCGATCTGCCACATCACAGGGTTAGCAAGAAGAGGGTGGTTTTAGAACTCTTGGCCGCAATAGTAGCCTACGTAATGTCCTCAATAATGAAGTTTACAGCTGGTGGTTGGAAAGGTCAGAGAGAAGATCGACGTACAGGCAGCTGCTACCTTCAACCACCAACCACCAGCTGTAGGGGGGAATGAATCTTGTGAATATACTCTATATAGCAGCAGCAGGTGTCAGGCACGGCTTTACTTTTTTCTCTTTTTTTTATCCTTTATTTTTCTACGGTAGGCTATCGATTCTTTACTTTTTAATACTTTACTTTTCAATGGTATATTTCAACAAACTATTTCATTTTCTTGTGTTAATATTTGTTGGTTTATCTGAATTAAGAATTGTTTATGGGTTAAACGTTTACATTACACTGCACTACAAAAGTATGTTGTAAAGGTGAGTAGAGTAGGCTATATACACTACACTACACTAGGCTACACTACATTACACCACACACACTTCACTACATTACACTACATTACATTACACTACATTACATTACACTACATTACATTACACTACGTTACACTACACTACATTATACTACATTACACTACATTACATTACACTACATTACACTACATTACATTACACTACATTACATTACATTACACTACATTACACTACACTACATTACATTACATTACATTACATTACACTACATTACATTACACTACACTACATTACACTACATTACATTACACTACATTACATTACACTACATTACACTACACTACATTACATTACATTACATTACATTACACTACATTACATTACACTACACTACATTGCATTATACTACATTACATTACACTACATTACATTACACTACATTACACTACATTACATTACACTACATTACACTAACTACGTTTCATCACACTAGGCTACACCAAGACCAATAACACACTAGAGTAGAGACCCGATACTATAGAGTCTCTACAGTACAGTTTACAGGGTTGTAAAGGTACACTCGCAATCCAAAATTTGTATCCAGGTCTTGTTGAAGTTTCGAATCATATGATATACTAGTGAACAACGCTTATCCTGTTTTATATTTGCTTGAGCCCACTTATTAATACTTGATCAGGCTATTCGAAGCAATCCTGGATATATATTTTGGATTGCGAGTGTACAGTAGTCACAGTACAATAAACTCAGGAGAATACAGTACAGTATAGTACAGTTGGCCACACATGAAGCTGGTACGCCTCGCTACTTGTGAGGTAGCTACAACAGGAAGGAAAGTGAGCAAAAGTTGTTGTTTGTTGACAGGCAGTAATAATATTTTACTGTCTGCCTGTCAACAAACTATATATAAATTTTGTTCACTTTCATTCTTGTTGTAGCTTCCTAACAAGTAACCAGCCCCACCACCTACAGTACAATGCATTACATAACAGTACAGTACAGTGAATTACATTAAATTACAGTACAATGCATTACATTACAGTACAGTGCATTACATTACAGTACAGTACAGTGCATTACATAACAGTACAGTACAATGCATTACATTACTGTGCAGTGCATTACATTATAGGACAGTACAATGCATTATATTACAGTACAGTACAGTGCATTACATTACATAACAGTACAGTACAATGCATTACATTATAGTACAGTACAGTGCATTACATTACATTGCAGTACAGTGCATTACATTACAGTACAGTGCATTACATTACAGAACAGTACAGTGAATTACATTACAGCACAATGCATTACATCACAGTACAGTAGTCTACATTGCATTACATTACATTACAGTACAATGCATTACACTACAGTACAGCAGAGAATTTCATTACAGCACAGTACAATGCATTACATTACAGTACAGTGCAATGCATTACATTACAGTACAGGCCCGGAAGGAAACTGAATGACCAGTGACCCTGTAACGGGAAGGTCACACGTACCCCTCCCCCCACTACCTCCCAACTCACAATATAGCCTACCCCCTCTCTCCACCTCACACTACCCCTCACACTCCCTCTTTCCTACTCCTCCTCCTCCTCCTCCCCCTCCTTCTCTTTCCTCCCCCACTTTCCTTGTTCTCCTCCCCTTCACTATCTCTCTCCTCTCATCCTCCCTCTTTCTCCCTTCTTACCCACTTCCTTTACCTCTCTCTATCTCTATCTATCTCTACCAGGCTTACCAACTTTTCCCACGTTTCCCCTTTCTTTCCCACGCTCCATAATAATAATAATAATAATAATAATAATAATAAATAAATAAAAGACACCCTCTGGTCACCCACGAATCCTACTATAATATTATATTCCTACGCCTCGTAATCATTGTTATTATTCCCGAAACTATGCACCCAAAAGTAAACAAAGCGGATAAATACTACGAGCGTAAAGCCTTTGTTGATCATGGAGGAGAGTCGTGGTGCTATTTTTGCAAGTGGAAGGTTCTAAAAATAAAAATCAATAAAAATAACCCCGTACGCGCAGACGAAAGGGTAAAGGCTACCTAATTCGTGTGTATGTTTGTGTGGGGGTGTTTTTATTTAATTGTGTACGTTGGTGTGTGTGCCAAATATATGTGTACATACGTGTGTGTCTGTGTGCGTGTTTGTACTATACGTGTAATTATGTGTCTGTGGGCGTGTTTGTATGTTTACTCTTGTGTATGTGTATGTTTCTTTGTGTATATTAGTGTGTGTCTTACGTGTGCGTGTTTTGTGTGTACTTTTGTCGTATGTGCGTGTTTGTGTAATTTGGTATTCGTGTGGGTGTTTTTTGTGGTGTACTTGGTTGGGATTTATGAATAGGAGATTAAAGAAGCCAATTTCTGTTTACTTTTGGAATTTCTTTGAACGAGGCTTATGCTGAGCTTAAAAAATTACGCATTTTAGAAAGCTTAGAAGCAGGTGTTGGGTGGAGGGGGGGAGGGGAAATAAATGCCGATCCTCCTTTGTTTTTCACCTTTTCTTTCTCCACATTTCTTATTCCGAGAGTGTGCATGTGTTTTGTTTTAGTTAGCAAACGTTAGCAAGCTTCAATCAAACAAAACAACAAAATACAGTTGAATGATCCCCATGCTCTTTTTTATCCTCTCTCTCCCTCTCTTTCTCTTTCCTAGCACTAATAAAAAAAACACGATGGTGAAAAAGAATACGGAAAATATATAGAACGATAAGCGGCACACACGTATCTCCCCGCCCAGACTTCGACCCTTGTGAACGTAAGAGCGAGGGAAGGGAAGCGACGAAAACCAAGGGGAAATGTTTTGAACGGGAGCACACAAACGTACCCATGTCGAGATGCCACCTTCTTGTGTTATGTTCACCTAGCCCTACGTTTAGCTGTGTCCTTTCTTTCGTAAATGGTGGTGTGGACAGACGTGTGTGTGTGTGTGTCTTTAAGAGATGAGTAAAACTGTGTACAAGAATTACGAAATATTTAAAGAGGTAGCATCCTCAGTTCTCAGCTGTGCAGTCTATTGTGTTGCCACCGCGTCTACCTTCGCTTATTTAGTAATATTTAATTTGTTTTCACTTAGAGGCAACTGTGTGCAGTGTAACAACATGTACAGAGACTGCCTACAATAGATAAAATAGTGGATAAGTGTAGATAGGGAACATGAAGCTGAAGTAATGAGAGAATAGATAAATGACGTATGGCAGGAAGCGGTATATTGCGACCTCCATTCCATGACGGCGGCAGTCTGGGCTGAGCCAGTGCGAGGGGAGGACCTGTGGCGGCTCGCGATCCCATCCAAAAACCAATCCCCCCCTCCACACCCACCACCACAAAACACCTCCCTCGTTCGTTCGTTCGCCTGTCTAAAACCACCACCACCACCATAAGTTATACCATTCCAACAACCCGTGTGTGTGGATGTATTACACGCCGTGGTGGTGGTCGCCATTAGTCGGTGGGGAGTGATGATGGAGCGAGGTGGTGGTAACAATAGTAGCAGTAGTAGTAGTAGTAATAGTAGCAGTGGTAGTAGTAATAATGGTGGAGGTGTGGGTGAGGAGAACAGCAACAACAACACCACAAGCAGCCGGTGTGCTTGTGGGAGGAGCCTTCAGATGATGGGTGTGCATGTGACCCCAACCACGGGCGGACAGTTCCAGCTTAGGGTGGCCGCTACCGATTCAATAGAGTTTCTTCGGCGACTCGTCTCCAAGCGGCTACGGGTGCCCAAGGAACGCATCTGTCTCCTATACCGTGACAGGTGTGTATTATATTGTAGAATGTGTGTGTGTGTATGGACGCATCTGTCTACTATTCCGTGACAGGTGTGTGTATGTATGGTCACATCTGTCTCCTATACCGTGACAGGTGTGTATTATACTGTAGAATGTGTGTACGTGTGTTTGTGTGGACATCTGTTAGTCTGTCTGTCTCTCGTACACAGGCTTCTATCTGTGTCTCTTATCTCGCCCCGTCACTCTCTCTCTCTCTGGTACACATACATCTCGCATAGTTACACACCACCCCCTCCTTCTCTCTTCCATGCACACACACATCCCTTTCTCTCTACCTTGTATACATATATACATCTTTCCATTACGTACCGGTACATACATGCATATGCATATATCTTTCTCTCGCTTCCGAGTCTGATGTAATTTGAGACTGGCTAGGCCCGCCCCAGCAGCCTGCACTGTGGCATGCCCTGCCACACACACACACACACCTGCATTTTACTAACACATAACATACCAACCTATGTTCTCCCAAGGTATAAGAGTTTCACATTTATCTATCCGTACATGGTATGGCATTATTGTGTTGAAGTAGGATATTACCGGTACTGGTATTCCTGACGATAATACTCAAATGATTTATCCAAAAAAAAAGGCCTTTTGTACATACATATTTTTTATTGTAATAGATTATGAGGAAGGAACTTTAACCTAATGTAACCACACAATTTAGGCCTTACACATCTTGGGATAACCTCTGGGTTAAGTTAGGTGAAAAGTTGTTCGTAACTTAATATATTATGTCAAGAAAATTAATGTATAAAAGTATGTATGAAACTGAAAAAAGTTGGAAAATTCCAAATTCAGTTGTTTGTCAGAAATAGGCTATACCAGGATACTGTGGGCCTATATAGTATTCTAGGATGACCATTATAGTTCCAGGTGGATTTTTGTCTTTAATTACAATATGTGGTGTTATACCGTTATTACCAATCTTTGATGGAGTCATTTGCTTTGGATTTACAGTCGCGGCACATAGTCCTTGAACAGACCTCCCCTTACACCCTGGTCAAGGACTATTTGCCGCGACTATATATAGGCCTACTACGCCAAGAAACAGATCCCTTCGGTATACAAAGAGTGAATCTGTCTCGTGTCATACTTTGGAGAAATCAGTAGCCATCTAAATTTCCCTTAACATACCAGTTCTGTACACAAGTAGAGAACCTGTTTTATTACATACTTTGGAGGAATCCATTGCCCTCAAATTATTCCCCTACATGAAAAACACACCTTCCTTAGCCTAACATCACTGTGCTGGTATAGTTAGCGTGCAAGCAACACATATTGGACCGTATGCAAGAAAACATTCATGGTGTAGACGATGGCGTGGTACCGGTACAATGACTTTGGCATAGACACACTACACAGCCAATGGTACCGGCACCACACCATCTTCAACAACACCATGAATGTTCTTGAATACGGACCAACATTATTTCAGGGTCGTCGACATGGCGGGTACAGTGATTGGATTCTCCGTGATGGTATAAATACTTTTGGCAAGCCTTCTGGGAGCACTGTGCTGTCTTAAATTTTCCGAGGTGTTCCCAGTCTGTTGGGCGTGGGTGACAAGAGTGCCTATTTATTTTTATCACCGCGGCGAAAATGTATACGGTACCGTTTCCTTTCCGTGACCGTTGTTAGGCTAGGTTAGGCTACACTTCTTGCGCAGCCTACATTACAGTGTGTACAAGTTGCAGATGAGGACCTAGTCTAGTTGTGTGAATTTTTGCCGTAGATCGTATTGGATTGCATTTTATTTACGGTAAAGCTAAAAATTTAATGAGGGAGTGGGTAAATTTTCTCTAGGTAAAATAAAATCACGCAGAAGGAATACTTACCTGACATAATTTTGCATCATCACACGTCAAAAATCATGAGTACGATACCGTATCAAAATACTTTCTTGGTCACATAGATCACACACAATTATACAGTACATAGCGTATTTATCAGCCTGTCTGCCCTCACCTTTACTGAAATTTGCTTCTTTGGTGCGACAGAGAAAACCTATGCTTAGTTTTTAGCTAGTCGTATATTCACCCACGTTCAGTCTCATATATAATTCAGTCACTTATTCAGCCACAAGTCAGGTAGGCTATCTCTTTTGTTTACTTGAGTTATTATTGTGTCTTCCATAGATAAGTATATACTGGCGAGTCTTCTGAGAACAACGGTAAAATAAAAATAAAATCTCTAATCGTTTGGGCTGAGGTTAAACAATGGCTCGGCTTGTAATGAATTTGTCCGTGTTTGTTTTGATAACTTGTGTGCTCTTGTACAGACGCGGTCTAAAGTTGTATCATACGTCTCTCTGGTATGATGGTGAACTTTAATTATAATGTCGTGAATGAGAAATATATAATTATTTCTTATGTTCGAATGTAGCCTAAACCATGAAAATAACGACAATATTATCGTTAATGAAAAGTGGTGTTTTTTTGTTTTTTTTATATGTGTATGTTCGACAGTATGCCATAAAATGAAATAAAAGCCCACTAGGAACATTCACCTATCATTCATTCATAACATCATTATTCTCAAAAGGTTCAGACCAGAGAGAGACGTGTGACAACTTCATACATCGACTGTACAAATGTTGGGTGACTTCAAACTTGTCTTGTGCTTCCGAGAGTGTTTAGCCAACCCAACATACGTACATACATACGTAGTTTAGCTAGCCAGTGGTCAGTCAGTCTCTGCATGCTGTGTTTATCTCTGTTATTTACGAGCATTGTAGTGTTTAACGAACCGTGTGGGAGGCGTAGGAGTTTGTCTCGGCAATATCTTGAAGGAAAAATTACTCGACTGGAAGAAGTAGTAGGGTTTATTACTCTCTCTCTCTCTCTCTCTCTCTCTCTCTCTCTCTCTCTGGCGAATGTGTACCGGCTCCCTCATTAAATTTCTTGTTTTTATTTATTTTTATTTTGTAAATATAATGCAATACGAGACAAATCATATACGCCACAAATGTACACAGCTAGATATAGGCCTATTCTGTAACTTAAAAACACGGAAATGTACGCGATAATTGTATGTGTGTGTGTGTGTGTGTGTGTTTTGACAGTGAACGGACGGACGATTGTGTTACGTGATTGACAGGCATTTCGTTTTGATATTGTTCTTTGTGTAGGCTTGATTGATTCCCTATTGTCTCCTACCTTTTTGGGCCAGCTTTCTCCTATAGCCTATACCGGTACTCATTTTCTGATTCCCCCCCTCCATTGCGAGAGTTAACTGGAACACAAAATCACACAACTCCCCAATACAAGAGTTGACCAGTACTCATGACAGTCTTTGATAGGTCAACACACACACACACTTCCCTAATACAAGAGTTACCGGTACTCTCAATCACACACACACACACACACACACACACACACACACTTCCCTAATACAAAAGTTAACCGGTCTCTCAATCTTTCACACACACACACACACACACACACTTCCCTAATACAAGAGTTAACCGGTCTCTCAATCTTCATAATAATATATACACAATTTGTAAACACACACACCTCCCGAATGCTAGAGTTAACCGGTACTCTGCATCTTTTACATAAGGTACTGTACACTATTAGTTAACTTTAGAACACTGCCGTCATTTATCTCTCCCCCTCCCCCCTTTACCGTTACAAATAAATTAGTAATTATTTTGGATATCATGCTTTTCTGATTAAACAGGCGAGGACATTAAATCGTATTCTTAATTCAGTTTAGCATCGTTTCTATTGGGTTGAAGGTCAACCTAAAGCGGTCACAATAGTTCATAAAAAAAAAGTATTAGAATGCCTCCTTCAGTTAGGCTAGGCGGTTATTGGTCAAACTAGAACGGTCACAGTAGTACCCGAATAAAAGGTTATAATAGCTCCTACAATTTGGTTGTTATTGATCAAACTAAAACTGTCACAAATAAGGATTAATATATACCTGCGCCAGTTACCCGTATGTATGTATGTAGACATTTTTGGTGGCAACTGTAGTGTCGCCTTCTGTCTTCTACATATCTAACCTATTTATACTCATTGCTGAAATGTGGTCCCACTTATGTTTGCATTTCCACTGGTAAATAAACCACAGCAATAAACAGATTAATTAAGATATACGTGAACAAGATATAAGCTAGCTGCAGAAAAAAAATTACAGTACCATATTTACCAATTTCCTTCATTTGTTTATGTATTCCCCACATGTGTTGATCGATTCACAGAAAACAAAAAACAAAAAAATAAGTACCATACTTACCAATTTCCTTCATTTATTTTGATTTATTTTTTCACGGGTATAAATTATTTAAGAAAAGAAAATTACAGTACCATACTTACCATTTTCCTTCATTTACTGTCTTTTTTTTTTTCCCCCCCTTTTCCACCGATGCATATTATTCTTTCCTCACAAAACCAAACCAATTCCCAGACCGAGTGAGTGGCAGCATATCCAATTCCACTATTTCCCCCTTGGTGTTAATTTCTCATCTTCTATACAGATAAAAAAAAAAAAAAAAAAAAAATACACCCCCGGGAAACAGTAGGTAGGTAGGTAGGCCAAACTGTAGGTTAAGTTAGGCTTGGTGGATCGGTTGGTTACCATATGTTGTTCTTTCTTTGATCATTTTGTAGGCCTACCGCTATCTTTTTTTTTTTTTTTTTTTTTTTTTTTTTTTTTCGTATAGGGGTTGTGATTAGGCTATCCCTTTCGTTCACTGTCGTAGGCCTTCTGTATATCCATTTTTTCCTAGCTTTGTTTGATCTTGTTTTTTTTTTGTTATTTTCATTGTATTTATTATTTGTTACTGGTACCGTATTGTGTTAAGTGTTTTTTATTGTTATTCTGTTACTACCATGTTTACTATTTGGCCCTATTATGACTACTACTACCACCATCACCACTCTATTGTTACTCCTACTATTACTACCATTGCCACCACCCTGTTGCTACTACTTTTACTACCATCCCTAATTCTACCACTACTACCACTACCCTATTACAACTATTATTACCACCACCACCACCACCACCTCTATCATAAATATATTCCTCACCATCAGTAACCTTGCCACAGTTAACATTCATTTTGCTACCAACTGTATATCACTTTTTGTATCCTGACAGCCTATAGCCTAGCACCACCACCATGCCTCCTCACATAGCCTAGCCTAGTCAAAGGGGAGATACAGTCCTAGTAAATCTGGAGCAACTGATTCCTACAAGCTATTCCAAGCAACAGGCCACCATTATAGTTGTTAATCTGGTCCTGTTTCCTGACATACTATGGAGGAATCAAGGTAATCCAATGTACCAAAAGTGTATTCTAACCATAATAAAGCAGCAGGTATTTATCTACTTATTTTCCTCCGTCCTGTGTGTGGTCAGTCTGAGGCTTCCTACGTCCTCCAGCCCGTTTTAGGAGGTGTACAGCCACAATCAAATAACTACCTAACACTTAACTTCCATGGTGCAAATAAATCAGTATCATATCAATATATAATCATACAACAACAACATAGTCAACTCAACCCCCTCAATAATTATTATTATGAGGTGCTGCAAAATCATACACGTGTTGTTCTTTATTACCAAGATATTTTCTACGATGGAAGGAAAGTGTCGGTGGATATTTAATTGTGTCTGTACAGTTTAGTGGACAACGGGGAATTTAGGCGAGGCAAATTAAGCTCAAGATCGGAGAATGGTGGACGGAAAACGGAGGATTTAATAGTATGTGGTAGTGTGTATTATAAACCCTTTAGGCCTATCATGCTAGCCTACCAACCAACCAACCCACATCCCACCCACCATTAGCCTACCTACCTACTACTCCTTCCTTCTTCTATCCTTCTTAACCCTTACCATTGTCCACCTGCGTAACATTTCTTTTTACACTAGAGCCTAATCGATTTGTTAATGTTGTTGTGTGTGTGTGTGTTTTTTTTTTTTCGTCTTTTCTTCTGATCTACGCGAGTCCTAGTTATGGCACCTGCTCACTAGGCTACGTTTTTTCGTCTCTTCTGATCTACGCGAGTCCTAGATGTGGCACCTGCGCACTAGGCTACGTATTTCACTCCCGGTTTATTTAAAGGGGTAAGCCTAATCATACATACACCTTTGATGCATTGGAGTGCCTTGTTCCGTCCTCCAAAGTATAACATGAAACAGGACCAGATGAACAGAAATAATGGCGTCATGTTGTTGCTTGGAATAGTTTGGAGAGAGATCAGTTGCTCCAAATTTACACATTACGGAGACCAACAAATATACATACATACATACATACATAGGCTACATCATCATTTCTCGTGTCCGTTTCATTTCGAACTGTACATAGCATTTCACAATACAGCAGCTCACAAAATGATACGTTCCACAAGTGTAAATAAAGTATTCTGGCTCGTGTTATTCTTCAAAGGCCTAATAAGCAGCACCCTGTGAACATTCGTGTGCTAGAATGAAACGAGTGCAAATGAGAGTACCATGATACAAGAATAGCCTTAGTTATTATTATTATTATTATTATAGTAAATAACACAACCATTCAACCCTATCCTAACTTATATTTTGGTTAGGGTATACATCCATCCATCTTCTCTCTCTCTCTCTCTCTCTCTCTCTCTCATATATATTTTGGTTAGGTATACATCCATCCATCCTCTCTCTCTCTCTCTCTCTCTCTCTCTCTCATCTCTCTCTCTCTCTCTCTCACACACACAAATGGTACGCTCCTGGCTGTAGTGGTCGATCTTCTGGTAATTCTTTTCTTTGGTCTTGTATACCGTGAACCTATATAGGCCTAGGGTGACCGTCGTAGGCCTATATAGGGAAGGGACGAGGGTAGAGCTGACGGGGTGCAAATGAGATTGAGTTGCAAATCAGTCATGGGTGTTAAATGTGCTGACGTGGGTATAAGGGGAAGAGGACGAGTTATGGAGGGTGGAAGTTATGGAGGGGAGAGGTAAGGAGGGAGTGTGGAGGTAAGGGGAAGAGGAGAGTTATGGAGGGTGGAAGTTATGGAGGGGAGAGGTAAGGGAGGGAGGATGATTGTGGAGGGGAGAGGTAAAGGATGGAGGGAGGGTGGAAGTTATGGAGGGGAGAGGTAAGGGAGGGGAGGGTGGAAGTTATGGAGGGGAGAGGTAAGGGAAGGATGGGGGGAAGTTGTGAAGAGGTGTGAGGGAGGGAGGGAGGATAATGGTGGAGGGGGAGAGGTGAGAGAGGATAGCTTTGGTTGGGAGTTAGGGGTGAGGAAGGGAGGATAAAAGTGGAAGGGAATAGGTGTGGGAAGAAGGGAAGTTGTGAGGGAAGGAGGAAAGCGTTGGCGAAGAGAGTTGGGATGGGGGAGGGGGGGATACTCATTTTTTTTTACTCCCAACACACCCCTACCAACCTACCTACCTCACTCACTCACTCACTCATCACAACACCTTATTACCCTACCCTCTTTCCCTCACTCACCAACGCTCCCTACCTACCTCACACACTCACTCACTCACTCATTCATCACAACCCCCTTATTACCCTACCCCTCTTTCCCTCACTCACCAACCTTCCCTACCTACCTACATATCTACCTACAATACAGTATAGGCTTATCTCTCTCACCCCACACACACTCACCCCAAACGTATCCTAAGTGTAAATAAAGACCATCCATACATCCAGCCATCCATCTTAGTCTTTCATACCTCCATCATCATCATCACCACCACCACTCTCTCTCTCCTCTCTCTCTCTCTCTCTCTCTCTCTCTCAATAAGTCCATACATACATCTTGTCTTTCCTCTCCCTCCATCACCACCACTCTCTCTCTCTCTCTCTCTCTCTCTCTCTCTCTCTCTCTCTCTCTCTCTCTCTCTCATCATACACACCAACTTTGGCAGGCGTTTTGGAAGAGAAAGAAAGATAATATATACTTGAAGGTTCCAACATCCGTGCTGTCACTCAGAGTAACTACTATATATAACTAACATGTGTGTGTGTATCTGTGTGTGTGTGTGCTGGGGGGACGTAGGGTATAAAGGGTGTGTGTGTGTTCAGAGGGGACGTTGACGTGTGTGTGTGTGTGTGTGAGAAATATAAAACACCTGTGTAGGTTTTATTTTATTTTTTATTTTTAGCCTAATACTTGGTGATGTGTGTGTGTGTGTGTGAGGGAGAGGGGAGGATGGATGTGGGTGTGGAGGGGTACTCTACTCTATTAAATCAAGACTGACCACCTGTATATATATAGGCTATGTATGTACAAATTTACAGCTATTGATTATATGATGAGTCATTTGGAAGATTTAGTTGGTTGGGAATCTGAGAGAGAGAGAGAGAGAGAGAGAGAGAGAGAGAGAGGAGATGAGAGAGAGAGAGAGAGAGAGAGAGAGAGAGAGGAATAATAATAATAGTAATAAGATAATGTGGTAATGACATAGCCTGTAACTTGTATCCCGATGGTGATGACACTCATAGGCCTATAGTGCTTTGTTTACATCCATTGTCCAACACGTATAAGCCTAGGTGGTGAGAGAGAGAGAGAGAGGAGAGAGAGAGAGAGAGAGAGAGAGAGAGAGAGAGAGAGAACAAATCAGCATCTTGAGGTGGGTTGGGTATGGTAGGGATAGTGAGTGAGTGATAGGCAGAGAGAAGAAAGTGGAGGAGGGATGAAAATGGGTGCAAAGAGAAATGTAAGGTTATTAAGAAGAGAGGAAAGAAGAGGGAAAAAGAGAAGAGGATAGATAAATGATGCTAGAGGGGAGATATTATGGTGTAAGAGAAAGATGGAAAGAAGAGGTATAGGAAGGGAAGGAGTGAGGAGAAAATGAGATAGGAAGGGAAGTAATGGTGGCTGGTAGTAGTGGTGGTGTGGTGGTAGTGAAGATGGTGATGATAGTAGTGGTGGTAGTGAAGATGGTGATGATAGTAGTGGTGGTGTGGTGGTAGTGAAGATGGTGATGATAGTAGTGTTGGTGTGGTGGTAGTGAAGATGGTGATGATAGTGGTGGTGGTGTGGTGGTAGTGATTATTGGTAGTGGTAGTTGGTGGTGATAGTAGTAGTGAGTGGTGGTGTGGTGAAGATGGTGATGATAGTAGTGGTGGTGGTTGGTGATGATAGTAGTAGTGATGGTTGTTGATGGTACCCGTAGTAGTAGTAGTAGTGGTTAGTGGTAGTGTAGCCTTCACGTTGACGGTACAAAAGAATGAACGCCAGAATTACAAAAGAGAATACAGAGGGGTTAATTAAAGCGAGAACACACCATGAGAGAGAGAGAGAGAGAGAGAGAGAGAGAGAGAGAGAGAGAGAGAGAATTTATGCACTTACCACACACATTTATTTTATTTACAGGTAGGACACATGCTACTTACATCAGCATATTTTTTTCCCTCACACACACACACACACACACACACACACAGAATGATGTTGTTTGGTTCCCGGGTGTAGGCGTAAAATAAACACACACACACACACACACAGAATGATGTTGTTTGGTTCCCGGGTGTAGGCGTAAAATAAACACACACACACACACACACACACACACACACACACACACACACACACACAGAATGATGTAGTTTGGTTCCCTGGTGTAGGCGTAAAATAAACACACACACACACACACACACACACACACATTCTCGCATCATCGTGGGCGAAGTGAAAATAGAAATGTTAGAACCGTAGGGAATGTTGAAGAGAGATAGTTGTAGCTCTGGCCAAATGTGTGTGTAAGTTACATGTGAGAACAGTTTGGTCGTGTTGAAGATTGTTTAAAGATTGTAGCTCTCTCTCACACACACACACACACTCTCTCTCTCTGTGTCTCTGTCTCTCTCTGTGTCTCTCTGTGTCTCTGTCTCTCTCTGTGTCTGTCTCTCTCTGTGTCTCTCT
>JAWQEG010000049.1:0-37500 GCA_033782935.1 Petrolisthes cinctipes | reverse complement strand
ACTTATCATCATTTAGGTTAAGTTAAATTACGTTATATTAGTTCAGGTCAGGTCAGGTCAGGTTAGGTCAGGTCATACTCTTATTGTACCTTAACCCCGACTGTGCTCATTAGTATAGGTATGTGTGTGTGTGTGTGTGTGTGTGTGTGTGTGTGTGTGTGTGTGTGTGTGTGTGTATTACCTGAATATCACATCTTGTTATTTTACACATCACTGCCTCACTTCAAAACCTGACTGGGAGGTACTGTAATAAATTTAACTCTCTCTCTCTCTCTCTCTCTCTCTCTCTCTCTCTCTCTCTCTCTCTCTCTCTCTCTCTCTCTCTCTCTCTCTCTGTATGTGTGTGTGTGTGCTCGCCCATGTGTGTGTATGTGTGTGTCCATGTCCGTGAATGTGTGCGTGTGTGTGTGTGTGTGTGTGTGTGTGCATGAATGTCAGTCTATCCGTGTATGCTTGTTATGTGTGTGTGTGTGTGTGTGTGTGTGAATGTGTGTCTGTCTATCCGTGTGTGTGTGTGTGTGTGTGTGTGTGTGTGTATGCTTGTTATGTGTGCGTGTGTGTGTGTGCATGTGTGTCTGTCTATCTGTGTATCCGTGTGTATGTGTGTGTGTGTCTATCCGTGTATGCGTGTGTGTGTGTATGCGTATGTGTGTGTGTGTGTGTGTGTAGATGAGAGGAATGAGAGGAGGTTATTGACATTATCATATCTGTGTGTACATTATGCATTAATTAGTGTATCAACTCGCTAATAATTAAGTGTCAAATTTGGAAGGCTGCCGAATCCTCCAAAGTGATCCACGAAACACATGCAGTTCCCTCTCTACTTGTAAACACACTGTCTTAATCTGTTTCCTGGGTATGGTTTGGTGGAAGCTGTAGCCTTCTATGTTGTTATTATCATGAGTTTAGCCTACCAGGGAAGGGAATCACTGAAGCCCAAAATCTGTGTGTGAGAGAGAGAGAGAGAGAGAGAGAGAGAGAGAGAGAGAGGAGGGATAGGAAAGGGAAGGAGGTTACAGAGATAGAGAGGGGGGGGGAGGATAGGAAAGGGAAGGCGAAGAGAGAGAGAGAGAGAGAGAGAGAGAGAGAGAGAGAGAGAGAGAGAGAGAGAGAGAGAGAGAGAGAGAGAGAGAGAGAGTTTTGATGTGTGTAATATGTTAGTAATCACCTTGTTATCGTTTATCCTTGAAGCACGTACAGCAGAAGAGGAAGAGGAAGAGAGAAGGAGGAGGATGAAGAGGAGGATGTGGAAGAGGTATGAGGAGAGAGAAGGAGGAGGTTGGAGGAGGAGGAGAGAAGAAGAGAGAAGGAGGAGGAGGAAGAAGAGAGAAGAGAGAAGGAGGAAGAGGAGGAAGAGGATGAGGAAGAGGATGAGGAGGAGGAAAAGGAAGAGGAGAAAGGGAGAGAGGAGGAGGAAGAGAGGAGGAGGAGGAAGAGAGAAGAAGAGAGAAGGAGGAGGAGGAGGAGATAAAAGAGAGGAGGAGGAAAAGGAAGAGGAGAAAGGGAGAGAGGAGGAGGAGGAGGTGGTAGATAAAAGGAAGGAAAAGATAGAGGTGGAGAAAAAGAAAGATAGAAAGTAGAGGTAGAGAGAAGGAATTGGACGAGGAGGAATGGAGGAGAAGGTGGTGGTGGAAAACACACACACACACACACACACACATTCACCACCAACACAGAATTACACACACACACACACACACACACATTCACCACCAACACAGAATTACACACACACACACACATTCACCACCAACACAGAATTACACACACACATTCACTACCAACACAGAATTACACACACACACACACACACACACACACACATTCACCACCAACACAGAATTACACACACACATTCACCACCAACACAGAATTACACACACACACACACACACATTCACCACCAACACAGAATTACACACACACATTCACTACCAACACAGAATTACACACACATATTATTTCCATAGTATTAGCTATATATATTTAATTTTCCATAGTGTTGGCTATACTTAATATTCCATAGTGTTGGCTATACTTAATTAATTCATGACTTGGAAGATATGGTCACAGGACTTTTTCCGCCGACTGTACACGGGAGTGACGAGATTCTAATTGGACACTCGATCCATGTAAGAATATTGTATACCTTTCCTTATTCCTTCCATGGTCCTTCCTTGTCTTGTCTTGTCTTGGTAGATAATTATAGTCAGTTGGGGACAAGAAGTTAGACAGATAGAGTGCGAGAAAGTGACACACACACAATCACACACATATTCACAATCACGATCACACACACACTCTCTCTCTCTGTCACACACACACTCACTCTCACACACACACACTCTCTCTCTCTCTCTCTCTCTGTCACACACACACACACTCTCTCTGTCACACACACACTCTCTCTTTCTCTCTCTCTCTCTGTCACACCCACCCACGCACTCACTCTCTCTCTCTCACATACACACACACTCTCTCTCTGTCACACACACTCACGCACTCACTCTCTCTCTCTCTCTCACACACACACACACTCTCTCTCTCTGTCACACACACACACACACACACACTCTCTCTCTCTGTCACACACACACACACTCTCTCTCTCTGTCACACACACACACACACTCTCTCTCTCTCTCTCTCTGTCACACCCACACCCACACACTCTCTCTGTCACACACACACACACACACTCTCTCTCTCTGTCTCTGTCACACCCACACCCACATACTCTCTCTGTCACACACACACACACACACACACAGAAGGACCATTAACAGTCTAGCGATACATATATGACACTGGCTGGGATCATGTTACCTGTTAGTTCTACCTACCTGTTTTATCTCTCACATCAACACTAACCTAACCTAACCTCTCCTTTTCCTTATTATTATTATTATTATTATTCCTTGGTATTATTGTCTGTCTGTCTGTCTGTGTTGGGGTTGTATTTCATCTGTTTCATTGTTCATCTTTTTATGTGTGTGTGTTTTTTTTTTCTTAGGTCCTGAATTCCCCAACCCCTACCCTTTGCTTGGAATAAGGAAAATATATATATTTTTGATAACAGCACTTTTTATTTACTGTTCGTTAAATAAGAAATGTAACTACACTGTAACAGACATTGATCTATACTGTACATAATTAGAGTTGATGGAGAATCTTGCTATATATTGTATTACACTGTATGTGAGGACCATGACTTCTTTCATGATTTCTGCTTCATGAATTCACTGAAGGTCATCATTTTTTTGCTCTCCTTATTTTTCTTACCGTCTTTGCTTTTCCTGTTTGTGTGTCTTCCCGTCTGCCTGTCACTAGAAGCCAAGACCTGGGTGTAGGGGCCCTGGTAGGTGGGTATGGAAGTTGTCAGTGTTGAGAGGTTGGCAATGTTTCCTTCTCCCTGTGACTCATTTCCTTTTCTCTGTATTGTCCTTCCTTCTGTTGAGCCCATATTGTTCTGTCTCTCAGCTGCCATCTCTATATTATCCTGGGTTACATTTCCGTCCGTTGGGGTGGTATTTTTCCCTCCCTTGGCTGCAGGCTCTGGGTTTTCTCTTTGCTTCAGTTGTTCCTCATAGCTGGTGATTATATTTAAAAATCCACCTTGGAATCTGGCAGTGTTTGGGAGCTTGTTCTTGGGTCGGAGTCTTTTGGGAACTGAAAAATCAAGAAACGCAAGGATTAAGAATATGATACCTGTAATAATTTAAAGGATACAGATTTCTCCAAACTAAGTCACAAGACAGTACTTATAATAATGGAGTTAGTTGCACAGCTTAGTTTAGAACTTTAGAGGAATCTGAAGCCTCCAGTTAACTCAGCGTTTACAGGGATAAGCTTGACTCTTGTATATCTGGAGGTTTTCTTGCAGTATATAAAATTAATTATCTTGTGACAGTCATAGAACATAAATACTGTAGCAACATAAACAGTTAAGTGTTAATTGAAATAGTTTTTAATCTCTGGATATCAGAATTGACTCTAATTAAAAAGGAAGTTTATCTTGTGGACGTTGTAGTCAGGGAATACTGTATATAACAAGTACTCAGTCACTTATTAAGGGGATTTTCTCTTGACGGAAAATTGGAGGGCTATTGATTCCTCCAAACCATTTCACAAAACAGATTCCCTATTAGTAACACTGTGGGGTCATCTGTTTCTTAGAATAGTTTGGAGGAATCATTCGTTGTCCTTCACTTCATCAACAAGAGATTCCCCCCTAATTAAATTAAGTGTTATTATTATTAGAACATATCCATCACTCACTGTGGAGTTTTTCTTCTGCATCAAACTTGAGATTCTGTAATGAGGTAAACATCTGTTGTGTGTTGCCAGCGATGGTGGGAGAGGTCTCACTGCTGTACCTTGGGAATGTAATTATTGTCATGAAGAACAGATAATTATGAAATCTAAAAGTAAACAAGAAAAGATTATGCCCATCTCCTCCATATATTGCCTTCTGTTTGTCTAAAAAAAATTAAATACCGGTATACTGTATATATAAATTAATTAATTAATAAATACATTAATAAAAATTAAGTATGGTAACTATTTTGTGGTAAATAACACAATATGAATCTCTACCAACCTCAGATCCCATTCCTCCCAAAACACCAATGTTCAAACCTTGGAGGATAGAGATTCATATTGTGCTGAAAATCAGGACACAACTATTGACCATCCCATTGTACCTTGTATTTAATTACTGTATCTTATGTGAGATTCCTATCCCCTGTAAAGTGAACTTGTAATGTTATGATATTGGATGTGTATACTTGCCATATGATAAAGAGAAAATTATAGAAGTAGTGTTCTACATTGTATGCCACATATTTTTCAGCAAATTTTATGTAAACCAAGACAATGTACAATGTATACTGTTCTAAACTTAACTTCACACAACTACAGCAAGGTGTAAAATTTATAAATGTTGGAATCAACTAAAAACAGATACAATATTTAATCAGTACCAGCTGACAGGCAACCGGTACATTTTCTCCAGGTAAATTATAAACACCAACCATCTTACTTCATAAATGCAGCTTCTATGAGTTTGGCACTTCCCAACTTTCCCTTCATGTGTTTCTTCCAGTTGGCAGCTGCAGTTAAGTCATGTCTCTTGATGGCTGATTCATCTCTTGGCACCCACTTGGAATTCAACAGTTTCTGGAATGTTGTACAGGATAATGTTAACACTGGTAGTTCCCAGAGTGTGGAGTTGCTTACAAATAAGTGGGTAATATCATTGGGGTTGGGAGGCCCCTTTGGACCTGACCCAGACTCTTCGCTCCCTTCATTTTCCTTCATACTTGTTATCCCTCTTCTCTGTATCTCCTTCTCCAGTGTGACTACAACATCTTTCTGGCATAGGACAGTCTTCTCTTTTTCTACCATACATCATCATCTTTCCCTCACAGTCCCTACATTTGGGGTACTAGACCAGCCCCACTTTACACAACACACACTTTAATGGAAATAATCACCTATTCCAGCTGTAAGGCGACCCCAAAATACCCGTCTTCACATCACAGCACATTATATAACACAATATCAAGTGGGGAGTGGTGATGACTCTTCTAGACTGTACTGATAAAACCTTTTTGTGTTAGTACAAGTACTGGTATTTATTACAAGATTCAAGCTGTGAGTACTGAAGTGGTTTGGAATCACTCAGAGGATGGAAGAGGGAGATGGTGACTAACAGACTGTATAAAAATCTGGAGGAGAGACTGATTAACTTGGTTCTGATTAAATATCCTGTGTAGTTTGCATGAATTACCAACTCTCACTTAGGTATGCATATCTTACTAACACTTCCTCTCAGCTCCATCCTATGTACTGAATCTTACCTTGGCCCCTTGAGGCGAGGTGGGGAAGGCCTTGGAGAGCACCTCGGGGGTCCACGCGTCTGGGTCTGTTGAGTGCAGGTACCGTAGTTGTTCCTTCATTGACCAGGTCATGAAATTCTCCTCCTTGGGTTTGTATTTTTTGAAGTATTTGTGTTCTATTGTCTTACGGCGTATCATTGTCTGAAGTCCCTTAGCCTGCCTGTAATCATATGTTTAGGCAGTTAGATGTTTCTATGTAATTAAAGTCCAATTATTTTAAGCTGGCCAAAATGTACTGACTCCCTCCTCCTTTAATTTCTTGAATTAATCGGTAAATGTAATGAAATATGAGATAAATTACACCAAAAAGCTTATACAACAAGGTACTTGTCTGCAACTTATGCAACTTGTAAACACTGGAATGAACACAAAATGTATATCTAAGGCTATATGACTTACAAGAGAATCTGTGCATACTTACCTGGATAAAAATTTGCACTATACAATCGATATATTATACAAGTATCACATAGGGAATACAATAATACTCTCCAATTCTATGTCCCACATGAAATAAATTCATTTTCACCTGAGCAAGCAACAAATATCATGTTGGTCAGATACAGATCAAAAGTACTACCTCTTTTTCCACCTGGTTTGTATATAATGACGAGCCTTGAACTTGGGGTAAACTTGGAATGAGGCAAGAGTGATACCATTACACCACAGGGATTCTAAGGGCCCAAGGCTTCACCAAATGAGTGAAGGGTCGAAGGGTAAACCAGAACCTCAAAAAATTACTTTAAATTATTGGCCACTAACTAAAATACAAACCGTATGATTCATTAATAGTAAGAGAGCTATCGGTAAATAAACAGACGTTAAAGGGCAATATCCACTAAAATGAAAAAGAAGAAAACAAAAAAACATTAATTATTATAGTGACTGTCAGGTGCAACTCACACTTCAAGTTGAGAGATGTTTTGCTTGAGTGAGTCTAAGTCATTATTAGTGAGAACCTGGAGTTGTTCTGGTGTCATGTCTTCCAATTCATCTTCTTCCAACCCAAACTTCCTCAACTTTCCTCCTATACCACGAACTGAAAAGAAGAATACTGTACTGCATAACATTTCTTTTCATTTTCATGTTTATTAATATTCTTTCTTACTTACTTGTTAACCCTTTCCTCTGTCTTTTTCTCCTTTCTGATCAAAGAGTCTTCATTTTCTATGGTACATTATCATTCATCAACATTCCCCCAATAAAGAAGAATATGTATTTTAACAACTCCTGTACTGTACATTATATTTACCGTTATATATTGTTCATTTTCAAACTGCACTGTACCGGTATACATTAAACAGACAACTACAAAGGAATAGTATAGGATAAGTGTAGCTATAATCACCTAAAAGATTTGCAGATGTTGAAATTCGTCGTCCATATATCATCGGTTTGAGCACCTCATAAACTCTAGTTAGTCTCATAGCCATGGTGTCTTTCCTTCGTACTTTACTATTCTGTAAAAATAATTTAAATGGGTGCGGGAATAGGGGGACAGGCTTGGGAGGGGTTTAGGGGGGTGCAGGTTTTTTTTGGGGGGTGCGGGAGTAGGGGGACAGGCTTGGGGGGGGGGGCGGTTAGGGGTGTGTGGGAATAGGACAGGCTTTCTACCCCACCAAGCCTGTCCCCCTATTCCTGCACCACCACCCCCCAAGCCTGTCCCCTACTCCCACACCCCCTTAATGTTAAAAATCTATACCACTGTTGACAAGATTAATCATTTATATGTTAAAGTCATATTATACGATCACCTATATGAGAACTGTCATCTCAACTGTCAAGACATGATGCACATATATATCTGATTATAACTACTGTAATATAATACTGTACTAGTAATGAAGCACATATATATCTGATTATAACTACTGTAATATAATACTGTACTAGTAATGAAGCACATATATATCTGATTATAACTACTGTAATATAATACTGTACTAGTAATGAAGCACATATATATCTGATTATAACTACTGTAATATAATACTGTACTAGTAATGAAGCACATATATATCTGATTATAACTACTGTAATATAATACTGTACTAGTAATGAAGCACATATATATCTGATTATAACTACTGTAATATAATACTGTACTAGTAATGAGTAGTATTGAGATATTACAGTCTGCCAGAATTACTTCACCAATAATAATAATAACAACAAGCAGTAATGTTGATATATAAACAAACGATTCATGTTATTTGTATCTACCTAAACCCACTCAAACATACCCAAAAATTAAGTTACTTCATATAAACCTATGATAATTATAAAGTGAACTAACAATTTATAGTCTATATAGATTAAGCCAATTCGGTGTCATTATAACCTAAGTATTTATAACAGCACGTGTTAATGGTTACATACAGACTATCTTTAGTTTACATTACAGAAAATAAAAGATGGCCTTAAGTAGATTTTGGTATGATTGGGTACTGTGGTTAGGTTAAGCATTAGGTAGTTATAATTTAAATAATGGGGGATTAATAGACCAACAGAGAATCTTGAGTTGTATTCACATTTCGCCTTGTCAGTAATAAATTAATTTCTTGTTTGTTAATATGTGATTTTCTATATTGGTGACAGTAACTCCAAAGAAAGCAGAGGACGTGATGGCTTATATCAGTGTGGATAAAATAGAAGATGGACTTTATTTGGGTAATATTGCTTTTGATAACGTTGATCAGGTCAGATTTGTTTAGGGTAGGTCACGTTAGGTTAGTGTAAAGATGTTTATAGGAAGGTAAGGTTGAGTTTATATTATATTTGGTGTCAATATGGTTTGTGGCCAAAGGAAAGAAATAGTATTGACAGTTTCATTATTTTGCCTGTTAACAAAATGATTACTGATTTTGGTACCCTGATTTTCATTAAATTTCGTCAGGAGAAATGCTTCCTAAGATTATCGGATTCTTCTCTAACTCCTTTTTATTTATCACTAATATTAATCATAAATATATAGCTTCCACAGCACCCTATGTCTTCATCTTCAGTACAGTACTAGGCTTCAATCCCTAATCTAATCTGATTAGGTTTGGTCAGGACAAGTTAATTTTTAATGATTCGGTATATTGTAATGCATAGAGATATTTCTTAGCTGTGGCTTCCCTTAATGAAAGTCTGTAAAATTTATGTTTGTACACTGTATAGTATAGTTATATTGTACCGTACTATATTTCAGGAAATTATGATGCTGCTTGTGATCTCAAAACTCTTAAGGAGCTTCATATTTCCCACATTCTGACGGTGGCCAATAGACCTTTGCCAACATCCATCACATCACTCCAAGGGATCTCTACCCATTTTATAAAAGGTAAGTGAAATACATCAAGTGGAAAGAGTAGATAAGAGAACTTTTTAGGATGAGCTGGAATTGATAAACATGAGAGAGAAAAGAGGAAGAGGGTTCAAAGGAATCTTAGTCCTGCTGAGGTGGCGGTGCTGTTGAAAAAATTATGATCAGAGTTCAGACTAATGAAAGAAATAACTTATCCTGGAGGCAAGAGTACAGTTGATATTAAACCCATTTTTCTTGGTTTCAGAGAGGCTTCTCAGTTGAGTTGTACAGTATTGTTTACCATTATATACCCAGTCAGTCATTAACCTACAATTAATGAGAGTTCTTCTGTTTTATTTTAAAATTGCATTGCATAAATCTTTAGAATGTCTACCATGATGAGTTTATATTTAATGGTTGAATGGAATAGCTCTAAACACTTGGATGCCAGAAATACATACCTTCATACCAGAGAAACCATTTGGAAATTGTCTGAGAAAAGCGCAAAAGTTGTCAGATGTAGACAGCCTCTTGTAGTCGAAGGAATAAAGTATACTATCTGGCTGAAAAAATCATTGAGTGTTAGTCAGAATGTACCCAAACACACATTTTTAAACAGTACAGTAGGCATCAGGTGATCTCATATTGCTTTTATCCCTCATTATTGTCTGATGGTTAATGCAGTTGTTTTGCATCTGCCATGCACTTGTAAAACAATTGCAGAGAACATAATTGTTAAACTAACAGTTAATTATGATGGGTTAGAGTAGCATTTCCTGAAAATATAGAGACAACTAAAAACATTACCGGTATTTGTTTTCTGTAACATTACTGCTGTACTTACATATCTTTTATTCTTTTCTAGCTTTTGACCTGGCGGATTCAGATCTTTTGAGCCATTTTCAGGAGGCACTTGACTTTATAGAGGATGGACTCAGAAAAGGAAAAGTTCTTGTGCACTGGTGGGTACTGTCCAGGATTACTGTATATTTCTTACCTAGAAATAATATCGCCAGTACATACAATAATAATCATGTGAGACTGGAAGACTTGTAAACCTTTAATTTACTCATATTACATGTGCCAAACTAAGCTATGCTACTATGTGCCATCCAGTGTATTATATAAGAAACAAAAGTCAACTTAGAAAGACTGGTTTGTGACACAGTTTGAAGGAGTCTGTAACTTTCATCAATGTCATACTCCTGTACGTGTTGGTAATTATCTTTTACATTACAGCCACTGGGGCATATCAAGAAGTGCCACACTGGTCACTGCTTACGTGATGAAAAAATATACCTTAACTCTAGAAGAAGCTCTAGCGAGGTATGTTTTTCCTGTGCAGATACACCATAGTGAGGGTATTGCTGGCTAAGATGTGTGGCAATACTACTGTATAATGGTTTCACTGCCATTTCACACCCAAACCATTCCCTTTCCTATCTTCAGCTGGCCCTCCTTTCTCTCTCCTTCTCTCTTCTGGTACAAGGCCTTTCTGGCCAAGCAGTTTTCCATTTTACTTTTTACACTCACTCCTGTACAAGTAGATAAACATGAAACATATACACCTTGTTTTTCATGTTCTTAGGTTCTTTGAGATCTCTGATTTTTTTAGCTAATATTTAAGGAAATTATTGAAAATATACATGTATGAGGACAAATACCCACATATTCACATAAAGAGTCTAGGAGTTTCAGCTTCATGCTTGGCTTTGTACAGCACTGTGACTGACAATTTACTGTTCATCCCTTGAATCACTGAAGCACAAAATATACTCAGCACCACATATGTATTAACCAAGTCTGAAACATCTGGTTCTTCTGGTAAGTGCCTGCAACCAGTAATAGAATGGGAACCTGTGATTGGAGGCAGGTCATCCATCATTCAGGGTGAGTTACTCATGTACCAATAAAGTACAGACTACAAGGTATTGATATTGGCCAAGGACATATATTTTTTCCTCACATACAGAAAAGACTGTGTGAGTATTCAAATGGACTAATGTTAAAACTATCCCCTCTACATTACTACAGGGTGAAGAGCAAACGACATGTTGCCTTCCCTAATTCAGGATTTATGGCTCAGCTGCTGCTCTATAAGAAGATGGGGTATCAACTCGACACATCCAACCTGCAGTACAAACTCTATTTGCTCAAGGCTGCTGGTGCATATTTTGCTAAAGGTATAGTTTTCATTTTTCATTTGGCAAAAGTGCACTGACTTTCATATTCTGTTTTTACATTATGTATTTAGTTCATGTAATGCAAGCAATCCTGTGAAGTAAGAAAGATCTAGATAAGGAAATCGTGGGTGAGAGTTACCCTTGTATTATGTAAAGAATGTAACAATGGCCTTCCATCCAAAAGACCAGCAGTAAATTGTTCATACAAAAACCTAAGATGTAGAAAGTATGAACTCTATTTAAGTATCATATAAAGTTTAACCCCAAGCAGTATTGAGAATAGAGTGCTTTAGAATTACAGTAATGTCAAATGATCTTTGTTCATGAAACAGGTAAGAGAGAATTGGATGCCAGATATGAAGTCATTGTTCACCCTGATCAGCCTGCAGGTTCAGTAGCATACAAGTGCAAAAATTGTAGGTAAGTCATTATGCTAGTGCCTGTTAACCTTACTTAAGCATTTTTCAGTTTGACAGCATTCTAGCTCAAAATTGAAGGTTACCGTGAATACAGTGTTTGCAGATTGATGTTCCACTTTGAGATATGCACGTGTGTTTCATATGTTGCCATTACAACAGCATATCAGTTGTGTACTATTATATATATATTAATTGATTCTCAGCACACAAGTTGATGATGTGCCAAAAATCTTTTAGTCTGAGGGAGTTATTATATCATTATGACCTTACTCTTTGAGATCTTCCTTGGTGGGAGCTGAGGCAGTACTTCCACACCAGATTGGAGAAACACCAGATTGGACAGATAACAAGTGGCCAGGAACTGCAGACAAAATTTGTGACAAGGGAGTGTTTACATTCCCTATTAAGTGGATGTCCAACCCAGATAAGCCAGTAGCAGGGAAACTTTACTGTCCAAAATGCAATACCAAGGTTGGAAACTACAATTGGGTTGCAGGTTAGTACAGTATTGTCAATTGAGGTTATTAAGTCCCCTAACCCTGTCACAAATCAGACCACATATACTGATAATTATACCATGTTGCTCGGTAGACACCATGTGCCTACAGTTTTCATTTATTACCATTCAACAACCACAAAATGTAGAAGTTCAAGTCATGCCTTCTGTATGTATTCCATTTATGGTCATGGGAAAAGTACAAGGTGTGTGCCGAACTCCCCACAGTATGGTCTGTCTTTTTCTGCCTGTCATGACCAGATTTCACAGCCAGTGATACTTAATGATACACTGCCCTGTCCCTTGAGGCCCTTATAAATTATACATGTACCTTGATGTCTATAATTGTATGATTAGTACTGGATCATCATTATTGGTCTCGTGCCTGAAGTTATAAGATAATCGTTTTTCTCAAGTATGAAGGTGTTTCACTTATTACATGTTGTTTCTGGCCCCATTTTTCAGGCTACAAGTGTCCATGCAGTGCCAAGATTACACCAGGGATCTACATCATTCGGTCAAAAGTTGACAAATGTATGTAATTATGCCAGTTAGTTGCATTACAAAGTCAAGAGTACTCAGTTCAAATGGACTTACAGTATTTGTATTAATTTTGACAAGGACAAATTATGTTATGAATGAATGGAAGCAGGGTTGTGATTTACTGGAACGGAACATATGTAATTATGCCAGTTAGTTGCATTACAAAGTCAAGAGTACTCAGTTCAAATGGACTTATTTGTATTAATTTTGACAAGGACAAATTATGTTATGAGTTAATGGAAGCAAGGTTGTAATTTACTGGAACATACTGTAAATCATTAAACCACATTTCTATATAATAATAACCATTTCTTTATTAACATTATAGCTAATAAAAATTTAACATTTTCCCACTAATTCTACAGAAATAAGTGATAGACAGTTTGCCACATTTTCACCTCTGTACACTGATATACATTATGTTCAAATACTAATCCCATGAAATCAAAATCAAAAGTCTTCAAAAAATGAGTCTGTATCGAGTCCACTAAGTAATTCATCAACTTCCTCCTCCTCTGCTTGGCTGCAAATTATATCTGAAGTGTGTAGAGTGTCTTTAACTTTAGCACCAGCAAGGGGAGGTGGATGTCTGTGTATAGATGAGGTAGCATTAGTAACTGGTGATGATGGTGATGGTCTGTTGATGAAGGAACTGTTTTGAGAAGGCAATGTTGTCCTGATTGGTCTTGCTGTAGGTATGGCCATTCTCTGAGTCAGTTGCTGTGGTCTGATATTTCTAACCTGATGGCTGGTGTGTGGATTTGGGTTACGCTGCTGTTGCTGACCAGGCTGCTGAATATTTCCATGTGGCTGCTGATTTGGTTTCTGAATATTTCCCGAGTTTCTGATATTACCTACGTGTTGCTGAACACGGCTGAAGTTGCCTTGTTGAGCTGCCACTGGGGACTGGTGTTGAATGGGTCTCTGAACATTCCTGAGGTTGTTTTGCTGGGGTCCCACAGGCGTATAGCTTGGAAGCCGAACAGAGGTTTTTGGTGAAAAAGTGAAACTCCCCTGACCTGGAGAACTGCTCAAAGAGTCATTCAAATTTGTTGAGAATAATGATGGCCTGTTATGTGAGGGCTGTTTTTGATCTCTGGATACATGTTCCTCCTCCTCCTCTTCCTCAACAATGACTCTAGGTTCTGTGGCCACTGTGGGAGAGGCTACCTGTCTGTGCAACTCATGCTTGTCAACACTGGCCACAGTGGTTGTGATAACGTGGCCTGTGTGATCTGGTGTGTATATGGTGAGTACAGTGTTGAGGGTGATGTTGAGATAGTGGCGACGTGTGGGTTCCCCAGAACCAGCCGTCGACCGTAGTCCCACGGGAGACAATACCGTCACACCCCTCAGGATCATTACTGAGCCAGTCTGTAGTGTGTCCCCAAATTCATCCATGACCGCGCTGGATACCGTTCCATTAATTTCACCTGTAAAGAAATAATATGATGAATATGAAGAAGATTTCCATATGGCCTTTGTTGACTACCACAAAGAATATTATTAGTGAACCCTAAGATTAGAGACAGCATGAAAACTGTCCTTTTGTTTATTAAGATAAGTTTTATGCTACTGCTACTATAACTTAAAAGCAAGCAGGCTACTTGGGTAATACTATACTGTATTTGCAATTCATTATTTATGTATCTGTTCCTTGGCTGGTAGTAAGATGGTTAGTGAAAGCAAAAAGTCTATAAAGGAGATGGAGAAGAGGGACAGCAAGCACAAAGGAAATACCCCTCTATTAATATATATATTGCTGTACCACAAATCTAATGGTATTTACTTTGGGTGATGGTAGTGTCAGAAAAACCCTAGCTATGAAGGAGTAAGAAGAGATGGATTCTATTACTGTACTCTACTTGCCTGTGGAATCCCGTAACACAACCGTGGCATTGGTATGGGTATTGTCAAGGCTGTGTACCAAAACTGCCAGGAAGGGCACCTTACGTACACCGGCCGTCCCACGCAGCCCTGCCCTACGCACCACCCATTTGATGTTGAAGACCTGAAGCAGTGAAGAAGGGTCCGTTGGGTCCAGCTCCAGGTCATGGATCATTTGCTGCCACGGGCCCCTTGTAAAGTCACTGGCAGAGTTTTGGGAACATATGATTGTCTGAAAGGTAATGGGAAAACTTGAGTTGCAAGGGACTGTATGAGTCTGAAATATACTGTTACATGATGCCATAGCTCTAAGAAAATGTATGATAATCTGAAATGTACTGTATTGTCATACTTTTATTTGCACAAGAGAATTTAATTGTCTGAAACACACCACGAATGCTGTAGTTAAGATCAAGAATTATGGTAAGCTGAAACTCGACCTGAATGATTTACAGTACTGACACACATCATAAATGCTATAGTTATTAGAATGATGTCTTCAAAGGTGGAACAGGATCAATATAAGGATAGATTTTACATCAACTCAAAATATGAGCAGTATAAAAGGGTCACATCAGTTCTTACCTGATTAACTCTGGAGGGTGGCTCAGATTCATCTACCTTTGGAATAACTGGCACACTGCAGCTCACTCCCTGCAAAAGATAATTAACTATTGCTTAGATTTTGTCATTACTCTTTCCTAATACTGTTGTACAGATTCAAATAATAAACATTAGTGATTAGTAGTAACATGGTGTAAAGGCTTAGTTTAAAATTCTATAAAGTCATAGATGGCTAGAAAACACACACACAGCTCAAGAATGTATAGTGAGGAAGCTACGGTACATCATTTTCAGCCCTGTTTAGCCCTCTTCAGGTACACATATTAGAATTATTCCTTATTGAATAGTACATCTTGTTTATTACAAGTGTAATACCAGAAAGATGATCAGATATAAAATGCAGCAACATTATTATACACTGACAGTTATCAAAAGGTACTCACAGGCTGGGGTAGAATACCAGCAGGTCCTGGAAATTTTCTCTTTTGGATAACTGGCCCACCAGGACTCACAGTTTTCCTGACGTGAGGAAATTTGGACTTCACTGGCGTAATCAATGGATTAGGCTGTCCTTGACCTGGTATATCTTCACCAATGCAGGGATGAGGACTTGTTAGCCCAACCAGGGTATGAGATGAACTAGATTGTCCTTGACCTGTATATGAAGATATTATTAATAATGGAAATAATACAGGATCAGGATCAAGTGGTGATTTTTGTTGTCTGAAGCCAGAGGATGAACAAATTTTTATACAGCATCAGTACATATATACTATAATGTATAATGGATGACACAAATGAATAATATGTAGTATTTAAAGTGGCAAAGAAACAAAGTTTTGTGGACTTGAAAAGGAATGTGAGGGTGAATTTGTCTCATTTCTCTAGGTATTTGTTTCTCAAATTTTTCTTTTTGTAATGTGTTTTTTCCTTGATAATGTCTGGATTCCTTCACCTAACTAATGGGAAAAGAGAAATTGGGTCTTAACAATGATGATGATGGTGAATTAAACATAGGCCATCTTCAAGCAATGACCATTCATATAGTAAATGTAACTACAACACTTGAGGAGGTACAGAGTCTATGCACCTACAGAACCATATAATTAAAACATATTTAAAAAAAAAAAAATAATAATACATTAAGCATACAAATAACAGAAGTTCCTACCTATGGGAAGTGTGTGAATCTGTTGTGGTTGGTTGCCAATGTGGTATGGGTTCTGGACAAATGTAGATGGAACTGGCTGTAAGATGGTGCTACCCTCATAGTTATCAGTATCTTCCCTTCCACTAAGACACTGCGTAATGAGTCGTTTAACAGGAGGACCATAACAACTTGCTCCAGGGTCATCACACACATCTGAGCCGAGTCGTTTTACAGATGGTACATAACAATTTCTTCCAGTGTTGCCACAAGTGTCTGAACTAGTCCTCCTGTCACCGAGACCCAAGGTGTTAGTAGATTCACTGGTACAATTACTCAACCCTGAATGCACTGTCTTCTTTTCTTTTAAGGTCTGTAATAACTTTAATCTGAAGTCGTTTTGTTTTGAGGTAACGTTTCTTAAGTCACTTAAACCTGTTTTTGCTGAAACTTCACTCGGTTTATTTACTTGATGGTCGTTTTGTTTTGGGACAATAATCCTTTTGTCACTGCCTGTACTTGCATTTTCTTCATTAAATTTATTAACTTGTAAGTCAATCCCCAATCTAGAATTTGATAGCCTTGTAATCTCGGAGTCAGGTGGTGTTGCCAGTTTATTTGGTGGTAAGTTCTCACATTCGTCGAGTTCTTCAAGACTGTCGAATGGGAAGTTATCATCAAAGTCAAATGCATTCCCCTGTACACCTTTTGGATGATCACACTTCTTGCCTCTAGGTGAGTGTTTTTGACTTGGGTTTTCTGAGTGTATTTGACCAGGGTTTTCCACATTAGGACTGGACTGATGTTCGTTAATACCTCCATTCAAATTTCTCCTTTCTTGATGATTAATGAGTAATGTGTTTGGCAAGGGTAGTGATGGTATCGGTGTAATGAAATCTTTTTGTGCTGAGTTGGCTACATTTCCTTTACTTTTGGCCACATTCCTCTTGTCTGAATGGAACACATCTTGCAAAAACTCCTGCAACAGAAGTTAATATAAATAATATATATACTGTGTCCAGAAAGTACATACAGTATGATCAGGTGTAGTATATTGGTTTCACTATCAACCATTAAGATAATACAGTACAGTACTGGTACCCATTCATTACGGTATATAATAATGTAATATAGAGTACAAGTTAGGTTCAACAGAAAAACTGTTTCAAAGAATGATTTGCAATATCTGATAAAACAACACTGGTATCTATCAATAGAACAGACATGTGGTTGACATGCATTTTCATTTTCATGGGTGTGTTAAGGGGAGAATTTCTTGGTGTTGAACTAGAGGGCTACTGTACTGCTTCCTCCAAACTATACTAAGTAACAGACACCCTCAATTTTAACACCACTTAAGGGGAGATTTTCTTGGTGTTGAACTAGAGGGCTACTGTACTGATTCCTCCAAACTATACTAAGTAACAGACACCCCCAATTGTAACACTGAAATCATATATTTCTTGGCATAGTTTGGAGGAATCAGTAGCCCTCCAATTTATCAACAAGAATATCTCCCATTAAACATACTGAATTGAAGATTAATCACAAAATCAAACCAAATATAAACTTATAAAATACCATCCATAAATACTGTTAAGTTGAAGATCTTTTCTCATTCATATTGGCAATGTGTAAAAATTTACAATCATAAAGCTGCCATTGACAAGATGCCACACCCTTCCAAAGTGGTCCCAAATTTAGTGTTGTTCTTACTCCCTCAGATCTATTCCTGACTCCCCAAAATACATCTATTCACACCAATTTTTTAATAAATATAATTATTGATAAGGTTTAAGTCCAGCTACAGGAAAGGAAAAAAAAAAAATTCCTAACTTTTATTTTGTATAATCTATAATACCCTGTTTTTATATAATGAAATACTGTGTGATAGTGTATTTTGACCATGTTTCATCCCCCCTCCCCACAAATTAATATTTATATTTTCTCAAGTTAGCCCAACTTTACCTGACCTATATAGGCTAACCTAATCTGCACCGAGACAAACTATCAGGACCTAACTTGGGCAAACATACAGAGGAAATAGAACCTGGTCAATATGCCCTGGGAAATTACTCCATAAAGCAAATACAACCACCAACCAAAATATGAAGGAAATTAAAAAGTAATTTCCTTTTCTGTCTCTCTTCTCAACAATTAACCTCATTTATTGCAACTGGTAATTCAGATTTTTTTTTTTTCATTCAATAAAACTAAGAGGTCATTGTCAACAAAACTGAGGTCATTGTCAATAAAACTGAGGTCATTGTCAATAAAACTAAGAGATCATCGTCAAAAATACTGAGAGATCATCTTCAATAAAACTGAGGTTATCGTCAACAAAACTGAGGTCATCGTCAACAAAACTAAGAGATCATCGTCAATAAAACTGAGGTCATCGTCAACAAAACTGAGAGATCATCGTCAATAAAACTGAGAGATCATCGTCAATAAAACTGAGAGATCATCGTCACCCAAACTATCTAAATTAAAAATATATCAGTTATATATATAATTATTAGTTAATATTAGATAATTATACTCACATCATTAACAAAACTGAGGTCATCATCATCATCACCCCCAAACATTCTTCTTAATTAATTTAGACCTGCAAAAATCCTCAAAATTAATAATGGCTATGACTTTTGTACTTGAATAATCACATTGCCCGCCATAAAATAATAACAGCTGTTCCAAAATGTAAACAAACACAAAAACAAATGACTGTCAGCTTATACCACAAAAACAAATGACTGTCTCTAACCGCACTAAAAAATATACAATGCAAGCTTTTTATATATTTTAATGAGATAGAATACTTTGGGTGTACATTGGAGCACCTTGATTCCTCCACAGTATGCCAGGAAATAGCACCTGAGGATTGATAATTAATAATAATAATAACGGTGTCATGTTGCTTGGAATAGTTTATTAGACTTTAGTAGGTAGGGAATCGATCAGTTGCTCCAGATTTACCAGCACTGTACTATAACTCCCTTTATCATTAATATATGTGTATAGTAACATGTCACTGCTACTGAATCAATGTACAACACAATTATAAGCTACATAATATACCTATTGACTACTTACTGCGATCAACCATATGCCTTATGACTGCTATAATTTTTTAAAGCATTTTCCTCTTTATCTGCTGTAGGTTTTAAAAGCAAATTGAAAGGCAAGAGCATTTGTTTATTAATTTATTATGTACGAGCTTAGCCTTGGTATCTATTTATATTAGATATAGTAGGTTGTCGTTGCTATAAAATGAGAAAAGTATCAATGCATTTGACGATTTCTACAGCTGGCCCCTAGTTTCTCGTACTGCATATATGTTTATTTCAGTATTACGAATTATTTACACATGCATACGTCCAATGTATATATATTACCCAATATTTAGCCCTCGGGAGGATTGAATAATTTGAGAAAAAGGGTATCCTATCCAATGCAATTGTCGATTTAGCAGACCGACATATCCAATTAATTTTATGCTGTAATTACAAATTAATGTCAGGTAAAAGTGTCTAAGTTGCATATATTACAAAAATCTAGTCCTATAGGAAGCTCAAATAAGGTGAGGAAGGCAATATCCTATCCCAATGCATTTGTCTATTGTGTGAGTGCATGAGTAGGCTATAGTAGGAGCTATAGGTAGGCTACATAGTAGTTGGTGCAGGAGTCGACAGATGCAATTAATATTATGCTATAGTTACCAATGACACCTATTATATATATTACAGAAATCTAGGCCTAGAGTAAGGTTAAATAAGGTTAGAAAAGCAGCAATAGTATCCTAATGGATCTTGCTATTGAGTGAGTAGTAGGAGTAGTAGTTGGTGCAGGAGTTGACAGATGCAATCAATATTATACTATAGTTACCAATGACACCTATTATATATATCTAGGCCTATAGGAAGGTTAAATAAGGTTAGAAAAGCAGCAATAGTATCCTAGATTGGGTTCTATTGAGTGAGTGAGTAGTTGGTACAGGAGTCGACAGATGCAATTAATATTATGTTAGTGTTACGAATGACGCCTATTATATATATTACAGAAATAAGGTGAGAAATAAGGTTAGAAAAGCAGCAATAGTATCCTAGATTGGGAGTATTGAGTGAGTAGTAAAATCGAGGTAGTAGTTTATGCAGCAGGAGTCGACAGATGCAATTAATATTATACTATAGTTACCAATGACACCTATTATATATATTACAGAAATCTAGGCCTATAGAAAGGTTAAATAAGGTTAGAAAAACAGTAATAATATCCTAGATTGGGTTCTATTGAGTGAGTGAGTAGGAGTAGGAGTCGACAGATGCAATCAATATTATGCTATAGTTATCAATGACACCTATTATATATATTACAGAAATAAGGTGAGAAATAAGGTTAGAAAAGCAGTAATATAGTATCCTAGATTGGGTTCTATTGAGTGAGTAAGTAGTTGGTACAGGAGCCGACAGATGGCAGGACTGAAGGCTGAAGGTGCTGGTGTTGGTAGTGGCTTCTGTGTTTGTGTTTTGTGTTTCACCTGTGATATCATTATTATTATCTACACCTTCTGGCTACTCATTAAACTCATCTACACACCCTCGTTACGTTTTAAATGATATTGTAGTGACGTGTGTGTGTGTATGTGTGTGTGTTCTTCCCTCCCTCCTCCTTTGGCCTTCGTGTGGACCCCAGTGTTAAAAAAAATACTATTATTATTATTATTATTAACAAGAAACCATAATAATAGTAGTAGTAGTAGTAGTAGTAGTGGTAGTGGTCTTCATTCAACCATAATAGTAATAGTAGTAGTAGTAGTAGTAGCCTCCATTAATTAAAAAAAAGGACGATTTTATTAACAAGAAACCATAATAATAATAGTAGTGGTAGTAGTAGTAGTGGTAGTAGTAGTCTTCTTCATTCAACCAACCATAGTAGTAGTAGTAGTAGTAGTCTCCATCACTAACCAACCATAATAGTAATAGTAGTAGTAGTCTCCATCACTAACCAACCATAATAGTAGTAGTAGTAGTCTCCATCATCAACCATAATAGTAGTAATAGTAGTCTCCATTAAAAAAAAGATGATATTATTACTGAGACATAATAGTAATAGTAGCCTCCATTAAAAAAGACTATTATTAATGAGATATAATAGTAATAGTAGCGTCCATCTTCAACCATAATAATAATAATAATTATAATAGTAGTCTCCATTAAAAAAAGATGATGGTATTAATGAGACATAATAGTAATAGTAGCCTCCATTAAAAAAAGACAATATTATTAATGAGACATAATAATAATAGTAGCCTCCGTTAAGAAAAGACGATATTATTAATGAGACATAATAGTAATAGTAGCGTCCATCTTCAATCATAATAATAATAATAGTAGCCTCCATTAAAAAAAGACGATATTATTAATGTGACCTAATAGTAATAGTAGCGTTCCATCACCAACCAACCAATCTACAATCCAGTAACAACATTATTCTTCTTCTACTCTCAACCAGCTCCTCCTCTTCATCCATGGTTCCACAATGAGCTCCAGGCGGTAAGTACACTACATGAAATAATAATAATGATATATATATGTAGTTTATAGAGAAATGATGATATTAATGGAGTGCGGGAATAGGGGACAGGCTTTTGGGGGGGGTTTGGGGGGTGCGGGAATAGGGGGACAGGCTTGTGGGGGGGTTTAGGGGGGTGCAGGAATAGGGGGACAGGCTTGGGGGGGGGGGGTAGAAAGCCTGTCCCTTATTCCCGCACCTCCCTAACCCCCCCACAAGCCTGTCCCACTACTCCCGCAACCCACAAAATCCCCCCGACCCTCCAAAAAACCCCTGCACCCCCCTAAATCCACCCCCAAGCCTGTCCCCCTATTCACGCACCCTCTTAATATATATATATATACTTTGTGGAATATGTTGTATTTTAGAACCATATTCAAGAACATATGTGATGGTGACAATACGACGGGTCTGTTGTTTGTCTATGGAGCCATCGTATCGTTACCACACCGTCGTATGCACCACAGAGGTTCTTGAATATGGTCCATACTGTTGTCGTGTATTATTTATATGTCGGGTTTTATGATCGTGTTTGGAAATGAAGTTGCAGCCTAGCTAACGTTAATTAAGGAAAAATGTTAATTGTTTTGGTTATTATTATGTACGGTAAATAATGTATGCAGCCTAGGAAAAAAATTAATTGTGTTCGTTGATTATTATTATTTACAACAGAATGAAGGGAAATAATGTATAGTGGTAGTTATGATAAACAAATTGATGTAGATAATATTATTACCATGTTTTGTTACTGACTGTTTAACTTAGCTACATTCGTTATGTTGTTTTTGGTTCCTGTGTGTGCAGTGTTCACATGATATTTGTTGTGTTATCAATTTAGTTTGTTTCATCATTAGAATTTTCACTTGAGTAGCAGTATTGGTAGTAGAATATTTTTTAGATGTCTTCATACTGATAATTGAGTGGGTAATATTATATGCTGTTATGTTATTTAAATGGCCATGGAATGGAGAATTTGTATTGTAATGTAAATGTTTTTTTTCTGTTTACAGTACTGTATATATATCTATTTGGGTTAAGTTGGAAAGGGCACTTATTAGGTGAAATGGAGGTAGGGTATGGACATGGATGTTGTAGTCCCTTAATACAGTATAACAGTAACATACCGGTACATGTATGTAATAGTTCTCAGTCTGTATGGTACAGTAATGAAAAATAGAAGCCCTAGAAGACATTTGGTTGATTGTAATGAGAGACTGAATGTGAAATGAAGTAGTGGGTACAAAGTATTTATTTGTGTTGTTTCATGGGTCATTTGTATACTGTATTTAACATAAGTGCGTCTGCCTCAAGAGGGTACCAGGTATCGGTAAAATAGCTCCCTCGTTGGTTGTTGAGACAAGACCACGGCAATACAGTGCCATCATCCTTCACTGTGTTGCTGCTGGTGTCGGTATTCAGTTTGATATATACTGGATGTTGCAGAACAAAGTGAGGGTGAAATAGGAATGGGGACTTGTGATTGGGACACCTTACTGCTTTAATATTTCTGCATTTTGAATATTTTATATCTGTTGGGAATGTTATGGTATTAAATCATTACCGTATGCAACTACAGTATTGTAATAGAGTTAAAGAGGGGTAACCATACCAGTCCAAGCAATTATTTTGAAATCTGGTTGATTCTGTCCATTAATATCAGTACAGTAATAAGCCTAATTATCAGTTTCTTTCATCTCTTGTCCACCTTGAGATGGGAGTGCACTCTACTATTGACAGCACATCATCAACTTGGAAAAATTTTTTACTGAAAAATGTTGTACACAGAAAACCCTGAAATACATGAACAAAAACGAAACTCTTGTGTATAGAGGTCCTTTTTTTCCTTAGGTTACTCAGTTCGCAATATGATTTTTCAAGTAGTTTGTGGTATACAGTATATACGGTAATTCAGATACAGTAAAATATTTTGTGATTTGCTCTTCTCTTTCTGTAACTGTGGGGAGTTTTGGGGTGTGATTGTGAGAAAATAGCTGGTGTTAGGCAGTTGGCACATAAAGTAAAAAACACCTAACTGAAAGATTAACTTTGGCTAATCTACCAACTACACAAAACTTTAATTTTTAGGAATTTGGCTGTAAAATCAGCCGCAACACTTTTGAGGCATGGCCAAAGCAAAGGACAAGAATACCTGTGAAGTAAAAAGTAACCACCCGACCAACACAAATGACCACTGCAGGTCCCAACATAAACATTGACATTATCACAACTCTGACCAAAACACTTCCCATGTACATTCCAGGTAGAAACACCATTCCAACATGACCTAGACCCTGAGTGCCACTTTCCAGTACTGTACATTCTGACACCAACACCAAGCTTAATAGCCTAGCAAGTAGCAACCAGGAACCTTTGCATAGATCATGTTCCCATTCCTGGAACTTGCAACATTAACAACGTAACATGCCTCAATGTGTATGGTATTGCTGCGTAGCATTTTCCAGTTTTTAGTACCGAGAAAGTTAAAGAAAATTATTACTTTTGTAGGTTGTTTGAAAAAGTAGGACTAGTTAGTCTTAACTCTTTACAAAGCCACCATGCAGTACAGGGATATAAACAAAGATGATGTATAGGGAAACCATATTTTATTGTACACTTAGTTGATAAATATCAATACAAAATTGTAAAAGATATTATGACTTTTTGAGATAAACTGTACAGGTACAGCTTCTTGCACTGAACTTAGGAGTTTCTGTAAAGGTTTATGCCATCTAAACCAGAGAAATATATCAATTTACCTTGAGAATGAGAGTTAAGTTCTGTGGGTAAACCAAGTGTTTAATTGGGATCAGTAAAATTATTATGACATGTTAACATAAATAGATTTATTGTATTATCACAATTACACATAAGGATGTTTATATTACACTTATTTCCATATCTGACTGAATCTTCATTATTCCTGTCATTCAGCACTTATTTAGTTTTTGGTTACTGAACAAAGTAGATAGTATTTCATTGGGTAGGGTTAAGTACAGTATTTTGCATTAATAATCCCGTTGAAAGATGTAATGACATTTCCTAGTAACAAACACAAATTATGGTATCTCTTAAAGATGGGTTTGCATATAATATTAATGCTAAAGTGCAAGGTATGGATATGTTATGGAAGATGTACAAAAGTTCATCATAAGCTTGAAGTAAATATATACTGTACTGTTCTGGACAACACATTGGCTCATTAAGGAAATTACTGATGTTGCTTATGTGATAATATTTTCAAGCCACATATTATCTAAATATATTTTTGTACAAATAAGTAGACATACTATAACTAGATTCTGGGCAATCTGTCATCCTTTTCATAAAACAAATTTCCTTTGATACCGGTATAACTTGTTAAAGTAAAGTAATCACCTCTATGTTAGTTTAGGGTGCCTCTAATAATTTTCAAGCAACACTTTCCTTCTATAATACACTTTTTGTCAGTTGCACTGACCTAAAACCATTACCCTAGAAACACAAACCAAATTGCCATTAATTTCCTTAGTTCTGGAAGCACTGGATACATTTAACTTTTCTTCCATTGTATTAAATGATTATATTAACTAAACTGTTATTTGTTTTGTATAAACTGGCAAATATTCCACATTGTTCACCCTGGTTATTATTTTTGGAGTTACACCAGGCATTAAGTTGTGAAGATATGGCTTTATGAAACAGAGATAAATTGTTGAATCTATTACAAACCAACAAGTTCCTTTGTTACACAGATCTTACATTCACCAAGTTATGTCTGATAGAACTACAAGTAAATAATAATAATAATAGGGTGAGCCATATGGTACAGTAAATTTGTCTCGTGTATGGGATAACCCTCATGGCCAAAAAAATGTTTGCTTGTGACTAAGTGAGCTTTCTTAAGTACTACTCCATGTCGGTTAAAACTAATTTGACGCAGTAATCATTCCTGTTAGGCTTCAGTAATTTTGTCCTTTGAGGTAGTCTGCAACTTTCTCAACCTCAGTGGTACATGTGCCGGGCTGAATACTATCATCATAGTAGCCGATGATGATGGCCTGGTTGGTCTTGGATGCGTGGATGCCATTCTGGCCTTTCTTACCTCTTATAAAAGAGTCGCCTGACCCTATGAAGAAATATTTTTCCCCCGCAACGTGCAGACCTGGAAGGAATAAGAAGTATTTATATTAGCTCATTGGGTCTGGACTATAACCACAAGTGGCAAGTGACATCATATGTTGTTGGGCAGAGGAAATTCATTAGTCCATTTCCATATTGCTTTTGTAAGGAATAAGAGGACTGGGGTACTTGGTAGCTTTACTCTGCATTATAATAACAAATACATTCAGGAGAGGGAAATGTCTACTCTTTTCCGAGGTTATTTGTAGATAATGGTTTAAGAGCTTGGCATAAAGGATGTAAGATAAGGGAGATACCAAGGTTGGGAAAGGAGGGGTAGAGAGGATGAGATTTAGATGGAGAGGAGGGGTAGAGGATGAAATTTAGATGGAAGGAAGGGAAAGACTATGGGACAGACGGAGGGAGGAAGAGATAAATTTGGATGGAAGGGGAGAAAAGAATAAAGATAGAATTATTGGAGGGAGAGAGTGCAAGAACAGTGGGTGAATCTGGGGTTGGGTAGAAAGAATAAGGGTTGTGATGAGTTGTAATATTATTATTACAATGAATACTAGCATCTAGCCCAGAGGAATTATTTGGCACTATGATGAGCATGGGATTGGTAGATTGAATTTAAGCAGAAGAAATGTGATTAATTCAACTACAAAGAAAAGCTATATATTGGGTAAAGGACAGTTATTGGACAAAAAGCATGCATAAGCAGTGGGAGAGAGAACATTGGAGACTTGCTAAGGAGTTAGTTTGGGAGGGAGGATTTGTGAGGACATTCCTTGAATATGGACCAGTAATCTGTTCATATTTTCAGGCACAGCCTACTCATCACTTCAATACACTCCTAACCCTCCTCCCATTTGACAGGTGGTATGCCTCACACCAAACCCTTCAATCTCATCCTATATAACTCTCCTGCAATCTCATCTTTCTCTCCACATGTCCAAACCACCTCAATGGATTATGTTTCACCCCCCCAATCACTCCACACACACACCACTCCAATTGCCTTCATACACATTCTTGTTACAATACTTCCTCCATCCCACCACAAGCCACATGCTCATTTCAAATACAGTAGCACCAGTGGGTCATATCCCACTTAAGAATCCTAGACTGTTGTGCGACAGTGTCCAAGATTAATGTTAAGATTAGGAAGTAAAAATTTGACCTGGCAAAATGCCCATCTAAAAGCTTTAAGTGTGAGTCAGCAGAAGACATAAAAACCAACGAGCAATACAGTACTCAAAGCGAGGCAATAAAAAAGAATAAAAGGAATTTAAGACAAGGAATTAACGTCAACATGGATCTCATTAATATTATTACATTTGCGAAGGCCAAATTTGAGAAATTAATGAGGCCACTGAACACAATGTTGTCAACCCAAGTTTTTTAAGACACCAAGCCTCCAGGTTAGAGAATGGAAAAATTGACAGTTTCCATATCTACCTACAAAAATTTCTAGCTAAGAAGTGCTACCACAAGAATTAAACTTCAAGCATTTAACAATACAGTATAATAATATACTGAACATTGTAACCAGGTAAACTTTAATAGACTTTTATAAACATCTATGGGTTTTGTCTCAAGAGGATTAAACTGTCTAAGCATTTCTCACAGAACCAAATAAATTTAAATAACTAAATTAACTATATATCCCATTCTACCCCACTAAGTGTGTTGTTGCCTTAGTAAGATCATGTACATTAAGGAAGGGTAGCCCATCTATTTGGCTATTATGTATAAAGTACTGTTTGCACAAGTGTTTTGAGTATTGTACTATAGGTTTACAACAGAGCCTTTACATTTTGGATAATTCGGTACAATCAAGTGAATAATACGCAAGGAGACCAACAAAGAAAAATATATAAATACGAGCAAAGTAGATGTCAAAAGGGCTTTGTACAGTTACATGCATGCTTACAGTACAAATCTTTCCCTCCCCTAAATTATAAATCACATGGCATTTTTATAGAAAGAGATTGGAAACACTAAACAAGCAACACAAATTCTAGTAACGTAGGCAACTCACCTGAGCTCTGGAGGGCATCAGCACTTGCAAATCCCTTCAGTAGAGCCTGTACTTCTGTAGGCTGGATGGTAAAGCCTGCAGAACTGGCCCAACATGAACCATCGTGACCCATTATGGCTGCCTTTTTCACTCCTCCGCTCTTCTCAAGGTTCTCTATGTACGCATTCCAAGACATCTGTTGAATACATCACTATATTATTATCATTGCCTTTAACCTAACAATGGCTGAAGTACAATACAGCTGTACTATAAGATAAATGGGTGAATTCATCTCTACAACCTTACTGTGGTTAATAAATACCTTGTTAATTGGAGCCTGTTAACCCCATTTCTTAACTGTACATTAGCCCAAAGTCCACATTATTAATGCCATGTGGTACAAACATTTTTGGGACTGGAACCTCCAATTTTCACCTTCATTTAATTTTCATTTAGTACACTGGGAAGTACTGTAAGTATAATACTACAGTATTGTAACATTTGTACATTGTACATTAAATATGGATTAGCATCAGATGAATTTATCAGTGCCAGGACAATCCAAGGGTTAAACACGATGGCATCTGGTATCTTTGAAGAACAAGTACATTTTTTTCCAATTAGTTTTTGCTTTTCATTCATATTTTAGTTTCCTGTCAAAGTTCGCCATAATTTTCAGACTAAATCACCTGTTTGGTAGTATACCCATTAAACCAAACCAAGAGATTGCCCCCAGTCTTCATTAGGTTGATTAGGGTAGATGAGCTTAGACTAGGGTAGGTCAAGTTAGGTACAAGTTTGGCCTAAAAGTTATGTATAAAACAAATAATGTATGCCTTATTACTATACATTACTATGGCTAAATCTGAAAGGGGAGAATTTAAAATATTTATCATAGCATGAAGCTACAAGTAAATTTACTGCCACCAATGTATGCACGAAACTTCATCTGAAATATATATATTTTTTCATAAAGTAAATAAAAACCCATGAAAATATGACTTTCATCCCCCAGTACATAACATTACCTTCCAGGCGAGAGGAGGACTTTTACCGTAATTATTTTTTTAAAGACACGTATTAAGAACTGAAGCCACCAACCGTTGCTACCCTGAATGTGTTGTTGAGTCATAACTTCATTCCTTATCTCTCACTGATAAATTTTCCTCATTGATAACGATTAGGGTGAAGATAGTATACCACCTGCTATACTGAAATATGTAATTCACTCCATGTTAGACGGATTGTATAAGGTATATTATTCACTTGTAAATGCTGCAACTGTAACTTAACATTCTTATTTTCTTACAATTGATTTTAGTATATTTAGTAAAACCATGTAAGAACTCACTGACTTACAGTAACTATTAATCATTCAGTAAATGTAATGTTAAACACACACAAGCATAATTATAGCTTCGTATTTGTCCTCCATTCACGTACTGTTTTTAACTTATATAATTTGGTTATAGATTACTTGGTTTTTGTCACATAACAGATCCAAAAAAGTGATTCCCTAATACTTGGCATACACATTAGTTGTACAAACATGTTATAATGCCATTAAATATACTAATATTAACACAACAAACCGTTTTAGCTTATCAGTTGATCAAACTCTGTCCTTCAGCTAAGCACAGCCACAACGATGGTCGAACTTTCAAATTTGAAATATATTACAAACTTAATTTGAACATTTCCATTATTTTCACTTATATTTCATATCGTTTCTGTTTAAAAATGATGAATGTGTGACGTTAGATTTTCCAAGGCTGTAGTAGTAGTAGTAGTAGTAGTTGTTGTAATGGAGATGTTGGGTGTTAGGCCAGGGACACACGGGCGCTTTGTGGTCGCCACACAAGGTTTACATGCACTAATAAGTCTTGTCACGCAGTAGTGGGGACGTGAAAGCGAAGAAAACCCACTATAGTAGACAAAAAAAATATATTACCATACAATTTCGGCGACAACTGTCTCCTTCAGTGGTGAATATTCAAATTTCAAAGGACAAGTGTCGTACTGTGTGGTGACCACAAACCGCCCGTGAGGCCTTAGTTTCAAATGGTTTTAGGAGTTCGGTACACTTTCCTGTTTCTTTATCATCGTAACTGTTTGTGCGATGGGGACAAATTAATACACCAGTGGTCATAATATGTAAGTGATAGCACTGTAGCGTAGACATATAATTTTCAGGGCAGAATATCTTTTATAGAAGACACAAAAGAATATATTTTCAAAGAGAAGCAAGGGAGACGTATGATTTATATTTGTATGGAGGGGAAAAGGGAAATAGATTATAGATAATATACTTTAGGGAAGAGAATAGTTACGATAGAAAATGTTCAATATGTTTGCAAGGGTGAACATAAAAGGCGTGTATGTGTGTGTGGAAGAACTATACAGACGCTTAATTAGATAGATCTTACTGATTCCATTCGTTATTAAATTATTTACCTTGGCTTATATGACTTGTGGGAATGGAGATGGATAGGGTCTGCTAGCGTGACGGCTGGACAGGCAGTACTGAAGTAACTGACTGACTGACTAGAATACTGACTGACTGACTGTGACAACGGATGGAGGGACTCGGTACAGGATTCAACTGATAACACTTTTCTCTATGTCTGTCTCACTGTCTCTCTCACGTCTCATTCCCTCTCTCTCCAAAGTTGAATGGAAGTTTGGTTCCTCACGGTACTGCTTCAAGCCTACTACTTATCACATAATCACCCGTTTTCGTTAATTCTGATATATAACTGATACGCCGTTTTGACATTTTTATGATATTCAAGAGGGCACACCAGTATTTTGCTCGTTATAGTAACTAAGTTAGTATCGTAAGTTTGACCTACATTCGCTACTAGACACCGACATTTGGTGGTAACAAAATATTCGAAGGAAGTTATTTTCGAGATGTGATGCATGTCGTGTATTCATTTAACTTCCCCAAATTAGTGGACTTGGCAACCCCCCGCTTCTAGAATGTCATAACTCGAGATATGGATTACCGGATGTGTATGTGTGTGTGTGTGTGTGTTACTTTACACCACTATTATAGACTAGCTGCTTTAGGCTTCTATAGTATATCCATGGTTTTCAATTTTTGCACGGATCCATTTAAACTGTCATATCTTATTTATATAGTGTCATATAATTTTATTCTCTGTACACTAGTAGCCTATATTTATTCTCTGTATGACTGTCGCCGTAGAAATAGTGGACATGTAGAATCGTAGTTATCGTACATGTATTTGACTGAGTATTGACGTTGCTCCTCGTTCATTGTTTTACTTATTATAATTTATATAGGTTTTATATATCTGTACAACTTATCTAGTAAACTTTCACCCAATAGTTCATTACCTCCGCCAGCCTGCTTCGAACCTTTAGATTCATATATATTTGTATCGGTCTTTATTTGGTAAATTCCAAGATATGAAATTCAGGCGATGTAGCAATAGCTGGTTGGCCGATAGTGTACAGTCACGGTCAATAGTTCTGGCTGCAACACCTTTGAATGAAACGGCCTCAAAAAATGGTGTCAAACTACAGCTGTTGGTCTCTGTCATATTGGTTTATAAGAATCACTCTTATGGTTCACTTTCATTCGCCCGATGCGGTACTTTTGACCCTGACCGTGATCATCATATGATTCTCAATGCCTGACACGTGGTGGATGGAGGGTGCTTGCTTGCTTGTTTCATCCATTCTACCCTTACTGAACGGCGGGTAGTTAGGCCATATATGCAAGACAAGAATATCTGTTGTGTTTACGATGGTATGGACCGGTACAATGACTCCATATAGACACACCAACTACAGAGCTATCGTACCGGTACAACCCCATCGTATACACCACATATATACAGTAGCATAGCATTATACGGTCCTTATAGTAAGTCCCATCAAGTCATCAAGTATGAATCACGTTACGATAACATTTTGATACCATATATTCGTTACTCTTATCACATTTCTTTATCTATGCCATTAGTTAACGTTTTAAAAATATATAACACTTTGCCTCGAATATTAGGCTACACTAGGAATAAATACAAAATGATTTTTTATCCACAGAAATAAAACCGCTTCCCAATAATAATAATAATAATACCATCACCAACTAAAATAATAATAATAATAATAATACCATCACCAACTAAAATAATAATAATAATAATAATAATAATAATACCATCACCAACTATAATAATAATAATAATAATAATTAATAATAATAACGTGACATTAATTAATTTCTTCTTTGTAATAGTAGGGTATACATAGGTTGGGTGTTGGTTGAGAGTGACGGGTGTGGCCAGGAAAGAGAAAAGATAACAACAAGCCATGCGCGCGCACTCTCACCCAATCAGAACAAGTCGGTTGCTAATTTATTTCTTATTATTTTCTTTTATACCACACAATTTATACACTCCCGATGCTTTATAGTCGTTATTTTATATACTAAATACGTGTGCTGATTGTTTATTAATGCAAGATTACTTTATTATATACTTTTACTCCACGAAATTTAGTTAATTAAGTTGGGAAGGAAAATAATCGAACTGGCATCGGTATTACAGGTTCACCAAATATGGATGGTGTTAGAAAGAGTCTACAACAACGATAACAGCCTGAATCCGTGTCTTCTATACCATTGTCCATCTCTCTCTTTCTCTCTCTCTGTTGTGCAATCTTTCTCTCTCTCTCTCTTTCTTTTCTGTTGTGTAATCTTTCTCTCTCTCTCTCTGGCTCTCTCTTGTACAATTCTCATTCTCTCTGGCTCTCTTGTACAATTCTCTCTCTTTCTCTCTTCTGTTGTGCAATCTCTCTCTCTCTCTCTCTCTCTCTCTCTCTCTCTCTCTCTCTCTCTCTCTCTCATTATCAAACTTCAAACCTTATATAATTTAGTTAAACATTTTGTAATCAAGGTGTGATGCTTTAGTTATAATAGCAGTAACTTTTCTGAGATGAATAGAAATTCTCTTGGCATTAACAGCATTTTCACGACTTAATTACTGTATGTATATAATTATTGACACTATTACATTACACTATACGGTATAATAGACTATATTTTGAGGCCCTGTTAAAATACTAGATAGACAGAGAATATTATAACTGTTATCTTTGTTATCAGTCCGAGTACCAGGATAAACAAACTCACTCACAATGTTGTTCACTTTAATAATGGTACCCTGTCAGTGATGTAGTCAGAAAATTGGAGGTAAATGCATGAGTTCTTCAGTTACTGCCACGAAACATCAACTACACTGACTGAAGGAGTTTGTTTCGTGGCATAGATGTTAGGAGGAATCAGAAGCCGTCAATACTTGTACACAATCAAACCTATTTTGGGTCATATTTTGGAAGGCTACAGATTCATCCATACCATCCCAGGACACACACACACACACACACATGTTACCAATACCAGATATGTTTCGTCATCTCCTTAAATACGTGACCCTGGCTGGTTAAAAATACAAGCACATGTAGCATTATTATTATTATTATTATTATTATTATTATATGTGTGTGTGTGTTAAACTTTCTTCTTTATCAACTAACTGTGTGTTGTGCAAGGTGTGTGTGTGTGTTAAACTTTATTCTTCATCAAGTAACTGTGTGTGTGTGTACTCTCTTCTTCAATAACTAACTGTGTGTTGTGCAAGGTGTGTGTGTGTGTGTACTCTCTTCCTCAATAACTAACTGTGTGTGTGTGTGTGTGTGTGTGTGTGTGTGTAAGAGAAAGAGAGATAGGGGGGGAGGAAGAGAGAGACGTCTGTGTATGTGTGTGTGTACTCTCTTCCTCAACAACTAATAACTGTGTGTGTGTGTGTGTGTGTGTCACTTGAACTCTCTTCCTAAACAACTAACTAACTAACTAACGTGTCTAAACTGAATGCCACCCACACCAGTTACACACACACACACACACATTATTCTCACCCCACACCCTTCACACCTCTCACACACCTATTCCACACCACTCACACTCCTCACACTTCTTCCACACCACTCAATTACCTTCCACACCACTCACACCTATTCCACACCTCTCTCACACCTCTTCCACACTTCTCACACACCTATTCCACACCACTCACACACCTATTCCACACCTCTCTCACACCTCTCTCACACCTCTCTCACACCTCTCACACATCTATTCCACACCACTCAATTACCTTCCACACCTCTCTCACACATCTATTCCACACCACTCACACACCTATTCCACACCACTCACACCTCTTCCACACCTCTCTCACACCTATTCCACACCTCTCTCACACCTATTCCACACCACTCGCACACCTCTGCCACACCACTCACACACCTCTTCCACACCACTCAATTACCTTCAACACCACTCACATACCTATTCCACACCTCTCACACACACCTATTCCACACCACTCACACACCTATTCCACAACCTCTCACACACCTATTCCACACCTCTCACACACCTTCCACACCACTCACATACCTATTCCACACCTCTCACACCTATTCCACACCACTCACACACCTATTCCACACCTCTCGTACACCTATTCCACACCCCTCACACACCTATTCCACACCTCTCACACACCTCTCTCACACCTCTTCCACACCTCACACACACCTCTTCCACATCACTCAATTACCTTCCACACCACTCGCACCTCTTCCCACCTCTCACACACCTATTCCACACCACTCTCCATAACACCATCATTGTACCACACCACCCCACCACCACCACCACCCACACTTGTCACACCACACCAGGGAGGAAGAGTGAGTCAAGTTAGTAAGATTCTCATATCTGTCTTATCGTCCTGTGTGTGTGTGTGTGTGTGTGAGAGAGAGAGAGAGAGAGAGAGAGAGAGAGAGAGAGAGAGAGAGAGAGAGAGAGAGAGAGAGAAAGAGAGATAGGGGGTGGAAGAGAGAGATGTGTGTGTGTGTGTGTGTGTGTGTGTGTGTGAAAGAGAGATGAAGGTGAGAGAGATGTGTGTGTGTGTGTGTGTGAAAGAGAGATAGGGGGAGGAAGAGAGAGATGTGTGTGTGTGTGTGTTGGTGAAGAGAGATGGGGGTGAGGAAAATAGAGATGTGTGTGTGTGTGTGTAAGGTGAGGACTATGAAGATCCATTGATATTTTCACCAGAGAAGTTAACACACACATACAGAGAGAGAGAGAGAGAGAGAGAGAGAGAGAGAGAGAGAGAGAGATTACCACTACATATATATTTACAAACATCGAAATCTATTTATCTATCTATCTATCTATCTATTTATCTATCTATCTATCTATCTATCTTGTATTTTCGTCTGTCTGTCTGTCATTCAACCTTTTCCTCCTTTGTATGTGTGTGTGTGTCGTCTCTCTCTCTCTCTCTCTCTCTCTCCTCTCTCTCTCTCTCTCTCTCTCTCTCTCTCCTCTCTCTCTGCATATAATTTTCTACCTAACTCGATACAGTCTCTCTCTCTCTCTCTCTCTCTCTCTCTCTCTCTCTCTCTCTCTCTCTCTCTCTCTCTCTCTCTCTCTCTCTCCGTGTATCATTTTCTTAATCTAATAGTAGTGGGTATGATGGCAAGGATGGTGGTAGTTGTGGTAGTAGTGATGGTAGTAGTTGTGGTAGTAGTGGTAGTGATGGTAGTAGTTGTGGTAGTGGTGATGGTAGTAGTTGTGGTAGTGGTGGGGGTGGTGGTAGTTGTGGTAGGGGTGATGGTGGTGGTAGTGGTGATGGTGGTAGTGAGGGTAGTAGTTGTGGTACTGATGGTGGTGGTAGTGGTGATGGTGGTAGTTGTGGTAGTAGTGATGGTGGTAGTTGTGGTAGTGGTGGTAGTGATGGTAGTGGTAGTTCTGGTAGTGATGGTAGTGGTAGTAGTGGTGGTGGTGGTGGTGGTGGTGGAGGGATGTGATTGTGCTAGTTTAGCTTCATTACTGTTGGCCCTTCCTCTCTCTCTCTCTCTCTCTCTCTCTCTCTCTCTCTCTCTCTCTCTCTCTCTACATACTTTTACTCACACACATACATACAAACATACATGCATTAACTTTCTCACTCACATTTTCTTCCTCACACACGCACATTCTCTCTCTCTCTCTCTCTCTCTCTCTCTCTCTCTCTCTCTCTCTCTCTCTCTCTCTCTCTCTCTCTCTCTTATTCTATACATTGCCATTCTCCTTCCCTTTCCTTCCTCTCTCTTTCTCTCCTTCCTTTCTTTCCCCCCTTCCCATTTCTTTCGTTCCATTGCCCACAACACACACACACACACACACACAACACTCACAACACACTCACTCACAACACACACACCACTCACTCACACACACAACACACACACACACACACACACACACACACACACACACACACACACACACACACACACACACACACACACACACAACACACACACACACACACTCACAACACACACACACACACACACACACACACTTCTGAACTCAATCCACACGTCCCTCTCTCATCCCAACTTAATCTATCTCATCAGTCACTCCCTTCATTCACTTCTTCCCTCCCCCTTCCTCCATTCCTTTCTCCTTCCCTTCCTGTCCTCCTTCCTCTCTCTCCTCCTTCCTTCCCTTCCCTTCCTCCTTCCCTTCCTCCTTCCCTCCCCCTCCTCCCCTCTTCACATCTTTCCTTAATTCTTCTCTCTCTCTCTTATATTTCCCTTCATCTCACATTCCTCTCTCTCTTCCTTCTTACCTCTATTCCTTCCTTTCCTCTTTCCCTCTCCTTCCTTCCTCTCCCATAGCTCCTTTCTCCTACAATACAGTACATACAACCTCACTCACACACTCTCTCTCTCACCCTCTTCCTCCTCCCTCATCACACACACACACACACACACACACACACACACACACACACACACACACACACACACACACACACACACACACACACAGCCTGATCATACACCCACCCAACCCTTCCCTTCCCTACCCTTTAGCCTGGCCAAAATTTACAGTGTGTGGCAGTGACCTCAGTGTGTGGACGGGAGTGGTATAACAATGTGCCTGGTCCCTTATACACTTTGAATTCTCCCCTCCCCCTCACTCATTCTCACCCATCATTCGTTTCCTTATTTCCCACATATACTCACTCTCTCGTTCACTCACTCATATACTCACTAATTCTCATTCATTCGCTCACTCACTCGACCCTATCACCCACCTACTTCACATTACCACCCACCCACTATCTCTGCATCCACTCACTCACCCACCCTCTCACCCATTCGACTCTATTTCACCCACTCATCCATTCATCTCCTCTCCCTCCCATCCACCCACTATCTCACCCATCTACTCACCCATTCATCTCCTCTCCCTCCCATCCACCCACTATCTCACC